>SJYF01002872.1:1509986-1541042 GCA_006410515.1 Procapra przewalskii
GCTTAAGAACCAAAATAACTAGATAGAATTCAATGACAAGAGCATAATAAAGAATATCCCACACCTGGATTTTATTGCTCTGTGTAGTAGTCAAGCCTACTCCTTGTGTTTTCATTGATTACATGGAAAAGTTTGACCTTAAAAAAGAAATCTCAAAAAAAAAAATTGCACAGGACTTATCCTCTTGGCAGCAAATACCACTTATGAGCTGGCACCTGGCAGGTGAGACACACCAACACACCTTTGTGACAGCATCTTCTGCACCGGTCAGGGTGAAGTCACCGTTTTGCCATTGAGCCTGCCATTCTAGTGCACACCATCTTCACTGGGAAGTCCATCTGAACTGGAATACTAAACAAAGCTTGGAATCTAGAGGTGACATAAGCATCTCATCACCAGCCAGCCCAGAAGTAGAAAAACACCAGGCAGGGAACCAGATTGGGTCAGCTTGCTCCTAAGTGAGGTGGGGGCAGAGATAGAATGCACATGGCAGGCTGGAGAGCAGTGAGCAGAAGCTTCTCTCCTCCTGCATTTCCCTGAAGACAGGATGCTCATATACCTAGACTATAGTCTTTCTGCCTTTGTGTCTGTGCTCATCCCAAATTCTCCAAAAAGACAGCTTCAAGATTTGGACCTGTTGGATGTTTGGAATACGAAAAAGGAGTCCAAAATAGCCGTGGCTCAAAGACAAAGAAAGGAAACAGCCTGCGAAAATAGAAAAAAGAAAGGTCTGAGGACCGGAGTGAGAACCTCACGTGAAACAAACAGCCCTCCTCACTAGCCCAATTCGTATAGGGCAGGCTCAATGGGAGGTGGAAAAAACATATAAAAAGGGGAGCCAAAATTGAGCAGCTCTCTACTTTTGGGTCAGCCTGTCTTCAGGCCTCAAGGATGTATTTTCCTTTGCCTGCAAAATAAAACTGAGCTGTAACATGGGTCTACAATTTTAAATTAGCTGTAACCAAGCTGTAACACTGGTCTACCACTTCAAATTTTTGCTGCAGCAAGACAGAACTGAGGAAGTTACACACTCCCCTAACGGACCTTTGGGCAACAAAAAAGTTCTTTGGATTAGACCTAACTGAGCCAGGGCAGTCAGGTGGACTTAAGTCTTTGAAAAGCAGGCCTGGGCTGTTGTTCCCGGAGCCAAATTTTATCTATATAAGGGAACTCACTTAAATGTTTACAGACTAGAAAAGAGAAGGAGGAATCAAGAAAACTCACAGAGGGTGGTTTAAAAAAACTCAAGAAATTATTCTTACAGGGGTGAAAAATCATTTGCAATTTCCAAGGGTTCTCTTCTCCTGAATCTTCTCTCTCCAAAGAAAACTTATCCGAAATGGCTGCAGCATAGGACAAGGGCAGTCTTGGAGCTATAATAGTCATATGAGGTAGTGTTAAATGGAAGATTGCATTGGGGCTGAAGAAATCTCCTTTATCTAGACTTTTACTGTTAATATATGGCACATGCCCTCTAAGTGCAACAAGTGTTCAGTTCAGTTCAGTCTCTCAGTCATGTCCAACTGTTTGTGATCCCATGAATCACAGATGGCCAGGCCTCCCTGTCCATCACCAACTCCTGGAGTTCACTCAAACTCATGTCCATCGAGTCAGTGATGCCATCCAGTCATCTCATCCTCTGTTGTCCCCTTCTCCTCCTGCCCCAATCCCTCCCAGGATCAGGGTCTTTTCCAATGAGTCAACTCTTCGCATGAGGTGGCCAAAATATTGGAGTTTCAGCTTCAACATCAGTCCTTCCAAAGAATGCCCAGGACTGATCTCCTTTAGGATGGACTGGTTGGATCTCCTTGCAGTCCAAGGGACTCACAAGAATCTTCTCCAACACCACAGTTCAAAAGCATCAATTCTTCGGTGCTCAGCTTTCTTCACAGTCCAACTCTCACATCCATGCATGACCACTGGAAAAACCATAGCCTTGACTAGATGGACCTTTGTTGGCAAAGTAATATCTCTGCTTTTCAATATGCTGTCTAGGTTGGTTATAACTTTTCTTCCAAGAAGTAAGTGTCTTTTAATTTCATGGCTGCAATCACCATCTGCAGTGATATTGGAGCCCCCCAAAATAAAGCCTGATGCTGTTTCCTCTGTTTCCCCATCTATTTCCCATGAAGTGATGGGACTGGATGTCATGATCTTCATTTTCCAAATGTTGAGCTTTAAGCCAACTTTTTCACTCTCCTCTTTCACTTTCATCAAGAGGCTTTTTAGTTCCTCTTCACTTTCTGCCATAAAGGTAGTGTCATCTGCATATCTGAGGCTACTGATATTTCTCCCGGCAATCTTGATTCCAGCTTGTGTTTCTTCCAGCCCAGTGTTTCTCATGATGTACTCTGCATATAAGTTAAATAAGCAGGGTGATATACAGCCTTGATGTACTCCTTTTCCTATTTGGAACCAGTATGTTGTTCCATGACCAGTTCTAACTGTTGCTTCCTAACCTGCATATAGGTTTCTCAAGAAGCAGGTCAGGTAGTCTGGTATTCCCATCTCTTTCAGAATTTTCCACAGTTTATTGTAATCCACAGAGTCAAAGGCTTTGGCATAGTCAATAAAGCAGAAATAGATGTTTTTCTGGAACTCTCTTGCTCTTCCATGATCCAGCAGGTGTTGGAATTTGATCTCTGGTTCCTCTGCCTTTTCTAAGCCAGCTTGAACATCCGGAAGTTGATGGTTCATGTACTGTTGAAGCTTCATGTGGAGTATTTTGAGCATTTCTTTACTAGCGTGTGAGATGAGTGCAATTGTGCAGTAGTTTGAGCATTCTTTGGCATTGCCTTTCTTTGGAATTGCAATGAAAACTGACCTTTTCCAATCCTGTGGCCACTGCTGAGTTTTCCAAATGTACTGGCATTTTGAGTGCAGCACTTTCACAGCATCATCTTTCAGGATTTGAAACAGCTCAACTGGAATTCCATCACCTCCACTAGCTTTGTTTGTAGTGATGCTTTCTAAGGCCCGCTTGCCTTCACATTCCAGGATGTCTGGCTCTAGGTGAGTGATCACACCATCGTGATTATCTGGCTCATGAAGCTCTTTTTTGTACAGTTCTTCTGTGTATTT
Organism: Procapra przewalskii; assembly: GCA_006410515.1. Classification (NCBI taxonomy): domain Eukaryota; kingdom Metazoa; phylum Chordata; class Mammalia; order Artiodactyla; family Bovidae; genus Procapra; species Procapra przewalskii. The sequence continues at coordinate 1,513,068 of SJYF01002872.1, forward strand.
TTGCCTCCTCTTCTTAATATCTTCTGCTTCTGTTAGGTCCATACCATTTCTGTCCTTTATCGAGCTTATCTTTGCATGAAATGTTCCCTTGGTATCTCTAATTTTCTTGAAGAGATCTCTAATCTTTCCCACTCTGTTCTTTTCCTCTATTTCTTTGCATTGATCACTGAGGAAGGCTTTTCTATCTCTCCTTGCTATTCTTTGAAACTCTGCATTCAGATGCGTATATCTTTCCTTTTCTCCTTTGCTTTTTGCTTCTCTTCTTTTCACAGCTATTTGTAAGGCCTCCTCAGACAGCCATTATGCTTTTTTGCATTTCTTTTCCATGGGGATGGTCTTGATCCCTGTCTCCTGTACAATGTCACGAACCTCTGTCCTCTGTTTGTAGTTCATCAGGCACTCTATCAGATCTAGTCCCTTAAATCTATTTGTCACTTCCACTGTATAATCATAAGGGATTTGATTTAGGTCATACCTGAATGGTCTAGTGGTTTTCCCTACTTTCTTCAGTTTAAGTCTGAATTTGGCGATAAAGAGTTCATGATCTAAGCCACAGTCTGCTCCCAGTTTTGTTTTTTCTGCCTGTATAGAGCTTCTCCATCTTTGGCTGCAAAGAATATAATCAATCTGATTTCACTGTTGACCATCTGGTGATGTCCATGTGTAGAGTCTTCTCTTGTTGGAAGAGGGTGTTTGCTATGACCAGTGCATTTTCTTGGCAAAACTCTATTAGCCTTTGCCCTACTTCATTCCATACTCCAAGGCCAAATTTGCCTGTTACTCCAAGTGTTTCCAGACTTCCTACTTTTGCATTCCAGTCATTTGAGTGTTAGTTCTAAAAGGTTTTGTAGGTCTTTATAGAACTGTTCAACTTCAGCTTCTTCAGTGTTACTGGTTCGGGCATAGGCTTGGAGTACTGTGATATTGAATGGTTTACCTTGGAAACGAACAGAGATCATTCTGTCATTTTTGAGATTGCATCCAAGTACTGCATTTTGGACTCTTTCGTTGACCATGATGGCTACTCCTTTCTTCTAAGGGATTCCTACCAGCAGTAGTAGATATAATGGTCATCTGAGTTAAATTCACCCATTCCAGTCTGTTTTAGTTCACTGATTCCTAGAATGTCAATGTTCACTCTTGCCATCTCCTGTTTGACCACTTCCAATTTGCCTTGACTCATGGACCTGACATTCCAGGTTCCTATGCAATATTGCTCTTTACAGCATCGGACCTTGCTTCTATCACCAGTTACATCCACAACTGGGTATTGTTTTTGCTTTCACTCCATCCCTTCATTCTTTCTGGAGTTATTTCTCTACTGATCTCCAGTAGCATGTTGGGCACCTACCGACCTGGGGAGTTCCCCTTTCAGTATCCTATCATTTTGCCTTTCCATACTGTTCATGGGGTTCTCAAGGCAAGACTACTGAAGTGGCTTGCCACTCCCTTCTCCAGTGGACCACATTCTGTCAGACCTCTCCACCATGACCCTCCCATCTTGGGTGGCCCCACATGGCATGGCTTAGTTTCATTGAGTTAGACAAGGCTGTGGTCCGTGTGTTAAGACTGGTTAGTTTTCTGTGATTTTGGTTTCAGTATGTCTGCACTTTGATGCCCTCTCACAACACCTACCATCTTACCTCGGTTTCTCTTACCTTGGACTTGGGGTATCTCTTCACCACTGCTCCAGCAAAGTGCAGCCACTGCTCCTTACCTTGGACAAGTGGTATCTCCTCGCGGCTTCCCCTCCTGACCATGAACGTGGAGTAGCTTTTCTTGGCCCTCCTGCACCCCAAAATCTTCTCATGCTAAGACATGACTTGAATGACGGCTAGAATTGGAGCAGGTGGCAGGCTGACATTCTCAAGAAGGTAGTCTAACAAAGTGATGTAATAATATGGCATATGAGACACATTTATTAATAAGAAAGACTACAAATCCATAATAGAGACCTGAGTAATATTTAAGGACAGAGAGAGGCAGTGGAGACTCAAAACACAAAAAACCTATCAAACTGAAAATTCTGATGAAACTTTTCTTAAAAAAAATAGAACAAACATATTATCACATATACATGGAATCTAGAAAAATGGTATAGATGATCTTATTTGCAAAGCAGAAATAGAAAGACAGATGTAGAAAACAAGAAGAGAAAGAGGGTGGGATAAATTGGGAGATTGGGATTGACATATATATACTCTGATACTATGTGTAAAATAGATAATTAAATGGCAACCTGCGTATAGCACAGGAAACTCAATTCACTGCTCTGTGGTGACCTAAAAGGGAAGTAAATCCAAAAAAGAGAGGATATATTTATTCATGCAGCTGATTCACTTTGCTGTAAACTATGAGAATACAAATTAATTTTAGGGAAAAAAAGGGAGATGTTAAAAAGCAGAAACAAAATAAGAATTGGCAGGGAAATAAATGGAGGTATGATGTAGAAATGGATCAGAACCAATGGTAAATCTAATACCATTTAACCAAAGGTTTAAGTACATGCTTAGAAGAGAAAAGTAAAAGATAAAGGGAAATATTTGACCAATATTTGAAAAAAAAGTCAAAGTGGGGAAAAAACTGGCTACAGTTGGAAGCGAATTGAACACAAAATGGATCACAAAGTTGGTGAACAAACAGATGTCCAGTTGGCACAGGTTTGACTGATGACTGAGTTTCCAAAGATTATTAACCACAATAATTTTAGTCAAATGCAAGACAAAAAAGTACAGACACAGGATGCACAATGAGAAATATCTACTGAAGAGGGTACAGTGGGACGGCTTTGGTGGCGGGGAGGAACCAGGCTGTGAACATTGAGGGCGTCTCTTGACAAACAGTTGCTGGCAATATTTGTGGATTTGTATTTCACATCTGATAGTGCTAGTGTTAGTCACCCTGTCATGTCCAACTCTGTGAAACCGTGGACTGCAGCATGCCAGGCTCCTCTGTTCATGGAATTCTCCAGGCAAGAATACAGGATTGGGTTGTCATTCCCTTTTTCAGGAATCTTCCTGACTCAGGGATCAAACTGGGGCCTCCTGTATTGCAGGCAGATTCTTTACCACTGAGACACTGGGGAAGAACCTCATATTTAATAAGGATTTGGAAACCCTCAGGCACAGTTCTTTCCTGGAGAGCTGATAGCATGTAGGCCACATTCCCAACCCTGAATAAAATAAATACAATGTTCTACTGCAGATCTGCCTCTGTAAAATCTCTCTTCTATAATATGGAAATTTTAGAGCATGACCTGAACCAGACTAGAATTATCATAAAATATATAAGGACACCAAGAATAGGAGATTCATTTAAATATCAGTGTCTGTCATCTTTGGGGTTGTACACACCCAAGATAGAAATAGCACCCTCCCTGAGTTATGAGATCTGTCTATGACACAGCTGGAATTTCAGAAACTTGGGTACAAGCATACTAAGTCATTTCAGTCATGTTCAACTCTTTGCGACCCTAAGGACTGTAGCCTGCCAGGGTCCTCTGTCCGTGGGATTCTCCAGGCAAGAATGCTGGAGTGGGTTACCATTCCCTCCTCCAGGGAATCTTCCCAACCCAAGGATCGAACCCACATCTCTTTTGTCTCCTGCATTGGCAGGTGAGTTCTTTACCACTAGGGTCACCTGGGAAACCCCATGCTTGATCCAAAGGATAACTGTTTCTCCCTTTTTCCTTAAGGTGGCCAAGGCTGGAGATATGAAAGCTGTGCTGACAGGTGAGACACACCTGTCAGCACAACAGGCATAAAAAAACCTTATAGGACTTTTAACCTCTGTGGGAAATGTGGCTCATGGCAAACACTGACCCATGAAACACTGCCCAGAGATCTTTGTTCCTCTCCATGTGGCTGAGAGGCAGCTGGCTTTTCCAGTGTTCCTGCCCTGCTCCAGATGGGTGTTAATGTAATATGACCTCCCAGGCAGCCTGCCCTGAAGGCATCTTGGTGGGGAAGAATGATGACCTAGCTCACCATTAAACCCCAGCTGCCCTTCACACAATTGAGGCTTTGGGACTCTTCGTAGGTGCTCCAATTAGATTACGCTTGGGAGGGAACCATCAGATATCTATTATTTTCTAACAAAAGTCAAGCAAAGCCTTAGAGGAAACTTGTACCTCCTCTATGCATCTCAGCAAAGAACACATTGTGCTGGTTGTTTTCTATTTGTCCTCTTCCCCACCCCTACAAGGGCTTCCCAAGTGGCTCAGTGCTAAAGAACCTGCCAATGCAGGAGATTCAGAAGGAACGGGTTCAATCCCTGGGTTGGGAACATCCCCTGGAGGAGGAAATGGGAACCCACTCCAGTATTCTTGCCTGGAAAATTCCAAGGGCAGAGGAGCCTAGCGGTCTCTAGACCATGGGGCCGCAGAGTCAGACATGAATCAGTGACTAAACAATAAATGACATAAACAGAATAGCAGAGCAAGAGTAGACACCTTGCAACTCAGCCTGGACCAGGACAAGGCACTGTATTTCGTTTTTTAACAAGGTTTTCGTAAAACACTTACTTACTTGGCTGTGTCTGGTCTTCATTGAGGCATGCAGGCTCTTTTTGCTGGGGGTCAGTTGCTCTGCAGCATCGAACCTGTGTCCCCTGTGTTGGAAAGTGGATTCTTAACCACTGGACTACAAGGAAAGTCCCTGCATTCTATTCTGATAGTGAGGAGGAGGTTGAGACTTGGCTGGGTAAGGCAGAAGAAAAGGATCCAGAGTGAGAGCCTGTTGCCTCCAGATGCACTCTTAACTAAGGTTATTTGTTATTTTGTTACGAAAGAGTACAATGAAGACCAGGCTGAGGCTTGGAGAAATGGCCACAGGTGGGCTTGGTGTTTCCTTTTTCAGCAAAGCAAAACTGACTCTAATAATTAAGCTTTTCTTATCCAATATATAATTAATTCTGCAACTGAAAAACCAATGAACTAGGCATTGTCTCTACTAGGGATGATTAAAGAAGCTATGGAGATTTAACCAGAAAAAAAAAAAAAAAACCAAAAACCAGACATGACATTCATCTTCAAATATCTGAGAATTTGCCATATGGAAGAAAAGATGCACTTCTGACCATTGGATAGAATTAACAAAGAGACAGACTTTAACTCCATATAAGCCACATTTTCTAATTATTATAATCATCACATTGTGGAATGGATAATCTGGGGAATGTTGAGACCCTTGCACACTGGAAGTGTTCAGATTGGCAGACCATCTGCCAGAAATGTGATCAAACCAGATGATCCCTTTTTAAAAATAACATTTTCTAGTCATTATTAGAATAGAGTATTTCCACAGGAGGCTATTTGAGAAACAAAACAGTAAGAAGAAAAGATGAATCCTTAACCCCATTGCCCATGCATGCAAGCATGCTCAGTTGTGTCTGACTGACCCCATGGACTGTATCCTGTCAGGCTCCTCTGTCCATGGGATTCTCCAGGCAAGAATACTGGAGTAGGTTGCCATTTCCTCCTCCAGGGGATCTTCCTAATCCAGGGATCAAAGCCACGTCTCATGCATTGGCAGGGATAGTCTTTAACACTGAGACACCTGGGAAGCTCTCCCACTGTCCATAATTGACCTCTACTAACACTGGTATATTACCATTTGGTACTTTTCCCTGGGCAATAGAAATCAACATGAACTTTGTAAAAGCATATGTGTGTATACACACACACACACACACACATATATATATACACACACACACACACATATATCATATGGTTTTCACAATGTGGCTTTTGTATTTTCTTTAAGTTATGTAAGATTTTTCTATGTTGTTAAATAATCTTCAGAAACATGATTTCAACACAGGGCATGACTTAATTTCTATGGATGGAAGTGTCTGTGTAATGTTCATACAATTAATGTTTCATTGAATACATACACACACGTATGCACACACATCACACTCACATGCATACTTTATTAGTTCTGTTTCTTCTGGGGAATCTGACTGATGTGCCAATAATGTTACTTCTAACATCTGAATAATTGTGTTAAATCTCATACCATATCAACAATACATAAACACTTAAATAAAAATATTTTTCTGTTTTATTTATTGCTCTACCCATATCTGAGTCTTTAACTTTGCAGTTCACAAAGAATCCCCCTGCCAATGTAGGAGATGCAAAAGATGCAGTTTTGATTCCTGGGTTGGGAAGATCCCCTGGAGGAAGAAATGGCAACATGCTCCAGTATTCTTGCCTGGAAAATTGTAGGGACAGAGAAGCCTGGTGGGTTACAGTCCATAGGGTCACAAAAGAGTCAGACGAGACTGAGGACATATACACACACACACACACACACACACACACAAGGTTGTGACACGTCCTTGAGTGGTTGGTTTGTGAAGAATAAACACATGAAGGGAGATAATATGTGACTCCTCGCAGGTTACAAGATGGCTTAAGACTAACCTCACACACATCCTAATAACTCTCCAATGCCGATAGCCCTTTCCAAGAGAAATTTTCTAAATTTTAGGGAAAAGTTCTTCCATGGCTTCCTTAATCATGTCTTCTCCATCTCCCCCATTTTCTCTTTTGTGGATTCCAATTATTTATTTTTTTTGGCAGCATGTGGGATTTTAGTTCCCCAACGAGGGACTGAATCTGTGAACCCTTCATTGGAAATGCTGAGTTTTAACCACTGGATCACCAGGGAAGTCCCAAGACTCTTCTCTGTGGCACATCACCTGAACTTTCCTCCCTGAGAGTTTTGCCCCTGGGTACATATGACTTGCCAAAATAGCTGCTATCCTTAGTAAAACAGGAACTTGGGGAGAAAAGTGTCAAAATATCTAAGACAATCTGCATACAAGAAAGAACATACATTGTTGAGTTTTTATGAAGAATGAAAAAGCTGGAATGTAAAATAAATATAAAAATTAGTTTTAACAGCAAATTTTGGTAGCATGAAATAGAAACCAGCAGTTACATGATAAAAACAATTACAGACACCAGATATGAAAAATACAAGAACTGGGATAACAAACACAATGCCTGAAGTGAATAACAAAATAGGTACAGCTGAAGAACAAATTAATAAGCAGAAGAATAGGTTAAGACCCTGTTTCAAAGGCATTAGAAAAGCAGAGCAACAGAAGATAACAAGGGAAAAGTTAAGGTAGCTGATTAAGTACCATGACAATGACAAATGGAAAATGCAATTTACATAGCACACACTTACAACAGCAACAGAAACAATAGGATCCTTAGTAATGAATCCGACAAATGTAGAGGATGTGCCCAGTGATAAAAATTCACTAAAAGACATAAAGAAGCTGCTCAGTCGTGTCTGACTCTTTGAGACATCAGGGACTGTAGCCCTCCAGACTCTTCTGTCCATAAGATTTTCCAGTCAAGAATACTTGAGTGGGTTGCCATTTCCTTCTCATCTCGTGGTTAGGAAGATTTTATATAAAAATTATGCTAATTTTCCATAAATTAATCTAGATTTAACACAACTCCAATTAAGAGAGTTTTCCACGGAACCTGACAAAATGCTACTAAAAAGAAGGACTTGTCTGAAAAAGAAGAATAAGGGCAGGATGCGTGCTTGACTAGAAGTCAGGAGTTACTGTGCAGCTATATTATCCAGAACACTGTGTTGTAACACAAGGATGAACAAATTACCCAGTGGAATATAATAGAGAGCTCAGAAACTTACTACTACATTATAGAATTTTATTAATGATGAAAGTTGCATAACAGATCACTGGGGGATAAAGTGACTAGTCAATAAATTAAGCTGGAAAATATATTTATTTATATGGAAGAAAAATTAAGTTGTATCCTTGCTGCTGCTGTTGCTGCTAAGCTGTTTCAGTCGTGTCCGACTCTGTGCGACCCCATAGACGGCAGCCCACCAGGCTCCCCCGTCCCTGGGATTTTCCAGGCAAGAACACTGGAGTGGGTTGCCATTTCCTTCTCCAATGCATGAAAGTGAAAAGTGAAAGGGAAGTCGCTCAGTCGTGCCCGACTCTTAGCAACCCCATGGACTGCAGCCTACCAGGCTCCTCCGTCCATGGGATTTTCCAGGCAAGAGTCCTGGATTGGATTGCTATTGCCTTCTCTGAAGTTGTATCCTTACTTTACATCAAAAACCAAACATCAACTCCAAAAGGATTAAGAACTTAAATATCAAAAGAAGGTGGTACTTTAGTAGAAATACAGATGAATATCTTTACATCCTTGGGATTCCAAAAGCATCCTTGAACAGGAACAAGAAGGAATAAACATAAAAGATTGCTGAAGTTGGGTATCTTGAAATCTTGATCTTATAAAAATTAAAAGATATTACAAACTTGGGGAAGAAATTATTGCTGGGGGGAATGTGACTTACCTAACGAAGGAACATCATTTTGGATTTCTATCACACAATATGGGCTGCCCTGTTGGTTCAGATGGTAAAGAATCGCCTGCAACGGGTCAGGAAGATCCCCTGGAGAAGGGAATGGCTAATCCATTCTTCTCAGAGTACTGGCAAGTGGAATACTGGCAACTCCAATATTTTTGCCTGCACAATTCCATGGACAGAAGAGCTTGGCAGGGTTATGTCCACACAATATATGCAAATTTCAACTCTAAGTAGATTAATAAAAATCTGAATTTTTTTTCTTACCTTTAGATGGCAAAGGTCTTAAGCTTCCAAAAGCACAAAACTTTAATAGGCATTATTTTTTATACGACTAAATAAAATTTAAAGCTCTCTTCATTAATAAAGAACAGCCATAAAGTTAACAGAAAGCTGACAGACTGGGAGAATGTATTTATGCATTAAGAAAAATAAAGGAGAGGGACTTCCTTTGTGGTGCCACAGCTAAGACTCCACATTTCAGCATGGAAACCATCTCTGCCCTGTCCCCTCTGAGTCAAACCCCAAGTCTGCACACTTGGTCCTCTGTCCAGCCTCATGTCTTCCTAAAGTCCCTTCCAGATGTCCTGCCCTGCATGAAGAGAGCCCTGCAATATCCCTCTTTCTGCTTGTTGATGGTCTGCTTACCCCTCTCCCTTTAGATGGAGAAGACATGGCAACCCACTCCAGTATTCTTGCCTGGAAAGTCCCATGGACAGAGGCGCCTGGCAGGCTACAGTCCATGAGGTCAAAAAGAGTCAGTCACAGCTGAGCGACTGATCACACACTTCCTTTAGATTCTGGTTACTGTTTCTGAGTGAAATGGTCCCTGTGCACATACCCATTGAAGCAGCATTTCCACCTGACTTGACATGAATACTGTCTCTGCTACATTCCCACTTTCTCAGGAAGCAATGTGGAGTGGTCCTTCAGCCTGGCCCCACAGGCAGTGGACAGCTGGACTCCCTCGAGGACTTGTAAGATGCATGACATTCTTCCTTCATTTTCAGTGCTAGGGCAGATTTTCCTCTGTACACACTACTGTGGTCATTGCCATCAATGTTTGGGAAGAGCAAGGGAAATGACACCCCTCAGGCAGAATCACCTTTATTCAAAATTATTATTCATTTAGTCCATCCTAAAGGAAATCAGTCCTGAATATTCACTAGAAGGACTGATGTTGAAGCTGAAACGCCAATACTTTGGCCACCTGATGTGAAGAACTGGCTCATTAGAAAAGACCCTGATGCTGGGAAAGATTGAAGGTGGGAGGAGAAGGGGACAATAGAGGATGAGATGGTTGGATGGTATCACCAATGCAATGGACATAAGTTTGAGTAAACTCTGGGAGTTGGTGATGCACAGGGAGGCCTGGCATGCTGCAGTCCATGGGGTCACAAAGAGTTGGACGTGAGTGAGCGACTGAACTGAACTGAACTGAACTGACGCTGGGTCTTCATTGCTGCACGGGCTTTTCACTAGTTGTAGTGAGTAGAGGCTACTCTCCATTTGCGGTGCGAGGCTTTCTCATTGCCATGGCTTCTCTTGCTCTGGAGAAGGCTCTAGGATGCATGGGCTCAGTAATTGTGGTTCCTGGACTCTAAACACCTTTTTCCTCTTAAGTCCTTCTAACTTTCCATAAAGCAATCTTTTTTAGCCTGCACTCCTGGGAAAGACAAAGCATACCACTTCCTACAGCTTATCTGCATCCACTTTTTAATATTCCCAGCATGTAACTATTAGTTCCAGAAGAAAAAATTGCCATCAGCTTCCTTTAAAATATAACACTTGGCTTATTGAACTGCAAAATAACACATCCTCATTTTTAAAAGGCAACACTATAGAGATACTTAAAGGGAAGAGTAATCTTCCTCCACCTACTCTCCAATTTCACTCACTCTCCTCCACCTCTAAGATAACAAATGTGCAGTATATGTTTTCATAGTTTCCTCTGTCTGTTCACATATATGGTTGGTTTATGTTAAACATGTAAATGTCTATGACTTCATCTCTGTGGACTAATGGGAAACCATAGTTCCTGTCTGGTATCCCTTTGTCTCATGATTAATTTTACTGGTCAAGTAGTGAATAAAGACCCAAAAAAATGCGTGGTCAGGTAACCAACTGAACCATGTCCCAGGGAGATCACCCTCTTTGGTTTTAACATAGAATTTCCAGTGAATGGGTAGAATTAGCTAGACTAGTGACTCAAAATGTTTTTCACTAGAAATCAGGTCAGAACATTTTTGAGTAAAACTCACTTTTCCACTACCAACAGCTCACCAGGTTCAAGAGAGAAACTTTTCAGGCGATACTATTAATAATAAAGTGACAGACATCTGGTGTTTAATCACTGTGAAATCAAAAACAAAGCATTCACTGTTAAAAAACTGTCACTTGTGGGACTTCCCTGGCAGTCCAGTGGTTAAGTCTTTGCCTTCCAATGCAGGGGGTGCAGGTTTGACCCCTGGTCAGGGACCTAAGATCCCACTTGCCTTGCAGCCAAAAAAAACCCAAAACACAAAACAGAAGAAATATTGTAATAAATTCAATAAACACTTTAAAAATGGCCCGCATGAAAAGAATCTTTTTAAAAATTGTCACTTGTTGAACATTTACACTGCTAATATGAATGACCCCTATAGGCCACCCCAGTCTTGTCATAAACCCCCACGGGAAAGACAGAGGGATGAGAATTTCAGTCAAGAAGTGATTACAAGGTTACAAGGACCAGATTTCACAGCCATCCTCCCTCCTGGGGCTCTGATTGTTTCAGTGGAATCACTCCAATTTAGGCCTGATATTTGCCAAAGCTTACTTATTCTCCATGGCGCAAAACTAAACTGCAATGAGATGGCTTCACTACACGCTCGTCTGGACAGGTACGAATATTTGAGAGGCTCCTTGGTGTATCTATTCCTTGCACATGAAATGAATGTGAGCTTGTGAGGTTTGGAAATGTCACTGCATAGAATTGCCTGATCACCCGAAGGACTGTTATTGTGGGTGTGCAGAGAAGTGGAGAGGTGTGATGTGACTTATCAGCAAAGGGAGTGTCCATGGCAACCAGCCCCAGGTTTCCTTGGAGACGCTGTGCTTTGGCAGGGAGCCAATGTAAGTGCATTGGATTGGAGTCCAGAGAAGAACAATGACACAGCCTCTGCATGGGGACAGATTGCTCCAGACATGCATATCATGCTATAAAAGGGTGAGAGCTCCATATATAGAAACCATAGAGCAAACACAAGGATTCTAAAACAGAGAGTCTTGAAACAGGGTTCATACTGGGCCCTAATTTCAACTGAGCAAAGAAAGCTATTGATTAAAAGTGAAAATGTTAATCAACTCTTTGCAACTCCATGAACTGTAGCCCTCCAGGCTCATCTATCCATGGCATTTTCCAGGCAACAATTCTGGAGTGGATGCCATTCCCTACTCCAGGGGATCTTCCTGACCCAGGGATCAGACCCTAGTCTCCTGTATTGCAGGTGGATTCTTTACCATCTAAGCCACCATGAATGATGACTAAAGCTTTCAGGGAATTCCTCTGAAGATCAAAATTTACCAGGTAAATAAATAAATATTTTTCCAAAATATAAAAATGTGAAATACAAACACGTTAGAGAACTAAAAAGAAATGAACATAATGATCTTGATATTAAAGATTTTTAGATGCAGCTAGGTCAATGGCAACCCACTCCAGTACTCTTGCCTGGAAAATCCCATGGATGGAGGAGCCTGGTGGGCTGCAGTCCATGGGGTCTCTAAGAGTCGGGCACGACTGAGCGACTTCCCTTTCACTTTTCACTTTCATGCATTGGAGAAGGGAATGGCAACCCACTCCAGTGTTCTTGCCTGGAGAATCCCAGGGACGGGGGAGCCTGGTGGGCTGCTGTCTATGGGGTCGCACAGAGCTGGACACGACTGAAGCGACTTAGCAGCAGCAGCAGCAGCAGATCTCTTTTCTAAGGAAGGCATCTGCTTACATCCTCATATCTCTTTTATTTTTCTGCCTTTTACATTAGATAGTGTCTCTATTTAGAAACAAAACAAGAGAAAGGGGTTGAGATTTGGGACATTAGAATAGCTGAAGAAGCTCTGGGAAATATACAAGATCTCAGATGAGAACTGAACAGTGATGTAGATGAAAGCAGAGTTAACAGCCTGGCTACACAGTGCACTCAGTTTTTCTTATGACTAATACAAAATTATTAGTGCTAAACCGAACCAAAGTTTATGCTGTTCAAATGGTCCAGGAGACCACAGGTTAAATTCCTTTATACAGACTTAAAGCCCCACTGACATTCACTGTATATTCCATGTGTGTGTAGTTTGAGCAAAATCCAAGAGATAGTGAAGGACAGGGGAACATGGTGTGCTGCAGCCCATGGGGTCACAAATAGCTGAACACAATGACTGAACAACAACAACAACAAATGTGTTTTCTTCTTTTGAAAAAGAGAAGAAAACAAATTATGACTGTTAACCATTATTCTCAGCTTGAGACCATATGATCTGTGTGCATAGTTCTCAGAAAGGTCAATGTTACATTTTAGGAACACATGCACATGAAACACCTGACAAAGTTTCTGGAAGGACCTAGTTCAATACATGTACCAGCTTGCTCTTTACTATCAGCTACCAAAGATGAGTAAGGGACCTGCCCAGTAAGCAAGCTCTCTTCAACTGGGGGGATAATGTTCTGATTGGATAGCATCACTGCCCATCTTTGATTATGGTGTTCTCATTGGATAGCATCACTGCCCATTATTTTTCAGAAGGGTATTAGAAGGAAAAGAGCACCTCTCTGGTTTGAATTTACATTACTTAAGTTCTCGGTATCTGTCCTACCCACAGAAAGCGAAGATTCTAGCTCCACTCAGATATAAGAAATAGGAATTAATCTAAAAAGTAGATGGCTGAGTACTCAGGCAGAGTATTTGACTATTGTTAAACACACTATAAGGTGTGTGGATATTTGTAAAATAAATGAGCAATGACACAACCATTTGGTCTCTAAGCTTCTTGGCAGCTTGAAGTTTTGCCTTATTGCTCATTAAAATATTCAAATATGAGTAGGCCACAGAATAAAATCCCCTCTGATTTTGTCAAGCACCTAACATTATAAATCATGCATAGAGCAGGGCAACTTTCCAAATGCTTTCTTGGTTAACCAAACACATGAAGGATTATGCTACTCAGAGTTAAAGGACATGCCTTTTAACTGCCCAGGGGAATAGCCCATCGTTCATGCCTGCTTCAGTGGTATACTGTTAGTTGTTTTACAGTCAGCTTTCTAGTGGGGGAGGGGGAGGGGGGAGTGTCCTGATTTGTAGCATTTGCCAATTTCCATGATGTGAAACTTCATCAGAGCTGATTTCAAGCTACTGAGGGTTTCACAAATGACTTGCAAAATTCCTGACAGTATGACATTCAACTCTTGCAAACTGTCACAAGGCAGTCCCAGCACACCACTGTAGTTGGGTTTCAAATGACTGGGGAAGTAATGGCAGGATATTCTACGTGCACACAAATTTACCAAAGGCAACAAGAAATAAACACCCCCTTATAGCTGGAGCTTAAATTCCAAACTGGACTAGCCTGTCCTAGAACTGGTTTCCACAAAAGGTCCAAAGTGTGTGAAGACCCATTCTATTTGGATGTATGCTTTACTTTTGGTCGTGAATGAAATGGCATGCACATTATGAAACAGTTGAAAAATGCAGAAAATAATTTTCTTAGGAAGCCCATAGCAATGTCTCTTGGGAGCTAATTTGAAAATCACTGACAAGAACTGAGAAATGACCCAGGGCTTAGAAAATCTAAAACACATTTTCTGATCTTTCCCGTTCTCTGTAAACTGATTTCACCCACCCACCAAACCCAGGTCTCCTGTATTGCAGGCAGATCCTTTATTGTTTGAGCCACCAGGGAAGCCCAAATAAGATCCAGCACTGCTAATAAATATTTTTAAGTTATCACTAATATTAAGCAAAGAAGTACCTCCAGCTAATAACCAATGAAATTGGTAATATACAGATGGAGGTTCAAGTCCCCATTAGTATGATTATATAAATTAATATTTAAGATATAAATCCTTTTTGTATTCAACTAAAAAAATTATTTGAAGGTAATAGGGTCATCAAAACACAGTCTCTTCCCATGTGGAATTCATAGACTACTGGAGAAAAGAGACAGTATATAATTATGCACAGGTAAGTATATAACTGGGGCTTCCCAGGTGGCACCAATGGTAAAGAATTTGCCTGCCAGTACAGGAGATGCAAGAGACTCTGTTTCCATCCCTGGGTTGAGAAAATCCCCTGGAGGAAGGAATGGCAACCCACTTAGTATTCTTGCCTGAAAAATTCCATGGACAGAGGAGCCTGGAGGGCTACAGTCCATGGGGTTGCAGAGTCAGACATGATTGAGTGACTTAGAATACACACAAGTATATATTAATAATTACTAATTCTAGTAAACACCAGAACTGAAATAGGACAAAATATTGTCAGAGTATGCAAGAGTGATGTAATTTGAGTTATAGAAGATGAATGGGAATTAATTAGGAAAAAGGGAGAAAGGGAAAAATACCCCAAGTAGAAGGCATGGTTTGTGCCGGGACCCTGAGGTGGGGAATTGGGAGCTGCCTCTCCAGAACTGGCCCATTGCTGGTGTGACTGGAGAAGTGGGGAAAGGAGAGGAGGGGGAAGGGAAGAGGTGGATGGGAGCCAGGCAGACAGAACTAAAGTAGAGATAGGTGCCAGGCCAAGAGGGCCATGAATAGAAAGGTTGAGAAGTCAAAATGTAGCTGGTATTCATCAGAGAAATCTAGTGTTGCAGAACTGTGGTGTGTGTGCTGTCCTGTGTAACTCTTTGCAACCTCATAGCCAGGCTCTTCTGTCCATGGGATTTCCAGGCAAGACTGGAAAGAGCGGTTTGCTATTTCTCCTCCAGAGGACCTTCCCAAGTCAGGGATTGAACTCGTGTCTCTTGCACCTCCTGGAGTAGCAGGCAGACTCTTTACCACTGTGCTACCTGGGAAGCCCTAGATCATAGCCACAAAAGCTAGGTCAGGATGAAGGGATTTATCGTCAGCCAACCAGGGAGATTGAGTGAGAAGTACTATAGTGACTTAGAGAAAGAATTTATGGTTACCAGGGGGAAAGGGCAGAGGAGAGGGATAGTTAGGGAATTTGGGATTGACATGTGCACACTGTTATACTTAAAATGTATAGCACAGGGAACTCTGCTCAATACTATGTAACAACCTAAATGGGGAAAATATTGAAAAAGAATAGATACACGTATATGTATAACTAAATAACTTTGCTTTACACTTGAAACACAACATTGTTAATCAACTTACTCCAGTATAAAATAAAAAGTTGGAAAAAAAAAAGAAGTACTATAACATTTACCGTTGAAAAGAATCTGAATATAAGCGGAACTTCAGTTCAAACTTGTGTTGTTAATTCTGCTGATAAGTCAGAACAATAAGAACCAAGCAGTGATCTAATATTCAGCACTGTGCATGTTACTGGTGACTATGACAAGCCTGGTTGTGTGTTGCTAATCAGAAGATTGAAAAGATCAACATTAGATCAACATTAGAGCTAAAGTCATTACACTAAGTCCATGGTTGGTAAAGAATCTGTCTACAGTGCAGGAGACCCAGAGTTTGATCCCTGGGTGGGGAAAATCCCCTGGAGAGGGAAATGGCAACCCACTCCAGTATCCTTGCCTGGAAAATCTCATGGACAGAGGAGCCCGGTGGGCGGCAGTCCATGGGGTTGCAAAGAGTCGGGCACAACTGCGTGACTAACACTTACTTACTCATTCATGGTTCTCAAAGTAGGGTCCCAGGGCCTGCAGTGCCACCGTCACCGTGGACCTTGGTAAGTAAGCAGATCTGACGCTCCTGCTGAGCTCTGCAAAATTAGAAACTCTGGGGATGGGGCCTTGTACTCTGTTTTAACAAGCTTCCCAAGTGGCGCTGGTGGTAAAGAACCCACTTGCCGACGTAGGTTAGATGTAACAGATACAGGTTTGATCCCTAGGTCTAGAAGATCCCCTGGAGGAGGGCATGCCAACCCACCCCAGTATTCTTGCCTGGAGAATCCCATGGACAGAGGAGGAGTCTGGCAAGCTGTAGTCCATAGGGTCATATAGCACAAAGGCATGCACAGATTCAGGGTCAAGTTTGAGAACAGCCACTATAAGGTGATGGGATTGCTGTAGATTTTTATTTTCTTCTTTTTCTCCTGTTAAGCACATAGACTTTTGTCTTGAGTATCAGTATTAAATATCCTCAGCAAGAGTCTCCATTTTTAAAGGGTGCAGTGTCATTTATCTGGGTTGAAGTTGCTGAATGACCCGATTGAAGTGCCGATATGTTCTTTGCAGAAGAGCTAAGTGAAGGGAGTGTTAGCTGTTCAGTCATGGCTGACTCTTTGCGACCCCGTAGACTAGCCCACCAGGCTCCTCTGTCCACGGGATTTCTCAGGCAAGAATACTGGAGTGAATTGCCATTTCCTTCTCCAGGGGAACTTCCCTACCCAGGGACTGAACCTGAGTCTCTTGCACTGTGGGCAGATTCTTTACTGTCTGAGCCACCGGGGATATATTCTTTGTAGAAAAGTTAAGTTACTGAAAATGGTTAATTGTATATTTCATAAAGGTGCTCACATGAGGGTGGCAGTGTTTATCAAATCACCACATACGTCATAGAACATCCTCTGTCAGCAGTGCATAAACATTGCTCTGATAGGATGAGTGCATCTGACAAGCTTTGGAATCCCTAGGAGAAAAGGCAAAATTCCTATTTAAAGTCTTTTCTATCTTCTGTGCACCAGTCATTCTGACCACAGGGCAATCTGTGTGCCTTTACCTGGTAAGGCTATCAGAAAAAAATTTAACAGGTAAATGTTATACCCTTCACATTGAGATAAGGGACAGAGTAAAGGCTTTCTATATTTTGGGTATTACATCACATTTTGGTTTTGTGGTTCATTCATCTTGAATTTCTAAAAAGTTATCCAGAAGCTCTGACTTTTATTACATAAGCCATCTGGGAATGTTAAAAACGCCAAGACATCATTTCCAGGCCTTTCTCCAGCCTCCCCGCTCCCAAAGAGACATCATAACAAAGAAATAGCTTTTGTTTTAGCAAATATTTATTTTGTCCCACTAGAAAAATAAATAAAGGATTTGGAATAACTACTTCAGATGCTACTTTTGTAAAATTTTAGTCTTAGTTAGGATTAAGTTTGCCTGTGACAAGGAAAAAAAAAGATATCTTAAACAAGATAAAAGTTTTTCTTCTTTCTTAAGAAATGAAAAGAGATAGCCCTGAACTGACAGAGAGCTTGTTGGTGCAGAATCCCGGTCTTCTCTCTGCTCGGTGGGTCTTTGTTCCCAGGGTCTGTCTCCCTGTGGTCTCAAACACCTGCTGTGACTCCTGCCATCACATCTCTATTCCAGCACATAAGGAGGAGAAAATGGAAGGACAATACACACCCATCATTTAATGGTTTTAAAAGTTATGAAACCCAATTCTACTTACACACCATTGGCAAAACTTGTTCACAAGAAACCACACAGCTGCCATATCATTTCAATTAATGCAGAAAAGAATTGTTCAATAATATTAAACATCAACTCCTAAAGACAAAACGTGCACACACACATACACATACTTAGCAACTGAAAAATAGAAGGATATTACCTAGATGATGAAAAAGTGTTAAAGTGTTAGTCGCTCAGTTGTGTCTGATTCTTTGCAATCCCATGGACTATAGTCTGCCAGGCTCCTCTGTCTATGGAATTCTTCAGGCAAGAATACTGGAGCGGGTAGCCATTCCCTTCTTCAGGGGATATTCCTAACCCAGGTATCAAACCCGAGTCTCCTGCACTGCAGGCAGATTCTTTACAGTCTGAGCCACCAGGGATACCTCACCTAGATGATAAGTGTATATGTGTTTGTGTGTGTGTGTGTGTGTGTGTGTGTGTGTGTGTGTATACCATATATAGTGTTTATCATCATTGATGGAAAAACTTAAAAACATTAGAATCAGAGGAAAATAGAACACCCATCACTCAAAAAATGTGCTAGCCACATAGTAGATAAGAGGATAAGGGTTAGAAAGAAACAACATAAATCATCATTATTTATAAATGATACGATTATCTCATAAAAAGCTCTTTGGGATATTTTAGATTATGTCCCATTTTTTTAAAAGATTGAAAAATGAAACAACATTAAAATTTAAAACTTATATCAAGCAAATACATCATAAATTTTTTTGTGGGACAAATAAGGAGATGTTCACAAAACACATAACAGAAAGAGTTTGCTTTGGAATAAAGTAATAAATCAATAAGAAACAGCTAACACAGTTTAAAACTGAGCAAGCCAAGTTATCAGACATTTCACAAAAGAGGAAACATGAATGAATGTCCAATAAACATATGAAAAGATGCTCCACTAGATTAGTCGTTAAAGAAATGTAAATCGAAACCACAACAAGACACTATTTCATTCCGAGGAAACTAGCCAAAATCTCATGGTTAGATGTTACCACCAGTCTCAGACCCTGGTGGAGACATATGAGTTTAAAAAGCAGTCTGGTGTTAACCAGTGATGGTGATTGTGAAACCCACTTGAAACAGCAGTTCCACTCTCAGAATTATATATCCTTGACAAGATCTTCCACATTCCGGGAGGCATATTTAAGAATAAGTAATGGTTAGTTTTAGGTGTCAGCTTGCCGAGGCAAAGGGATGCCCAGAAAGCCAGTGAAACATTCTTGCTGGGTGTGCCTGGGAAGGTGTTTCTACAAGAGATTACGTTTGAATTAGTAGCTTGAGTACAGAGGATTATCCTCACCAGAGCTGGAGGGCATCATGGCATCTGCTGAGAGCCTTCATAGATCAAAAGGCAGAGGAAGGGAGGGTCTGCTCTCTTTTCTTGAGCTGGGACGTCTATCTTTTCCTCCCCTTGAACATAGGGATCTGAGTTCCTTTAGACTCTGACCGTCACTTTCATCCATCAGCTCCCCTGGATGTCAGGCTTTTGGACTCAGACTGAGCTATAAACCACTGGCTTCCCTCCTCCAGCTTGTGGACAGTAGATTGTGGGACTTCTCACCCTGCCTGCCTAATTCTGTGAGCCAACTGCTAAAAAAAAGTCTGTCTCCCTGTCTGTCTGTCTCTCTCTCTGTATATATACAAATACACAAATCTTCATATATATATATATATATATATATATATATATAGGGCTCCCCTGGTGGCTCAGTTGGTAAAGAATCTGCCTGCAATGAAGGAGACACAGGTTCGATCCCTGGGTCAGGAAGATGCCCTGGAGAAGGAAATGGCAACCCACTCCAGTTTTCTTGCCTGGAGAATCCCATGGACAGATGAGCCTGCCGGGCTACAGTCCATGAAGTCACAAAGAGTTGGACAGGACTTAGCGACTTGCCAGCACTATATATATATATAGAAGGAATGCATATGTATAGCGTGTGTGTGTGTGTGTGTGTGTGTGTGTGTGTGTGTGTGCTCAGTCATGTGCGTACATGGACTGTACCCTGCCAGGCTCCTCTGTCCATAGGAATTCCCAAGCAAGAATACTGGAAAGGGTTGCCATTTCCTACTCCAGGAGATGTACCTGACCCAGGGATCAAACCCACATTTCTTCCATCTCCTGTATTGGCAGGTGGATTCTTTATCACTGCACCATATTTCCTAATACATAATGTCATCTTGGTGTTTTCATTAAAGCAAAAACAATTGCACATAATCTTAATGTTTGACAGAAAGATGTATAAATAAATATGGGTAGCTTCACAGAACCAACAGCAGTGAAAATAGGGAAAATAGGGGAACTTCAGCAACCTGAACCAAATGGATTACACTCTCAAAATGGAAAAAGGAAGTCA
Source organism: Procapra przewalskii (assembly GCA_006410515.1). Lineage (NCBI taxonomy): Eukaryota > Metazoa > Chordata > Mammalia > Artiodactyla > Bovidae > Procapra > Procapra przewalskii. The sequence continues at coordinate 1,533,379 of SJYF01002872.1, forward strand.
TAGAATATATATTCCATATTCCATATATAGTTGTATAAGGACATCTACACAGAGTTGAAAGACATGCAAAACTAAAATATACTCTTTATCGATACAAACCTATGTGTTTAGATTTAAAGAAATGTGAAGGGATAATAAGCACAAGATTCAGGTCAGAGTAATTAATTCTGGGGGGTTAACACAATAAGGGTTCATAGGAGACCTCAAAAGTGTCAATACTGTTCTAATTCTTTAGCTATGTAGGCATCTATGTATTCTTTGCGCCATGCACATACTTTGTTTTGATGTATAAAATATTTTCATAACAAAAGGATGCAAAACATAGAGTGAGTTGACTGCATATTGCTGTTCTGTCCTTATTACTAGTCTTTACTCAGAATTGTTTTAGAAGTCAGAATAAATCTTACCTGAATCTCATCTGCAACCCACCACTTTCCCACAATGAGGGGAAGCTGGAAGGGACCAAAGGTCCCTGAGAAAGCACAGGATTGGCCCTCCAGAGCCAAGGCAGTGAGAAATAAAACATGATCACAGATCTGAAGAAAGCAGTCCTGGCTTCAAACAGTTGAGATGACAGGACATATGCTGGGGGGAAAATGTTTTAAAAGAATTTTCTGGGACTTTCCTGGTGGTACAGTAGATAAAAATCCACCTCCCAGTGCAGGGGACAAGGGTTCACTCCCTGGTCCGAGAAGATCCCACATGCCTCGGAGCAACTGAAGCCCACATGCTGCAAATGCTGAGCCCAGTGCTGCAGCTACAGCCGCCTGTCTGCCTAGAGCCATGCTCCACAGCAGGAGCCACCGCGGTGAGAGGCCCGCGCGGCACCTGGAGAGTAGCCTTGCTCGCACCACAGCTAGAGAAAAGCCCACCCAGCAACGAAGACCAGCACAACCAAAAATAAAAAATAGAGATAAGCATAATTTGTCTTTTATTTTCAAAGAATTTCTTACAAAGAAGATCCCGAAATTATGACTTAAAAATATATTTTAATGATTAGGAAAAAATGTGTTAGCTTCCTAGCAGAAAACAAGTTACATAAAAAAGAAGAAAAGTTGAGATATCTGTGAGATTAAATGCCAAAAATAAAAAATAATAATAAGGCAATCTCCGAAGATGTGAGAGAAAAAGTTATTCTTAAATATACAAACACTTCAAAAATACATGGTCTACCTACCTTTTGTGCAAATCTTACTTGAAAACACAAAGCAGTCAACTGAAATATGACAAAAATGCAGAAACCTAGAGTCCGACCATGGCAGGTTAAACTGACTGGCAGGATTTCCTTGTTTGGAATTACTAGATTTGTTTTTGTGTTTTTTTAAGTAATTAACTATTCCTAAGAAAAATAATAGTGAATCTAGCTATTCTAGGAAGCATATTTTTTAAAATAAAAATCAATGCTGCATAAGCAACTTGACTCCTGATACTCTGCACATTAAAAAAAAAAAAGTTTTAAATACCTTGTGTCATTTTAGGAAATAAAGAAAAGAAGCAGCTAACAGAAACTAAGACAGACAATAACCTTCATTAAGGCTCTCTGCCATCCTTCCCCTGGTACTTATTTCTCTCCCTTGTGCATGTGTGCTAAGTTGCTTTAGTTGTGTCTGACTCTCTGTAACCCCATGTACTGTAGCCCACCAGGCTCCTCTGTCCATGGGATTTCCCAGGCAAGAGTACTGGAGTGGGTTGCAATGCCCTCCTCCAGGGGATCTTCCCAACCCAGGGATTGAATCCACGTCTAACTTGCATTGGCAGGCAGGCTCTTTACCATTAGCACCACCTGAGAAGCCCTTCTCCCTTGTAACTACACTTAAAAATCTGTAGGTACATTTTGCTTTCAACTATACATTCTTTAGCCACAATGCGGATTCTTTACCGCAATGCAGGAACTATATAATACTACATTGAAAAATAAGAAAATGTTTATGGTGGGAGGTGGGAACCTGGTAGATTTTTCAACTTTTCTTTATGATCTTTATTTCCTCCAATTTTCTACCTTAAACAAATAGCTGTTAGAGTTAACATGTCCTACATAGGTGGTCATAAAGCTGACTTAAAACCAATAAATACGATTATATATTGGCCACATTCAGTTCAGTTCAGTTCAGTCGCTCAGTTGTGTCTGACTCTTTGCTACCCCATGAATCTCAGCACGCCAGGCCTCCCTGTCCACCACCAACTCCCAGAGTTCACTCAGACTCACGTCCATCGAGTCCGTGATGCCATCCAGCCATCTCATCCTCTGTCTGTCCCCTTCTCCTCCTGCCCCCAATCCCTCCCAGCATCAGGGTCTTTTCCAATGAGCCAACTCTTTGTATGAGGTGGCCAAGGTATTGGAGTTTCAGCTTTAGCATCATTCCTTCCAATGAACACCCAGGACTAATCTCCTTTAGGATGGACTGGTTGGATCTACTTGCAGCCCAAGGGACTCTCAAGAGTCTTCTCCAACACCACAGTTCAAAATCATCAATTCTTTGGTGCTCAGCTTTCTTCACAGTCCAACTCTCACATCCATGCATGACCACTGCAGACCTTTGTTGGCAAAGTAATGTCTCTGCTTTTTAATATGATGTCTAGGTTGGTCATAACTTTCCTTCCAAGGAGTAAGCATCTTTAAATTTCATGGCTGTAATCACCATCTGCAGTGATTTTGGAACCCAAAAAAATAAAGTCTGACACTGTTTCCCCATCTATTTCCCAAGAAGTGATGGGACCAGATGCCATGATCTTAATTTTCTGAATGTTGAGCTTTAAGCCAACTTTTTCACTCTCCTCTTTCACTTTCATCAAGAGGCTTTTTAGTTCCTCTTCACTTTCTGCCATAAGGGTAGTGTCATCTGCATATCTGAGGTTATTGATATTACCTGGCAATCTTGATTCCAGCTTGTGCTTCCTCCAGCCCAGCATATCTCATGATGTACTCTGCGTAGAACCATGTAAACAACGTACTTTAGAAAGCCCACAAAGTAGATACAACCAAGGCTTAACAACAGTTACTTCTGGGTTGTGCAAACTGGGTGGGAGATTGTCTTCATCTCCTGAATACTATTTCTGTATTTCTCAAATGTTCTATGATGAACACACAGTATTTTTATAGAGAGAAGTAAAACAACAATAAAATAAAATAAATCCAGGGAGTCTGGCCCAGCAGAGCAAAGCTATGGGAACTGCTCTAGTTTTAAAAGTGAAAGATGCTCCCAAGGAATTTCTGGGCATCCCCTGCCCTAGTCTTCCCTCCTATTGCTGTGACAGTTTGTTTCCCTCCTGCTGCTCCTAGGAGCATGTGTAGATACATATTGGTTTTATATCTGTTGTGTGTGCCTAATTACATTAGTGCTCAGACTTTCAGCCATGTCCGAATCTTTGCCCTCTCATGGACTGTAACCTGCCAGGCTCCTCTGTCCATGGGATTCTCCAGGCAAGAATACTGGAGTGGAACTAGGTAGCCATTTTCTCCTCCAGGGGATCTTTCCAACCCAGGGATCAAATCTATGTCTTCTGTATTTGCGGGAAATTACATTGGTGAATGAGTGAGTGAAGCTCCTCAGTCGTGTCCGACTCTTTGCGACCCTATACATTGGTAATACACCTATAAAATCTCATTACAGAAATTCACAGTTTACAGATAAATCTAATGCCTCTCTTGATCTCCAGCCCCAATCTGTTTCTGCAATCCAGAAGTCCGTCTGATGGTTGTACTTTATAGATGTATAAATTTGCCAGAGTGTTCACCATTATCCAACTCACAGAAAATTCAAACTTTCCTTTCTTCAATTGTACAAATATATGTCCATTCAAAATTTTATAATATTGATTCATAGCATCACCCACTCAATGGACATGAGTTTTAGCAATTCCCAGGAGACAGTGAAGAACATGAAAGCCTGGTGTGCTGCAGTCCATGGGGTTGCAAAGAGTCAGACAGGACTGAGTGACTAAACAACAACAGGGGCATGTATGTGGGATAAATGGCATTCTTTTAAAAAAAAAATTTAACATGGACTATATTGAAAGGCTTTATTGAATTTGTTACAATATTGTTACAATATTCTGCTTTATGTTTTGGTTTTTTGACCCCAAGCCATGTAGGATCTTAGCTCCCCAACCAGGGATTGAACCCATGCCTCCTGCATTGGAATCTTAACCACTGGGCCACCAGGGAAGTACCTGATGTTGTTTTAGTCACTAAGTTTGACTAAGTTTGTCAGACTCTTTCCCAAGGACTATAGTCTGCCAGACTCCTCTGTTCGTGGGATTTCCCAGGCAAGAATACTGGAGTGGGTTGCTATTTCCTTCTCCAGGGCATCTTCCCAACCCAGGGATTGAACCTGCATCTCCTGCAGGAGGATTCATTACCACTGAGCCACCAGGGAAGCCCCATCCTCTATATTATAATGCCTTTAACTCTAGCCCTGTGACAGAAGCTGTGTCTCTTATAAAACTAGTTCATTTTGCCTACATTACTTTGAAAGCTCTGTTCAGTAAAAGCACATAATCTAGAAGTTCACTGAGTACTCAAGCCAAGCTTGTAGAACTGTCTTGGACAAAGCAGAGCTAAGATGGAAAGCTTCCTGGGATGGGAGCATCCTGACTTTTTGTTCAACTTAAACATTTTTTCAGCAATAGAAAAGTGTCTGGCTGTTGTATTTAAGGTTAGGTTCACTACACCCAAATCAAAGTTTAGAACAAAAATGACATAATACACTCAACACTCCATTATCTATTCTCAGATAACCCCAACATCTTTTATAGGGAATGCATTTTCCACTTTTGGCAGAAGATTTTTCTTCATAATTATGCTTGGCTTTGAATAAGGTTTCAATTTGTATCCAGGAGAAGATAGTGGGGGTGCCAAGATGCTCCTTCCCACAAGCCTCTTTAAAATACCAGAAGGTCATTGTTTTTTGAAACATTTTTGCAGCAGCAGCAATAAGAGAAATGAGCTTACATTCTGAAAATCCTGGCTTAACTCCCTCTCATAACTCATGCAGCAGGTAAATTACCTGTAAATGGGCCACTGATCCCAACTTCCCATGTTCACCTATCAGCTCCATCCCCTCCATACACACACTCATTAAGAGTATGGTGTTCAGTCACTCAGGCATGTCTGACTCTGCAGTCCCACGGACTGTAGCTCACCAGTCTCCTCCGTCCTTGGGATTCTCAGACAAGAATACTAGGGCGGGTTGCCATGCCCTTCTCCAGGGAATCTTTTCAACCCGGGAATGAAACCCGTATCTCTTGCATCTCCTGTATTGGCAGGCAGGTTCTTTACTACCAGAGCCACCTGGGGAGCCCTACTGAAACTGTGGACTCTGGAAAAATACTGAGTTCTGATCCAAACTCTCAACTTGGAAGCAGTGTGATCTTCAGGCAAATCACTCACCATTTTTTTTTTAACCTCATAAGGAAACTATTTACATTTTCCTGTAATTAAAAAAAAAAAACAGACTGGCGACTGGACTGCGACTTCTACCTATGATAAAAGAGCTTATATGAAACCAAATCTCTCACTGGGGACAAATATAAACACATGTGTTAATTTAACAAAGGAGATGCATGGAACATCTACCTAAAAACTACAATGGGGCTTTCCTGGTGGCTCAGTGGTAAAGAATCTGCCTGCCAATGCAGGAGATGCCAGTTCTGGGTGGGGGTGGTAGGGGGTGGGAGATCCCCTGGAAAAGGAAATGCCAGCTCACTCCAGTCTTCTTTCCTGGGAAATCTCTTGGACAAAGGAGCTTGACAGACTACAGTCCATGGGATCACAAAAGAGTTGGACATGACTTAGTGACCAAACAATAACAACAAAAACTACAATATGTTATTGACATTAAATAAGGAGAATATACCATTGCAATGGATTAGAAGAGTCAGTGCTATGAAAAAAGTCAATTTGTACAAACTGACCTGTAGATTTAGTACATTATAAGTCAAAATCCCACCATTTCAAGTGGCAATTGAAAATGGAAGATTCAAATGGATATATAACTGCAAATGACTGAGAATAGTTAAGGTAATCTTAAAGAACAAGAAAGTTGGAAAATGGTTACTACCAGATTTCAAAACATATTATAAACTGAAGTAATAAAGACAGTGGTATTGGCACAGATGTAGACAAATATACCAATGAAATAGATTAAAGAGTCCAGAAACAGACCAAACACACACGTGATCAGTTGATTTATAACAAAGATGACGCAATATTGCTGAACTGGTGTTCAAGAAATCATACATATTTGACTAGATGTCCATATGGGAAAATACTCAAACTTGACCATTCTTCTTTCACAAAAATTAAAGATGACTTGTAGATAAATCAACAACCCTTTCAATCAGAGAGCATTGATAGGCAAAGTTTTCTTAGAGCACAAAAACGTGCTAAAAAATAATAAATTAGATTGCATAAAATTAAGAACTTCTGATTATCATAACAGATCATTAGGAAAATGAAAGGACAAACCTTGGGTTAGGGGAAGACATTTTCAATACACATATGTGAAAAGAACTTGCATCTGGAATATGATGAATTTGTTTAAAAAAAAGGAAAAGGAAAAAATTCATAAGGGAAAAAAGGTAAAAACTTTGAACAGATACTTCTTGTAAGAAGGTATTGGAATGGCCAATAAGCACATGAAAAAGTGTTCATCATTGTTAAACATCGAGGTTTTTTAAAGAGTTTTTTAAACCATCATTAAAACGTCAGTGGTTTTAATTTGAATTTTAAAACCACTATGAAAAACCACTACACGTCTGCTAGAGGTGCTACAGCACAAGAATGTCTGTAATGAAAAAGGTAGAAACAGCATAGTGCCAGTGTTGGTCAGGAGCAACTGGACTTCTCACGCATCTGGTGGGGATGTAATCACAGCCATTTGGGAAACTGTTTGGCAGTAGCTATTAAAGCCAAACAATTGCATTCTATATGGCCCAGAAAGTCCACTCTCAGCAAAAGCCCCTCCCAAAAATTCATATTATGTATACATCTAAAGACATGTACCAAAATGTTCACAGCAGGGTTATTTATAAGAGCCAAAATTGGAAACTTCTCCAAGTTTATCAATACTGGAATGGATCAATAAAATGTGATCTATTTAGACTGCTGCATAAATGAACTACAGGGCTTCCCTGGTGGTTCAGTTGTAAAGAATTCGCCGGCACAGCAGGAGGCTCGGAAGACTTGAGTTCGATCCCTGAAACAGGAAGATCTCCTGGAAGAGGAAATGGCAACCCACTCCATTATTGTTGCCTGAGAAATCCCATGGACAGAGGAGCCTGGTGGGCTGCAGTCTATGGGGCCAGAAAGAGCAGACATGACTGAGCATACACAAGGAAGGCTATTTGCAACATGGATTTCATAAACATAGTGAGCGATCTAATGTAAAACAAAAGAACTTACTATATGAGGCCATTCATAAAAACTTCAAAAACTAACAAAATTCATCTATACTAATAGAAGTTAGAATGTTGGTTACCTTTGGTCATAAGGCATGTCAGGGCTAATAGGATTCAGGTAACAATATTCTATTGTTTTATGTATATTATACTTTATAAAAATTCATTGGACTACACATTTCTAATTTTAGCATTGCTATATATAAATTATATTTTTATTTTAAAGTTATTCAAAAATCACAGGATTAGGCAACAGTGAATGCCTC
>SJYF01002872.1:1552567-1568514 GCA_006410515.1 Procapra przewalskii
ATTACAGCACTCTCACATGTGTAATTATAACTATAATTGGTTCTCTTCACGTCTTCTTCTTGATAGCACTGTATTTGATGAAATTTTTAGAATTACTGATTTGTGTGTTGTGCCTTTTCCTAGAATTGAATAATATTGTGGATGGTTTCCTATTATATAATAGTAAGAATACTACTACTACTAATAACAACAACAATAAGAGTTATATTTCAGTTTAAATTTTAGAACCATAGTAGCTAAAAAGATTTGCAGACATTGCTATCTTAAAATCCAAAGAGGTGTGGTCAGATTTCTCATGAGTAGCATTGCCAAAATTATAAAATACAACAGCACAATTTACTTAGGAGATTGTTGTGAGTTGACTTTGCCTTCACAATGCAAAGACTGCATTAAAAAAAATAGGTCTTCTAGCAGTTCAGATAAAATCATTGTTCTTCTCTATCTTCCCCTTTATTATTCTACTTTTTGGAGGCAAGTATTTATATATTAGTCATAAGTGCTTCATCACAAAATGTGACATAATTGGCAACTCCTTGAAGACATGGGAACTTTCTCTTGTCTGAAGAGTAATAGTTTCTTATAATAAGAAACACATGTGAGGAATTTTTTTTAACTATGTCTAGACTTGGGATCTTTCCCAAGAGAGCCTCCAGGTGTTTATCTAAGCATAACAGGCCAAATTACTACATTTTAGAGGCTGGGAAATAGAAATGGCGTAACAGAAGTATAAACGTGACTGGACAGCCTCATAATTCTAAAATGAATTTGGAAACTGGAGAACACTGAATGAAATTAATACGCTGGAACTATGGGTTGAATTTAATGTAGATTTCTATTCATTAATCTTCAATGGATGTGACTTCTCTGAGTTCTTTTTCACATTCGATTCTGCTTTGTCACTTATAAAATGTAAATTTCCCTAACTTCATGTGAAACGTTCACAGTAGACCTGTGATCTCAAGTCATTTCATACCATTGCACCAATTCAATGATAAATTCGCAAGGCTCACTTAGATCCTGATTCAGAAAAACCCCAAGAGGACACAAGGCTCATTCATCAGAGAAAGCTTATTCATAAATGTCTCTTTTCTTCCTTGAATGAACAAATTAAACTGTTCAAGGTTCTCAAAGGAAAATTGGCTGTGACAGTCACTTACCTATTGTCTTCCACCCAAAACCACTCCTCCAGGCTATGTCTTGTGATTCTGGGTCTTGGAGTATATATTTCTTTGCCAGATGACTTCATTATAGGTCCTGCCAATATGGAGGATGAGGGGGATCTCAGAAGACATATTGTTTTCCTTTTTTTCTTCTCTGCATTCCATTCTTGCTAGTGTCACCTCCCCAGGAGCAAAAATTGTAGGGACTTCACTGATGGCCCAGTGGCTAAGACTCCAAGCTCCCAGTGGAGGGGTCCCAGGTTCCATCTCTGGTCAGGGAACTAGATCCCACATTTAGCAACTGAAGATCTGGTATGCCACATGAAGATCTGGTATGCCACATGAAGATGCCACATGCTTCAACTAAGACTTGGCACAGCCAGACAAAGAAACTAATGAATTTTTCCAAGATCGTACTTCTGGTGTTCAATAGACTAACTGTTGTGTAACCAATTTTCTATATTAAATTCTCTCAGTTGAAATACATATTAGAGTTTTCACTTTTATTGACTAAACCCCAAAAGATACAGCATTAGTAACAGTCCTAGAAAACAGATCTTCAAGGGTGGAATACCAGTTTGCAGCTTGTGTGTGTGTGTGTATGTGTAAAAATAAGCCCCCAATATCAATTTGCAACTTCTCCTAGAAGAAGTTTGCTCCCACCTGGTATACAGCATATTCAGTCTTGCCTCAGATTGATTCCAATTCTCCTGACCTCTGTCAGAGGTCCTCAGAGATCTTAGTCATCTTGATATTTCACAGACATCACACTGGCCTACTCCTAGTATATCACACTGCTTGTACCCAATGCACAACAATTGCTAATAGCAAGTATTTTAGATGGCTTAAAAAGATACATGCGAGGCCTTCCCTGGTGGCTCAGTGGTAAAGAATCATCCACCTGCCAGTGCAGGATCCGTGACTTCGATCCCTGATCTGAAAATACCCCAGAGGCTGTGTGGAGCAACGAAACCCTGTGGCACAACTACTGAGCCTGCGCTCTAGCACCGGGGCCGCAACTGCTGAAACCGGGTGTTCTCGAGCCCGTGATCAGCAGCAGGAGCAGCCACCGCGATGAGACGCCCACGCACCACAGCTAGAGAGAAGCCCTCACTCACTGACACTAGAGAGAAAGCCCACACAGCAAGGAAGACCCAGCACAGCTGGGGCCGGGGGGTGGGGGACTTGTAAAAAGATACATGTAAGCCAGAAGGTAGGAAAGGAAACCAGCAAAAATTCAGGTGACTGTCACCGCAATGAACCTCCAAGACTCTCAAAGTGCCTCAAACACAAATGAATGCCCTATGCAGCCTCTTGCAAGTGCAGTAAGACAAACACGGGGAAAATTTTTACAAAGCCACACCCTTTATTCTCACCCGGAAAATTCCACGGACAGGGGAGCAAGCAGGCTACAGTCCATGGGTTCACAGAGTCCAACAGGACTGAAGCGACTCAGCACAAACACATGCACCTGATTACTAAAATTAATAAAAATGTGCAGTGATCAGGGTTGGACATAATGCTTCAGTGTCTAAAGGCCATGGGGATTATATTGGTACTTGGAATCAAGAAATTTTAGGCTTATTTCTGGAAAGATGGACACAAAGTAATATCAATAAGGAACACTTCCATGTGCTGTATCACAAGATTACTTTCCCAGGGTTTGAAGATTTTTGAAAGGTTTGAAAATATATCACTACATTTTTAATTTTCATGTCAAAATGGCTATAAATGATAACTTTTAAAAAGATCTATTTGTTAAAAAATTTGCCTAAAGAATCACATTTGTTAAACAAGAGATAGCAATTTGTCTTTTCAGTTGTGAGATAAGCATAGCTCAAGGCAGGAAATGTGACTTATATTCATCCAAGGAACTCAATTAACTTCCCATTCTGTAGCATCTAGTGCTTCCAATGAATAAATTTCCAAAGATAAGACTCATGTAAAATGAGGCTTGTTACCCAAAATGTGGACAAGGGAAGCCCAGTAATTGCACACCACACTGCAAAACTCAGTCACAGTTATACATTTTTCTATTATACTCAGAGATGTGTTGGTAGAAGTGCATTAACCAGCTGGCCAAAAAGAAAGTCTTGATTTCTAGAATCTGCCATTGTCCCTGGTATAAATATTTTAAACATGGTTCATTTCAAGATACCAAGTTGATGTCACTGGAAAGAAATTTGCACAGTTTACTCTCATGAGCCTGAGTCCATCAGCCTCATCATGCTGCTAACTTTAGATAAAATTTCACATTCTCTAAAACTGAGTTTGCAGTGTTGCAAACAAAACACAGAATTATCATGAAATACAATAATTTTTCTCCATAAGTTGAAAATATTTTATATTAGTAATTGGATGACATTTTATATTTAACCATTATGAAACATCTATCTTGCCCCCAAAGTCAGCATTTTAGTTTAAAATGTTAATAAGAAAGATCTTAAAAACACTAGTAAGACAACCACATGTTAATAAGATATCTGTACTTTTAAAATTTAATGTAGGTATAATTTTAATAACATTCATTTTTTATAATTTCAATAGAAGCAGAGATATTGGAATCATTTTTGTGTTTTGTTTGGAATTTCTCAGTTGCATCTGGCTTTTTGCAACCCCGTGGATATAGATTGCCGAGGTCCTCTGTCCATGGGATTTCCCAGCCAAGAATACTGGGGTGGGTTGCCATTTTCTTCTCCGGGGATCTTCCTGACCCAGGGATCAAACACGTGTCTCCTACTTGGCAGGTGGATTGTTCACCATGGTGCCACTGGAAGCCCATGCCTTGTATAAATACTTTTACCAATATTCAGAATAAAGACAAAAACACTGAATTTTCCTGATTTGGCATTCTTCAATTTAGGAAGAAAATTGTCAAGAAAAAAAACATATATTGCATTTTGAATCAGGTTCAGTAGGTAAATGAGAGTTCGATTTTAGAGTCTTCTGGAATCTATTCTGTGGCCATAGACCCATGAGGGGTTAGGGAGTTATTATATTTAAAACTCCATATGTCTTATGAATGCTTTTCATCCACATATGTTACAAGTTGTTTAGTATCATGTTGAAATCTGTACATTTCTTATGTTAAAAAGTGGTCTTCTTTATTGAAGTTTGAGTACATTAGAAACCACAGCTATGGTCCTTTCAAAGCAAATTTGAAAGCCTCTGTTAATTTTTCAGGAATCAGTTCAAAGTAAGACTGTGAATGGACTTTGCCCAAGGAAGAAAAGGAATTTTGTAAATGTGCTTTCCATATTTCATGTATTTATACATTCATCTACAGATACATGCATTATCCACATGTTAAATTCGGTCAATAAAAGTTTTTTAATTTCTACTGTATGCTAGACAATGGGCTGGGCTGAGGCCAAAGCTAAGGGCCAGAGGGACATGGTCCCTGTTCTCATACTTCATTCAGGCCAGCCTGAAGGAGAAGTAATTTTTTAAAAAAATCATTGCCATTGAGGAGCTTATCTAATGGAGGAATTGCAAGACACTAAGAGGGGCCCTTTACCATCTTTCAGATGGCAAACCATCTGCCTGCGATGCGGGAGACTCAAGTTCAATTGCCAGGTTGGGAAGATCCCCCGGAGAAGGGAAAGGCTACCTTCTCTAGTATTCTTGCCTGAGGAATTCCACAGACAGAGGAGCCTAGTGGGTTACAGTCCATGGGGTCACAAAGAGTTGCACCCAACTAAAGCAACTTAGCATGAAAATTCTTTTTCAGATTATTTTCTAATATAGTTTATTAAAACGTATTGAATGTAGTTCCCTATGCCATACAGTTGGACCTTGTTGTTTCTCTGCTTTATATGCAGTGCTTTGTAGCTTTTAATCCCAAACCTCAAATTTATCTCTCTCCAGCCCTTTTCCCCTTTGGTAAGCATAAGTATGCTGGTTTTTCTTTTGTTTGTTTTGATGTGGACCATTTTTAACATCTTTATCGAATTTGTTACAATAATGCCTTCTGCTGTATGCCTTTAGGCATAAGGGATCTTAGCTCCTGCACCAGGGATGGAACTGTATTCCCCTGCATCGAAAGGCAAAGTCAAAACCACTGGGCCACCTGGGAAGTCCCTACAAGTATGTTTTCTATGTCTGTGAGTCTGTGTCTGTTATGTAAATAAGTTCATTTGTATCATTTCTTTAGCTTCCATATATAAGGGATATCATATGATATTTGTCTTTCTGTGCAATTTTAATGGCTGTTTAGTATTTACTAATATGAATAGAGCTTCAGTTCAGTTCAGTTTCTCACTTGTGTCTGACTCTGTGGCCCCATGGACTGCAGCACTCCAGGCCTCCCTGTCCATCACCATCTCCCAGAGCTGCTCAAATTCATGTCCAAGTCAGTGATGCTATCCAACCATCTCATCCGCTGTCATCCCCTTCTCCTTCTGTCTTCAAACATTCCCTGCATCAAGGTTATTTCAAATGAGTCAGTTCTTCGCATCAGGTGGCCAAAGTATTAGAATTTCAGCTTAAGCATCAGTCCTTCCAATGAATATTCAGGACTGATTTCCTTTAGAATGGAATGGTTAGATCTCCTTGCGGTCCAAGGGACTCGCAAGAGTCTTCCCCAACACCACAGTTCAAAAGCATCAATTCTTCGGCATTCAGCTTTCTTTATAGTCCAACTCTCACATTCATACATGACTACTGGAAAATCCATAGCTTTGACTAGATAGACCTTTCTTGGCAAAGTAATGTCTCTGCTTTTTAATATGCTCTCTAGGTTGGTCATAGCTTTTCTTCCAAGAAGCAAGCGTCTTTTAATTTCATGGCTATAGTCACCATCTGCAGTGATTTTGGAGCTCCCCAAAATAAAGTCTCTCACTATTTCCCTTGTTTCCCCTTCTGTTTGCCATGAAATGATGGGACCGGATGCCATGATCTTAGTTTTCTGAACGTTGAGCTTTAAGCCAACTTTTTTACTCTCCTCTTTCACTTTCAACAAGAGGCTCTTTCGTTCTTCTTCACTTTCTGCCATAAGGGTGATGTCATCTGCATACCTGAGGTTATTGATATTTCTCCCAGAAATCTTGATTCCAGCATGTGCTTCATCTAGCCTGGCATTTCTCATGGCACACTCTGCATATAAGTTAAATAAGCAGGGTGACAATATACAGCTTTGTCATACTACTCTCCCATTTGGAACCAGTCTGTTGTTCCATGACCAGTTCTAACTGTTGCTTCTTGACCAGTGTACAGACTTCTCAGGAGGCAGGTCAGGTGGTCTGGTATTCCCTTTTTTTTAAGAATTTTCCACAGTTTGTTGTGATCCACACAAAGGGTTTGGCGTAGTCAATAAAGCAAAAGTAGCTGTTTTTCTGGAACTCTCTTGCTTTTTCCATGATCCAATGGATGTTGGCAATTTGATCTCTGGTTCCTCTGCCTTTTCTAAATCCAGTTTGAACATCTGGAAATTTACGGTTCATGTACTGTTAAAGCCTGGCTTGGAGAATTTTGAGCATTACTTTGCTAGCAAGTGAGATGAGTGCATTCTTTGGCAATGCCTTTCCTTGGGATTGGAATGAAAACTGACCTTTTCCAGTCCTGTGGCCACTGCTGAGTTTTCCAAATTTGCTGGCATATTGAGTGCCGCACTTTCATAGCATCATCTTTCAGGATTTGAAATAGCTCCACTGGAATTCCATCACCTCCACTAGTTTTGTTCGTAGTGATGCTTTCTAAGGCCCTCCTGACTTCACATTCCAGGATGTCTGGCTCTAGATGAGTGATCACACCATTGTGGTTATCTGGGTCATGAAGATCTCTTTTGTACAGTTCTTCTGTGTATTGTTGCCACCTCTTCTTAATAGCTTCTGCTTCTGTTAGGTCCATACCGTTTCTGCCCTACATTAAGCCCATCTTTGCATGAAATGTTCCCTTGGTATCTCTAATTTTCTTGAAGAGATCTCTAGTCTTTCCCATTCTGTTGTTTTCCTCTATTTCTTTGCATTGATTGCTGAGGAAGGCTTTCTTATCTCTCCTTGCTATTCTTTGGAACTCTGCATTCAAATGGGTACATAAATAAATCTCCAAATATCAAGCAGATATTTTTTAACTGAGGAGAGCTCAAATAATTTACAGGTTCTGTAGTCTTTAAAAAGACAATTCACATTGCATCGCTCCACATGATTTAAATTCTATAGTTTTATGATACTCTGTTTAAATAGCTTTTTAATCAGAAACATATATATTTATGATAGCATTTATTTTTGTTTTATGTCTCCAGAGACTCAGAATGAATCGAATGCTTAAGACAGACAAAAAAGTTTGGGGCAAGCTTTGTTTAGCTACTCCACCTGGCAGAGCAAACCAAGAGCCAAGGTTTTAGAACTTTATGCCAGACCACACTGCCTTCTCCAGCCTCTAAAACTTCAGATACATTTCAGGGTGGGTGTTTTTTTTTTTTTTTTTTTTTGCCATACACATGTGACTGTGATTATGAAACAAGGTCAACTTTGCTTCAGAGTTGATTTTCTTTTTCCCCTCTTCTGTCACTCTCTTTGCTTTTTCTTGTTCTCATGAGTGTGTGTGTGTGTGTGTGTGTGTGTGTGTCTGTGTGTGTGTGTGTGTTTGCCCAGCTCTTCCAAGGCCACAGTGCAAAACCTGAGACAGCCACCATAGTAGTTAAATGTAGGGGGCTTAGTGTTGGCCAGAAGCCCACAGAAAGCTCCCATTAACCTCAGAGCAGACTCCAAGTCTTTGTCTTTCATGGCTTGTGGCTCCTAATAAATATTTATGAGATTGAACTGCATTGTTCTCCATTGTTATTCATGTAATCTGGTTCCACAAACATTAGCTTCCATATATTTGTAAAAATACGCATTTCAGATGGGCAAAGGTAGTTTCTACAGTAAAATAATTTTATTCATGTGTTCAAAAAAAGGGGTTATTGAACGTCGACCCTTTACAGGCACTTATGTTGTAGGCAGTAGAGACAGAGCAATGAACAAAATCGGCAAATCACTCACTTCTTGAAGCTTGATGCTTGCAGAGGGAGCAGAAGATACACAAATAAGCAAACACATGTACATAAACTATCAGATGGTAGTGAGCATGACACTGGTATTTTGAACAAGTACCAATGTCTACTCTTTCTTTCTCTCTTTTTCCTGGTTCAGATATATTCAGAGAGGAATGTGTCTTCATCTTGCCCCTAGATGAATATTCCATTGAGTTTGAGACTTTTTTGTTCACACTCAGGCAAAAAATAAGCCACAAGCCAACAAATAAAGCCTTGTGATTCCCTGAGGTCACAAATATAATCTCAATCTAGTAGTTAGCATGTCTATTCTTACGCAAGAATCAAAACTCCAGACTTGAATCAGAGTCACCCCTTCTCTGACTGGGGAGGACTGTGCTGGCCACAGCAATGGTTGGGCGGTAAAATAGAGTTCCCCTCTATCTACGTGGAGTTCTCCAGATCAAAACTTGAGTTTCAGGTCCTCTGATCTGGAGAGAACCGATCTCATCACTCATCCTGAGCCTGGTGAATGGACAGTTACAGCTAAGTCTACCTCTCAGGGGGTGTATCTTTAGGTTCATGTTAGATCCTGAGTGAAGGCCCCCATTGCAGCTCCTGAGTCCTGGGGGAAGTCATGCTTCTGGGGAAGACTTCAAAAGTCTACTGCTTTCTGCCCCTTCATCCACATCTTCATTGTGAATAGTCACGCATCATTTATTCTGATAAACTCTGCGGGGCAACGTGATCCTAAATCACACAGCTGCATCCTGCCGCCTTGGGCCACCTTGGGATGCTCAGGCAGGAGTCTGTAAATCGTTCCCCATACATTATCCTCACCCCCACCCCGGATACAGGAAGCCCAGAGATTCCTCTATCACTAAGCTTCAGATCAGAAGGCAAGGAGGACTCATGGTGTCTCCACAGGAGAGGGGGCAGAAAAGGTCTTCCCCAAACCCCCTCTGACACCTTTGAATATTCTTGATATGGCTGAATCACTGAGCCATTTTTCCTACACATTCACTTTAGTTTCTCTTCATGGTGTGGGGAGGTGATCTGTCTTGCAAGCACATTGCCAAAAACACTTGTACTCTGTTAGAAGTGAGCTGGGAGAAACATGTTAAAGACACGGACAGAGCTGGGAAGAAGGATCATAGCAGACGGAGAGAGCATGGCAGGGAGGTGAGATCATACAGGTGGTCAGATGTCCTCTCTGAGAAGATGAAAATTGAGAGGAGGCTGAAGTAAGGAATTGAGCCATGAGGGTGTCTCAGGAAAGAATAGTCTAAACAAAGGGAACCACGAGGGCAGAAGCCCTGGGGCAGGAGTGTCTGGAACATACCAAGAGAAGAGCAGGAGGTCAGGAGGAGGAGCCTAGTGAGAAAGGGACCCAGGAGGCGTGTCACAAAAGTGGCAGGAAGACAGTTCATGTCCGGCCCAGTAAGTCAGGGCAACAATCTTTGTATTTTATTTGAGTGACCAGAGCGTCCTTATTTCTTTAAGTGGCAGGAAAACACAAGAGAGGAATTCTGCCACTATAACTGAGCATAAAACATAATGAAATATAAAGAATTCTCCAAGCCACTGAAGTGGGTAACCTTTCCCTTCTCCAAGAGATCTTCCCAACCCAGGGATCGCACCTAGGTCTCCTGTATTGCAGGCAGATTCTTTTCCAGCTGAGCCACCAGGGAAGCCCAGTGAAATGTAGTATTACTTGGGACAGCCACTTAGCTGATCAGTTGATAACTAAGACTATTTTATTTCAGCATCCTTAGCACATGAAAGAGACTGAAGACAGCATTGTTAATGGGCTATACTCCAATATAAAATTTAAAAATTTAAAGTTAAAAAAAATGACCTTGAATGGAGACATATAGTTCTGTCATTTTAGGTTCTCTTCTTAAATACCGGTTAATATTCTTCTACAGCCAGGCCCTCTCCCTTTCCCGAACATCTAGATCCCGATGAAATGAGATGGAAGTGATCCACACTGAGTGAACGCAAACTGACAGAGGGGGTCCAGCAGAGGGCGGAGTCAGGGGCCAGTCCTCCTCGGAGTCGGGATATGGGGGTGCTGGGAGAGATACAGTCTGGGGGGCCCAGCCCTGGCTCCTGTGTGGACCAGGCTCCTATGCTGCCCTGGAACCACTGGTCCTTGGTCTAGAAAGCCCAAGACCATCCTGCCCGCTGACCTCCCCTGAGCCTGGCTCTGAACACAGGCACTCAGAGATGCCCACCAACCAGGGCAGCCACAAAGGGCCTGCAGCGTGGTGGGGCTGGATATGTGTCCAGGTGGATGGAGAGGAGAACTCCACAGTAAGAAATTGTTTTCAGGACCGGTAGGAGTTCTGTTTCAGCTGCAACGAGAGGCCAGGAAGGGAGGAAAGGGCTGGCAAAGATGGCAGAGGCATGGCTATAAGCACACATGTACCTCACCCTAGTCCCAGGAGACAGCAGCTTCTAGGTGTGAGCTCGTGTCTTCTATGCTCCCTTAAAAGGTGGCTTGGGGACAGAGGAGAAATCCAGGGCTTCCAGGCACAGTCCTCAACCAGGATCACCTGAGAACTTCACTGGGCAAGTGCATGGTCCCTGGTCCCAGATTTCCTGGCTTAAATGGTCTGGGATGTAGGCTGACTGTGGGAATTTGGGGAAGCCTCTCCAAAGGTGCAAAGTTGAAATGGATACCTGCCAGCTGATTAGAACTTTGCCTACCAAGTGTGTGCTTAAGGTCACATCACTTAATACTCAGGGCCAACTGACAGAGTGGCAGGCACAGTGCTATGACCTAGGACAATTTTGCTACTGCTGCCGCTAAGTCACTTCAGTCGTGTCTGAATCTGTGCAACCCCAGAGATGGCAGCCCACCAGGTTCCCCCGTCCCTGGGATTCTCCAGGCAAGAACACTGGAGTGGGTTGCCATTTCCTTCTCCAATGCATGAAAGTGAAAAGTGAAAGTGAAGTCGCTCAGTCGTGTCCAACTCTTAGCGACCCCATGGACTGCAGCCTGCCACGTTCCTCCGTCCATGGGATTTTCCAGGCAAGAGTACTGGAGTGGGGTACCATTGCCTTCTCCAAGGACACTTTTAGGGCCCTACAAAAATGTTATAATTTTATTTTTTCTAATTAATTCATTTATTTATTGGCTATGCTGGGTCTTCGTTGCTGCAGGTGGGCTTTCTCTAATTGTAGTTAGCGGGTGTTGCTCTCTAGTTGCGATGTGCAGGCTAGTCATGGGAGTGACTTCTCTTGTTGCAGGGCACAGGCTCCTAAGCACATGGGGTCAGTAGTTGTGGCGCATGGGCTTAGTTATGTGGAAACGTCTTGGACAGGGGTCAAATTCATGTCCCCTGCATTGGCAGGCAGTTTCTTAACCACTGGACCCCCAGGTAAGTCCTATTATTTAATTTTAATCAGAAGAAAGAAATGAATATGACCCAGCCTGGGTTATAGCCACCTTTAAACCCACATAGTTGCAAATTGTCACTTTTTTTTTTTAATAGAGGAAGGAACTGATGAAAGTATAAATGTCTGGAAGTCCTGGAAAGTCATAGTGCAGTCCCGGGCCTTGACCCTGCAGGTCTGTGAAATGAGTTCATTCAGAATCACCCACCCCAGCCAGTTGCTATGAGGGCATACAGAAATGCCACTTCTGTCTCCAGCAGCAAAATTTGTCTAAAACCAACTTTGGACTTCACTTCCCTCTTATACTATTTCCCCAATCATTGCTTTGAGGTTTTAAGAAAATACTTTATTCTTACAGAATCTGTTATCTTATATGCATTTGTGGGAGACGGAAAGCAAATTCCATGCAGGGAAGGCAACCACAGGCTTTGCCCATCACAGATGTTCAACTAGGACTGGTTGTTTTGAACTGGGTGAGGGGTGGTGGGGCAAACACTTCAAGACATCAGATCTTTGCAGCACATGTGTTGCTTCAAATCTGTTACGCGCCGGGGGATGGGAGCACTTTAGAGAACATCTTGTGGGTCCCAGATCTGTGTGACCATCAAGATCACCAGGGGAACCTCTTGCTATACCAGATCTCCTAAATTAGCATATCTAAGGGCAAGGCTGTATATGCTGAAAATACCCTAAGCATCTGTGTGTCCTCAGTGTGTGTGTGTGTGTGTGTGTGCATCCCCAGAGGAACAGAAGAATCAGCCAGACTTGCAAATCGTTGCTTCTGAAGTTCTCTTGAGCCAGATATTCTCTGCATCCCCAGATCCATTCCCATCCCTCCTCCATCCCACAGGCAGACTCTTAACAATAGCATCCCTAGGTTCACTTGCCCTCTGGGTTCCAGCTGGGTTTGGCCCACAGAGACACTGATAGGAGCGACAGTGCAATGACAACAAGCATTTCTCTACATGGCCCCATGTCCCACAAAGTCCCTCTGTCTCTGGGCACTCTTCTCCTGTAACTCTCTCCAGATTCTGAGAAATACTCCCTACCCTTGTACCTCTGTGCGAGTGCTAAGTCACTTCTGTCACATCCAATTCTTTGCAACCCTATGGACTGTCGCCCACCAGGCTCCTCTGTCCATAGGATTCTCCAGGCAAGAATATTGGAGTTGCCATGCCCTCCTCCAGGGGATCTTCCCAACCCAAGGATCAAACTGGCATCTCTAACTGTTTGCATTGGCAGGTGGATTCTTTACCACTAGTGCCACCTGGGAAGAAGCCTCTAGGCAGAGAACCCCAGAGTTCTTCACCTTCCCTTGCTTGGCCTCCATGACCTACTCTATCCTTGGAAATAAGCCCTTCATTAAACTCAGTTCAGTTGCCTCCCCTGGGACTCTGCTGTCTCTTCCCTGCTTGGGACCCCAAATATTCTCATCCTGTAGTCTAATTTTCTTGCAGTTAATCCTACTATCCGAATATGACCACCTCCAGGGTCTGGAAATGCAATACCACCATTTATGTTATGTTATTACAGTGTATTCTCTGTGGACCCAAAAGCAAAAGAAAGCTAACCTTGGTGCTTCCCTGTAGCCCGACAGCACTGTATGAGATTGTTATTATCAGCACAGTGATAGCTGAAGACATTGAAGCACCATAAACAGAAGGTAACACTGCCCCAACATGGCAGCTGCACCTCTTGCGGGCCCACATGCTCCTCACTGAGAGAACTCCTTAACTACCAGGGAGGAGGCAGCCCTCAGACCTGGCATGAAGAATTTAGTTCTCATCCGCTGGCCAGTCATGGCTCCTAGACTGTAGCTTTCTCAACTGCACCCCAGCCTTGCTGTGAATTCTGGAAAGGTCCTTAGTGAAATAAATTTTTCCCTGTGATTGATGGGCCTGAAATTCATGCCATGGACCTGGGGCCGTTGGCTTTTTCTTTTTGTTGTTGCTGAGACAGCACTATAAAATATAATGTATGGCCACATCAGAGTGGGTATTTTCCAGGAAAAATGCTTGCTTCTACTTAAGTTTTATGGGGGTCCCCACTTCACATCTCCTTTGGAGCTCTCACAAAGCTTTTCTGGTTGATTCTGTCCCAAAGAAATCTATGGGACCAAAAGCCACATCATCTACTCCAACAGATGAAGCAGAGGAGGGGCTCTTTTGAAAGGTAATAGTATACTGTTTGCTTTGCTTTAACTCTTTGTGGGCAAGAGAGGAGGTGGAATGTGTGTTGTGCCTGGAAGTAATTATCTCCCTTTCCGGGAATCACCTACAGACTTGGATGTTAAGATGAGATCTGCTGGAAAGGAGGATCTTTCCCATTTGGAGAGAGAAACATTGGATCTACAGTCGGCCTGGTTGTTTCTCTCTTGTTATTTAGCTTTTTCTGGGCTTCAGTTACCTCATTGAAATTCGAGATAATGATGTCCACTTAAAGGGAAATCAGAAGGATTATGGTGGCTGATAAAAGTCAACATGCTACACAAATGTAAACCACCTTTTACCTTTGTGATCCTTTGGACCTCATAATTTGAAAATATTTTTATGTTAAGTCTTTTATTCAGGCCCCATAGATTTAGTCCCTTGAGGACATTTCTATTTTTTTTCTCTATAAATATACATCCCAGTAAAGCTGAGCCTGATGACCAAGTCAATATCTTCACTCAGTCCAGTCACTTGGGGGTTGAGGGTGAACATGGCATCCAGATTTATGAAAAGATTGCTAGGGTTAGACAGAGTTGGATTGAGTCTCACCTCTCCTCGGATGGGCTGGGTAATCAAGACCAAGTCTTTGTTCCAAATGTATTAAGATCCTTCCAAGGAATGACAACAGAGCATGAAACCCAGCATAAGTGGGGGGAGAAGGGGTCTTTAGGAGTGTAGGACTTTGTACTCTGGCATGTAACCTTGTGTGTGACCTTGACGAGTTCATTTAACTGCTCTGGTTTTCTGCTTTGGTTTTCTTCTCACCTTTAAATGAAGGAAGAGTGATTGTCAAGGCTAGGGGGCATAGCACAGGTCTTGACACAAAGAGAAGCTCAGAAAGCAGAGTTACTGTTCTGTCATTCGCATTCCTTCCCAATATCCTTTGGCTTAGGGCTTATAAGCAACATTGATGGTACTTTAGCTTATTCCTTGCATTAATCACTTTTTATTAATAGAATAAAAGAAGCAATAATCTAGGTGAAGTAGGAGTGGGATTAACTGTCACTATCTGATGTTGATTATTCTGAAATATTACATGTGCATGCTCAGTCGTGTCCAACTTTTGTGACCATATGGACTGTAGCCCACCAGGCTCCTCTGTTCATGAGATTTCCCAGCCAAGGATACTGCCATTTCCTCCTCTAGGGGATCTTCCTGACCCTGGGATTGAACCACTGTCTCCTCTTTCTCCTGCACTGGCAGACAAATTCTTTACCACTGAACCATTGAGAAAGCCCATGAACTATTAGAGTTGAGTCCAAACTGAGCAGCAGAAAAAAAAAAATTCTTTTAAAAATGAGTTAGAGTGTAAATAGACTAAACAAACAGAGAAACAAGAGAGAATCTCTTTGGTCATTATATTCTTAATGGGCAATGTCAATTCAGTTCAGTTCAGTTCATTTCAGTTCAGTTGCTCAGTTGTGTGCGACTCTTTGCGACCCCATGAATCACAGCACACCAGGCCTCCCTGTCCATCACCAACTCCCAGAGTTCACTCAGACTCATGTCCATTGAGTCAGTGATGCCATCCAGCCATCTTATCCTCTGTCATCCCCTTCTCCTCCTGCCTCCAGTCTCTCCCAGCATCTGAGACTTTTCCAATGAGTCAACTCTTCGCATGAGGTGGCCAAAGTACTGGAGTTTCAGCCTTAGCATCATTCCTTCCAAAGAAATCCCAGGGCTGATCTCCTTCAGAATGGACTGGTTGGATCTCCTTGCAGTCCAAGGGACTCTCAAGAGTCTTCTCCAACACCACAGCTCAAAAAGCATCAATTCTTTGGTGCTCAGCTTTCTTCACAGTCCAACTCTCACATCCATACATGACCACAGGAAAAACCATAGCCTTGACTAGATGGACCTTGGTTGGCAAAGTAATGTCTCTGCTTTTGCATATGCTATCTAGGTTGGTCATAACTTTTCTTCAAAGGAGTAAGCGTCTTTTAATTTCATGGCTGCTGTCACCACAGTGATTTTGGAGCCCCCCAAAATAAAGTCTGACACTGTTTCCACTGTTTCCCCATCTATTTGCCATGAAGTGATGGGACCAGATGCCATGATCTTCGTTTTCTAAATGTTGAGCTTTAAGCCAACTTTTTCACTTTCCCCTTTCACTTTCATCAAGAGGCTTTTTAGCTCCTCTTCACTTTCTGCCATAAGGGTGGTGTCATCTGCATATCTGAGGTAATTGATATTTCTCCCGGC
>SJYF01002872.1:1568548-1584354 GCA_006410515.1 Procapra przewalskii
AATCTTGATTCCAGCTTGTGCTTCCTCCAGCCCAGCGTTTCTCATGATGTACTCTGCATATAAGTTAAATAAGCAGGGTGACAATATATAGCCTTGGCGTATTCCTTTTCCTATTTGGAACCAGTCTGTTGTTCCACGTCCAGTTCTAACTGTTGCTTCCTGACCTGCCTATAGGTTTCTCAAGAGGCAGGTCAAGTGGTCTGGTATTCACATCTCTTTCAGAATTTTCCACAGTTTATTGTGATCCACACAGTCAAAGGCTTTGGCATAGTCAATAAAGCAGAAATAGATGTTTTTCTGGAGCTCTCTTGCTTTTTCCATGTTCCAGCGGAGGCTGGCAATTTGATCTCTGGTTCCCCTGCCTTTTCTAAAGTGGGCAATGTCAGGTCATCAATATTCAAGGATCAGCCATCTATGGCCCACAGACTAAATCCAGCTCACTACCTGTTTTTAAAAATAAAGTTTTATTAGAACACAACCACATTCATTCATTAAACCATTGCCCAGGGCTACTTTCATGCCACATGGTAGAGCTGAGTAGTTGGAACAAAGACCATTTGATCACAGAGGCTCCACAGTAAAAAATTCTCGATCCCTGGTTAATATAGTCTTTGCAGGGTTGATGTGTGTGTGCAAGGTGATAGATGAGAACAAATGTACTTTGTAAAAGGAATAGCACTGCAGAAATATGGGGCTTCTCTGGTGGCTCAGTGGTAAAAAACCCATCTGCCAAAGCAGGAGACCAGGTTTTGATCCCTGGGTTGGGAAGATCGCCTGGAAAAGGAAATGGCAACACAACCCAGTATTTTTGCCTGGAGAATCCCATGAATGGAGGAGTCTGGTGGGCTACAATCCATGGGATCACAAAGAGTCAGACACAACTGAGTGGCTAAACCACCACCCAAGGCAGAAATACAAGAGTGGATTAATCCTTAATACAGATCCACTGTGTTGTTGAGTCTGCTAAAGGTTGCTTGAAAAAAAAAGAGAGAGAGAGAAATACACAGGAGGTAATTAAGTGATCAGTCAACACTTTTATTGGGTGCCAATTATGGGCAAAGTGCCTTGGTAGCTATCACCTCAGGGATGGAGTCTGGCTGGCAAACAGCTGGAGTGTCATGCCATGGCTGCAGGGTATAAAACAAAAGAAAAAGAAAATGAAGGAAAACATAGACTTTGTTCAAAAAAAAAAAATCAAACTTTTTCAGTTTCTTCCAGTAGTCCCTCCAGCTCTGATATAGTTAAATTCTCAGCTGTGGTTTCTTAGGGCAAGGGAAAAAAAAAAAAAAAAACACTGCTTTAGGAAAGCTGCCAGTCCCTGACATTGGAGCCCTTGGGTTTTGGGGTTAGTGATCAAGAGACCCATATTCTCCTCCATCATGAAAGGTTAAGCCTCTACATCGCACTTTTAGTAGCACACGTTTAATGTTGCTGCTCAGCTGCAGAAATGCTAGGAGCCTTAATAAAGGTATTTAACTTGGGCTTATTCGGCCCCCAACACATGCCTCCCTGTTGAGATCAGGGCGAATGTTCTTCAGCACACACACAAAAGCCAGACTGTGTGAGCAAGCCAGTCGGCTGCAAGGCTCTTGGCAGATTTCCATCATTGTTATGATGGGCGGAGTGCCACAGGGTGATTTGCTGTGGGGAGGCTGTGGCCAGGGCTTCTGCCCAAAGAGCATCAAATTCTCCCATCTCTAATCACTTGACTGCCGGCCTTTCATCTACAAACCCAGCCCCCACACCACACCGTCCATCCTGCCAAATTTGAATAACCAGCTCCAGAGTGGCTCCCGTTGCTGGATAAAGCACACCTTCCTCTAAGCGGGGATTCATGTTTCCTCTCTGGGCACAAAGCCATGAGCTGCAGCCTCCTTTCATCCTGAGATGGGGCTGATGGTGCCGACTGATGGTTAGAGCTCCCTTCTGGGTCTCTGTCAACACATGCAAATGAGATGGTTAAACTCAGAGAGAGACAATTGTCTTTGTAAAACCTCTTGCATTCTTGTCTCAGTGACGACAATCTTTTATTTTAAAATAATGATCCCCTTCTCTTTAAGGGGCTCCCCTGGTGGCTCAGTGGTAAAGAATCTGCCTGCCAAGCAGGAGATGTGGGTTCGATCCCTGGGGCGGAAGATTTCCTGGAGGAGGAAATGGCAATCCACTCTGGTATTCTTGCCTGGGAAATCCTATGACGGAGGAGCCTGGAGGGGTTCAGTCCATGGGGTTGCAGAGTCAGACACGACTTAGCTTTAAGAGGTCTCCTCTTCACCCTGGAGGTCTCTCTTTAAGACAAGAATGGACATCTGAGGCTACTAACTCACCTTATTATATTCCTGATTATTGTAACAAATCACCTCTCAGGTTCTGATCTCTGTGGACCCCAAGGGCTCTCATCTCTCTGTCTAGTTCAGATGATGACAACCACTTCCTGCTCATCTTATAAGGACATTGTAAAAACGAATGAGATCATGTCTCTGAATAGAGCTCTAGAGGTGAAGCCCAGAGCTTGTTATCACATCCTCTTTTCCTCCGTTCTCTCCTGACCTCTTTTTCTCAGCTTTTGCTCACTGAAGTTTCTGCTCCCAAAGAGAAGAAAGTTCCCCATGGCAATCTCAGAAAGCCCACACCCAGCGACTCCCCTACGTCTTTCCCAGGGGCATATTCACTATAAACCAAAAATGCACCCCAAAATGGTACGTAGTAACCAGCACTCATATGTTTACATTGGAATAAAGAATTTTATTCTTAGAGTGCCAGCAAGCCCATGCATTACTGAAATGTTATATCAGAAAATCGAGGCCGTACCAACTTCCTGATGGATAAGCTCCAGATTCTAATATCATTGTGTGCTCACCAGGCCCTTTTAGGTGTGGCTTCTCTGTAAATTTTTTTTTCCTTTTTTTAAATATTTCATTTTATTTTAATATGAGTATAATTGCTTTGCAATGTTGTATTAGTTTCTGCTGTGCAAAAAAGTGCATCAGCTATATGTATACATATATCCCCTCCCTCTTAAGCATCCCTCCCGCACCCATCCCACCCCTCTAGGTCATCACAGAGCACTGAGCTGAGCAACCTGTGCTTCCCAGGAGCTATTTTACACATGGTAGTTTATGTATGTCAATGTTAATCTCCTAGTTCATCCCACCCTCCCCTCACCTTGCTGTGTTCACATGTCCATTCTCTGTCTGTGTCCCTGTACCTGCCTTGCAAATAGGTTCATCAGTACCATTTTTCTAGATTCCACATATATTCATTAATATATAGTGTTTGTATTCCTCTTTCTGACATACTTCACTCTGTATGACAGACTCTAAGTCTGTCCACATCTCTACAAATGACGCAGTTTGTTCCTCTTTATGGCCAAGTAACATTCCACTATATATATGTGCTGCATCTTCTCTATCCATTCGTCTGTCGATGGACATTCAGGTTGCTTCCTTGTCTTGGCTATTGTAACTAGTGCTGCAATTAGCATTGGGGTATATGTGTCTTTCTGAATTACGGTGTGCCAAAAAAAAGAAAAATAAGTGCTCTTTCTCTTCTATCATGTTTTTCCTGGTATGGCTCAGCCAGCAAAGAATCCACCTGCCATTGCTGGAGACAGGGAGACACAGTTTCTATCCCTGGGTTGGGAAGATCCTCTGGAGAAGGAAATGGCACCCCACTCCAGTACTCTTGCCTGGGAAATCCCGTGGACAGAGGAGCCTGGCAGGCTACAGTATGGGATCACAAAAGAGTCAGAGAGGACTGAGGAATTAAGCAGGCATGCATGCATGCACCGATCTCTATTATTCCCCAAACACTTCTATTTCCCTGCCAAATGTCCCTCTTGTGACACAACTTCTGTTGGAAATCTCTCCTGTGGACCCAGCTTCTTTCAATATGGGTTGAGGAGCACCTCATCTCCCAGCTCACTAGGAAGAGCGCCCTGCTGTAGGCTGGCCCCTCGGGCTCCCTCCTATGCAGGCTCATGCCTATTGTCCTCCTTCTTTGCCTCCTTCTCTCCTGATATCAAAGCCATCTTATGTAATGTTTTCAAAACTGATCCATGTAACTCAGATATCATCAAGTAAATTTTTCCCTGTGTCCTTGGAATCTTGTAGAAGACTCTTAAGAGTCCCTTGGACATCAAGGAGATCAAGCCAGTCAATTCTAAAGGAAATCGACCCTGAATATTCATTGGAAGGACTGTTACTGAAGCTGAAGCTCCAAAGCTTTGGTCCCCCGATGTAAAGACCTAACTCATTGGAAAAGACTGGTTCTGGGAAAGATTGAAGGCAAGATGAGACGATTAGATAGCATCACTGACTCAATGGACATGAATCTGAGCAAACTCTGGGAGTTATTGGAGGACAGGGGAGCCTGACGTGCTGCATGGGGTTACAAAGAGCTGGACATGACTTAGCAACTGAACAACAACTTGGAATCCTAACCTGTGTGAATCATCCTTTAAGCTTAACAAATATCTTACACATATGCATGTGTATCTACACTTACACCTATACTTACATGTACACCTATATCAAGATCTGAAAATTTATAAAGTTGACTTAGGGAAACAAACTAAAGATGTATTTAAGATTGAAAAGGAGTTTCACTTGAGGTTGGTAAATATTACTAGATATAGAAATATGTTCTAAAGCAGTAATAATTAAAATTCATGCTAATAAAACAACCACATAGCCCACTGAAGCTTTTAATAAATCATATTGAATGAATAAATGAATGTCCATTAATACAGGGGTCCCCAATCTCTAAGATCTAATGGCTGATGATTTGAGGTGGAGCTGATGTAATAATAATAGAAATAAGTGCACAATGAATGTAATGTTCTTGAATCATGGTGTGAAAAGTTTTTCACAGTGGAAAAAACTGTTTTCCATGAAACCAGTCCCTGATCCCAAAAAGGTTAGGAACTGCTGCATTAATGTATGATAGGAAAAGATATACAAAGGAAAAACAGCTAGGGCATTGTTTTATAACTATTAAGAACTAAACCAGGATAAAATTAGCTTTACATCTCATAGCATGGAAAATAATTTCCAAATATATTCACGTTAAAGAATAAAAATTAAAATATAGAAACTACAGAAAGCAAAATACTTTCAAAACTTATATTGACCATCAAATATCTAGAATTTAGACAAAAAGTCACAAAGTTAAAGCTCAATAAATTACATCTATATAAAACTAAAATATTTTATGTAAGAAATGATGAAAAACTAAAAGAAAATTAAGATAGCTAAATGTAAAGCATCTGTGATAAATATGACAGAGACAACATTGTACATATCATAAAAATTAGTTTCCATTTATTTATGTATGACAGAACTTATTTTTCATTTGCAACTGATTATTATTCACCAATTTTCTCTATTTTTCTTATTAATTTATAGAAGCTTTTAATATAATATGCATAGTGAATCATTGTCTGCCATATATTTTACAAACGTGTATTTTTTAGTTGTTTTTAAAATTACTTAATGGTTTTATAAATATTTATGAAATACAAATCAATCAATCATTTTTATTATCATTTCTGCCTTTAGTTCATGCTTAGAAAGACCTTCCTGATGTCATAATCATAGAAATCCACCTATCTTGTTGGAGAAGGAAATGCCAACCCACTCCACTGTTCTTGCCTGGAGAATTCCATGGACAGAGAAGCCTGGAAGGCTGAATTCCATGGGGTTGCAAAGAGTCGGACACGACTGAAGTGACTGAACACAGCACACCTATGTGGTATTTTGGGGTCTAAATTTCACTTTATTTAATATATTCTTTTTTGGTTTATTGAAGGTTGAAGAGAGATATTGCTTAATTCTTTCTATAATATTATTATCTGGCATTAATTTTTGATTAATCTATTCTTGCCCCATCAATATGCAATTCTGTGTTTAGCACACGGACACAACTGAGAGACTTCACTTTCACTTTTCACTTTCATGCACTGGAGAAGGAAATGGCAGCCCACTCCAGTGTTCTTGCCTGGAGAATCCCAGGGACGGGGGAGCCTGGTGGGCTGCTGTCTATGGGGTCGCACAGAGTCGGACACGACTGAAGCGATTTAGCAGCAGCAGATTATAGCAAACACATGCACATAAACATCATACATGCCCTAGTGATGTTTAGGGTCTGATGAATTGATTCTGGTGCCAGCGCCAGTCATTCAGATTGTTTGAAGCTTGGTAATAAATTGTAATACCCTGCAGGGTAAGCCCTGTCTTATCGTGAACATTCTCACACACTTATAAACTAGAATTTGAAAAAGAATTCTGCTAAACTAATGGGTTAAGTTGAGGGAGAATTAAAGAGAATCAGGCACAATTATATGCTGCCTGTGAATATATAACTAGCTCCAGCTTTTCTGGAGTTCAACTTGACAATATAGATCAAGGACTTTGAAACTATAAACATCCTGAGACCAAGCCATTCTGGTCTTCATCATGATTCTAAGTAAACAGTTAAAGATGTCCCAAAATAGATGTCTATAAACGTCTTATAGTTGGTCACGTGAAAATATTAGAAATATTAGAAACACACCAATGTCCAGGGGCAAGATGGATAAACCATGGTGCATCCATATCATGAAATTCAACAGAAATGTACTAAATACCACGAACAGCTGTTCACCTAGAAAGTAAAAGTTTTAGTCACTCAGTCGAGTCCAGCTTTTATAGCCCCATGGACTGCAGCCCACCAGGCTCCTCTGTCCATGGGATTTCCCAGGCAAGAATATTGGAGTGGGTTGCCATTTCTTCCTCCAGGGGATCTTCATGTCTTCTTCAGCAATTTGCTTAACCACTCTGAGTTTCCCTTCCCTATCTGTAAATTGGGCTGATAACAACAATGCTTACCTCAAAGGGCTGTTAAGAGGATTCAAGGCCTTAAACTTTGCAAAGTCCCTGGAAAAGTGCCTGAACACTCCTTGAGCTTTATCACTGTTCATTCAAGAAATGCTCCCTTCTGTAAAGATTGACCATCTAGCTTTTCCTAGGCTGATGGAAATTTATGTGTGCTAATACTTGACAAATAACAAAGAGAATTATTTCCAATGAGATAAATTTGATTTATTATCTTAAGTACAAAAGACACAACTAGGCATGGTATTGAGTCGTGTTGATTCATTTGTTTTTCCATAAGTATTTCTGTTTTTTTTTCTTTTTCTTTTCTGTTTTCCTCTTTTTAAACTGTTTATTTTAAATTCAAATATAGTTGATTAATAATACTGTGATACTTTCAGGTGTACCATAAAGTGATTCAATTATATATATGTGTGTATCTATTCTTTTTTCAAATTCTTTTCCCATTTATGTTGTTACATAATATTGAGCAGAGTTCCCTGTGCTATGCAGTAGGTCCTTGTTTGTTATCCATTGCAGATATAGCAGAGTGTTCTCGTCCATCCCAAACTTGTTAACTTTCCCTTCCATCATTCCCCTTGGCAACCATAAGTTCATTTCATTCTCTAGGCCTATGAGCCTGTTCCTGTTTTATAAATAAGTTCATATGTATCATTTCTTTTTAGAGTCCACCTATAAGCAATAACATATCTTTAGATATTTCTCTTTGTCAGATTTATTTCACTAAGTATGACAATTTCTAGGTCCGTCCATGTTTCAGCAGGTATTTCTTGAGAGCCCCTGTATTCCTCTCTGGGGTTATGACACGGAACAAAACAAACAGAATTTCCTCCCCTTGTGATGACATCTCATAGCAGGAACTGGAGGGAGACGGTGAACGCAGTGACTAAGATAAGCATCCACAATGTGTTAGATGGAGAAAACTGTAAAGAAGAAAAGCAGATCAGGAAAGGGAGAAACAGTCATCCACTTAGATGAGTGTGGCTAGTGAGTGAAAGACCAGCTTAGGGAGACAGATCCTTAAGGCAGGTTGTAGCCAACACCCTCTTGTACAACTTGGACAGTCAATGATTCGAAAATCAAGTTCGCCTCTTTCCTAAGCCTCCAATCTCAGGTGAGGCAAAGCAAACACATGAGTGTCTCAACTTTCAGCATATTCCCAAGATAAACACTGAACTTGGAAGTTCTTCTATGAACATGGTGGCTGGCCCAGGGTAAACAAATCCAATGGACCACGTCTACGTTTGCTGAATTCCATTTTGAAGAGATCTCCATTAGAATCTTCTGTGAAAGTTCCCCGCCCAGAGGACAGTTAGCTAAACAATTCACGGGGAAACAAAAAGAGAGGCTGAAGGAGGGGTTGCAGG
Source organism: Procapra przewalskii (assembly GCA_006410515.1). Classification (NCBI taxonomy): domain Eukaryota; kingdom Metazoa; phylum Chordata; class Mammalia; order Artiodactyla; family Bovidae; genus Procapra; species Procapra przewalskii. Next base: position 1,576,785 of record SJYF01002872.1, read on the forward strand.
TAACTTCTCCTCCTGAACTCTGCGTGTGGACATCTCAGGGTGCTCAGGAAGGGCAGCACAAGGAGTCCTGCCAAGAGGAGCTCGGGCCCCTCCACTGTGCCTTCAGCTTCTCACACTAATAGGAATCAAGCCCGCCGCTATGGTTTGATAGCATCTATTATTTATCATTTCTTCTACAGATCTCTGGGCTTCCCTGGTGGCTCAGCTGGTAAAGAATCCGCCTGTACTACGGGAGACCTGGATTCAATCCCTGGGTTGGGAAGATCCCCTGGAGAAGGGAAAGGCTGCCCGTTCCAGTATTCTTGCCTGGAGAATTCCATGGGCTATATAGTCCATGGGGTGGGTAACAAAGAGTCAGACATGACTGAGGGATTTTCACTACAGATCTCACTGGGATCCCAGTTCTAGAACCTCTGTCACTTGTCATTAAGACTAATTGTTCATGGGAAAGGAGCCTGGCTTCAAAGGGAAAGTTGTGAAGGGCAGGCTGGCTTAGGCTGAACTGGGTGTGTAGCTCTCTTTCCTGGACCTCTGTTCCGGATGGAAGTAGGGAGAGGGAAAAGGGCTCCCTCTGGCATTGCTCTGGGAAGACCTGACACCATGGCTCCCAGAGCAAGAGGAGCTGCCAGCCCATGGGGAGCCAAGATGACCTAGCTGGTGCCTCTGCGGGAACAACCCACAGGCTGCGGCATCCTCAGGAGGCATGCTCAGGACCACAAATGCTATGGAGCAGGGCACCCTGCCCTCTTTAGGCTGTGGCTGAGGAAGGATGCTCGCAACATCAGAGGAGAGGTCAGTGGGCTTTTCTCTAGGAAGGGTGAGCAAGGTGGTTCTACCAACTGGACTGTAATGACCTACAGTGAATTAATTTCACCTGAACCAGAGGTTGTGTCCTAATTTTCCTGCATCAGGGCTCAAAATGGGAACAGAAAATATTGAGAATATACACAATTGGTTTTTTTTTTTTTTTTAACATAGGCCGCCTTTATTGTAGGTTGTACCTTTAAAACCAATAACAAGCCACTGCTTCTAGCCAGGTGTGCTGGTCTCGGGTAAGGAAACATAAGAAGACCTTAAAGGGTATGCAGACAAAGGCACCAAATTGAAGGCATTGAAACACAAACCCACGTAAGAGATGCAAGCTTCTGTCTTCAGTTGTGTGTGTGAAGTCTGCCATTATACATGAAAATTCGAATTTTGTCCAGTATACCAAAAGAATCCAAAATCCTTGGGACCTCCTCTTGCTCTTAGAGAAGCTGAAATTCCTTATTTTTCTTTATAAATTCTCTTGATGTGATCCCAATTTTCTCTAGCTGGCCAAGTGAAGGAAAACCCAAATAGCACCTGCCCAGATTCAGAACTCCTCCATGTCCCCTGTACCCCATCTCCCAAGCATCTGCTGGAATGAGTCCTTTTGAAACGCTTAGGGACCCCACAACAAGCAGCAAAGTCAGCCTATCTTGGGTGCTGCCTGGGATGGTTGATTTTATGTGTCAGCTTTTCTGAGCCACAGTGTCCAGATATTTTCCCAAGTATTATTCTGCACATTTCTGTAAAGGTATTCTTTATGACATTAACATCTAAATATCTCTATCTAGTTGTATATATGTATACACACACAGAGAGATGTAAGTATATACATATACATACATACATTGGGTTGGCTAAAACATTCATTTGGGTTTTTCATAACATTTTAGGGAAAAACATGTATGAACATTTTGGCCAATCCTCTATATATATGGTGGTGGTGGGTTAGTCATTAAATCCTCTCTGATTCTTGTGACCCCATGGACTGTAGCCCTCCAGACTCCTCTGTCCATGGGTTTTTCCAGGCAAGAATACTGGAGTGGGTATTTCCTTTTCTTGGGTATTTTCCTGATCCTGGGATTGAACCAAGGTCTCCTGCATTACAGGCAGTCTCCTGCATTGCAGGAGGATTCTTTACCAATGGAGCCATCAAGGCAGTTTAAATATACATACACATGTCTTGTTCTTTCTGATTCTCTTGGGACTCTAATACTCTGCACAGAGTTTTTATAAAAATAGTATGCACGTGGTGACTAACATATACATACTGCTAAGTCGCTTCAGTAGTGTCCGACTCTGTGCGACCCCATAGACGGCAGCCCACCAGGCTCCCCCATCCCTGGGATTCTCCTACAATATATAAAATAGAAAACCAGCAGGACCTACTGTGTTGGACAGGGAGCAATACTCAATATTTTCTAATAACTTATAAGAGAAAAAATTGAAATAATGAGAGATATATATGTATGTATAACTGAATCACTTTGCTGTACACTTGAAACTAAAACAACATTGTAAATCAACTATTCTTCAATTAAAAAAAAAGAATGAACACAATACATGAAATAAAAAGAAAAGCATCACTTACCTCTGTTAATGTTTAGGCAGCTCTCTATGGGCGCATGTTCCTCATTCACACCGCCATGTAAACATCTCTTAAAAGGAATCACTGTGTTTTGCTCTTCTAGAACTTGTCTGTTGCATGGGACAATATATCATTAACACTTAACTATGATGCATATTACTTTTCATTCAATGGTTCCTGTATATCATTATTTATTGGAGTTCCACTGGGCTTCCCTAGTGGCTCAGGTGTAAAGAACCTGCCTGCCAATGAAGGAGTCATGGGTTCGATCCCTGGATCAGGAAGATACTCTGGCAAAGGAAATGGCAACCCACTCTAATATTCCTGCCTGGAGAATCCCATGGACAGAACAGCGTGGTGGGCTACAGTCCATGCGGTCACACAGATTTGGACACAACTGAGCAACTAACACTTTCACTTTCACAGCTGATTCACTTTGCTGTACAGTGAAAACTAACAACATCATAAAGCAATGATAATTCAATAAATTTGTTTTACAAAAAGAACAGGCTTGAAGCTGGTGACCAAGCCTTCCTGTCGGGACACTCGGGGACTGGCCGCTTAGAGTGGCTGTTGGGAGGCGCAGAGGCCTGGCACCACACGCAGGACTTCAGTCTCTACCGGCTTGCACTTTTGTCCTCTGCAGACATGGCTGCTGCTGCTGCTGCTGCTGCGTCGCTTCAGTCGTGTCCGACTCTGTGAAACCCCATAGACCACCAGGCTCCTCCATTCTAGGGTCTAATAATTTTGCAAATCCAGGCTCAACTCAGCTTGTGGCAGAGTTTCTATTTGCCTGTGCAAATACTGTCCCCTAGTGGGGATTTAACATAAAACACTGCGGAATCTCCAACTTCGAGCAGTGTATTTGGAAGAGATCTTGGAATCCAGTTCAGCCCTCTCACCTCATAATTGAGGTAACTGAGGCCCAGATAAGAGAAAGTGAGCATCTCTCTGTCACACATGAAGTGGAACATTTAGGATGAAAACAGAAACTTTCATTCATTGCCACCCTGTAATTTGCAGCATATGGGCTTCCCTGGTGACTCACTGGTAAAGAATCGGCCTGCCGATGCAGGAGACATAAGAGATGAGAGTTCAGTACCTTAGTTGGGAAGATCCCCTGGTGAAGGAAACTGCAACCCACTTTACTATTATTTCCTGGAGAATCCCATGGACAGAGGAGCCCAGTGGGCTACAGTCCATGGGGTCGCAAAGAGTGAGAGGATTTTAACTTAGGCTTTCAAAATAAAGATATTTTTCAATCAAATATGTGGCAGGATAATATTTTCCAAATATGTATAGATTCCTCCCCACTTGGCCAATATTTCCTTCATCTTTGTGTTTAACCCCCAACCCTTTCTGTGCAGGAGCTAATTTATTCTCTGCTCATTATTTCTGAAGGAGAGTGTGACAGTAGAAAGAGATAGAAGTAGCTGCTATTGGCTTTGATATTAAAGACACACATCTGGAGAGAAAACAGTGAAAGATTAGATAGTCTTTAGGGGAAAAAAAAAAGCCAACCCATGAAGGCAACACTTTCTCCTTTGACCCTATCCTACATACAAACACATACACACATACATTGACCTGGGACCTGAAAGATGGGAGAATGCCAGGAGGGAAGTGATGCACAGAGGAGCCAGCAGAGGCTGGGGCAGGGGCACACTAAGTGTAGCAACTAGGTCACTTGCACAGATTGTCTGACTTGCTCATAAGCAGGGAGTCTGACCACCATGTGAGCACAGAGGCAGCATCTGTTGTCTTTTTGATCAATGTTCCTCTGACCACAGGTAGCACTTTGCCCATTTAATCAAGCAAGAGGACTTCCCCAGTGGCTCAGTGATAAAGAACCTGCCTCCAATGAAGGAGCCACAGAAGACGTGGGTTCAATCCCTGGATCAGAAAGAGCCCCTGGAAGAGGGCATAAGAACCCATTCCAGTATTCTTGCCTGGAGATTCCCATGGACAGAGGAGCCTGGTGGGCCACAGTCCATAGGGTCACAAAGAGTTGGACACGACTGAAGTGACTGAGCTCACATGCAATTGAGCAAGGAGGATGCCCTTTGAGCCTGACACCCTAAAACCCCTGGCATCACCCTAGGACACTTACATGTCTACTGAAGCCCATGACCCTGGTCACCCAGTTCAGTGAGGCTAGGGATAACATGCAAAGGACAGATTCAGAGCTGGGTTCAGTTCAGTTCAGTCACTCAGTCATGTCCGACTCTTTGCCACCCCATGAACCACAGCACACCAGGCTTCCCTGTCCATCACCAACTCCTGGAGTTCACCCAACCTCATGTCCCTGGAGTCAGTGATGCCATCCAACCGTCTCATTCTCTGTCATCCCCTCCTCCTCTTGCCCCCAATCTTTCCCAGCATCAGGGTCTTTTCAAATGAGTCAGCCCTTCACATCAGGTGGCCAAAGTATTGGAATTTCAGCTTCAATATCAGTCCTTCCAATGAACACCCAGGACTGATCTCCTTTAGGATGGACTGGTTGGATCTCCTTGTAATCCAAGGGACTCTCAAGAGTCTTCTCCAACACCACAGTTCAAAAGCATCAATTCTTTGGCACTCAGCTTTCTTTATAGTCCAACTCTCACATCCGTACATGACCACTGGAAAAATTATAGCCTTGACTAGACAGACCTTTGTTGACAAAGTAATGTCTCTGCTTTTTATATGCTATCTAGGTTGGTTATAACTTTCCTTCCTTTCAAGGAGTAAACGTCTTTTAATTTCATGACTGCAATCACCATCTGCAGTGATTTTGGAGCCCAGAAAAATAAAGTCAGCCACTGTTTCCCCATCTATTTGCCAAGAAGTGATGGGACCAGATGCCGTGATCTTAGCTTTCTGAATGTTGAGCTTTAAGCCAACTTTTTCACTCTTCTCTTTCAGTTTCATCAAGAGGCTCTTTAGTTCTTCACTTTCTGCCATAAGAGTGGTATCATCTGCATATCTGAGGTTATTGATATTTTTCCTGGCAATCTTGGTTCCAGCCTGTGCTTCATCCAGCCCAGCGTTTCTCATGATGTACTCTGCATAGAAGTTAAATAAGCAGGGTGACAATATACAGCTTTGACGTACTCTTTTTCCTATTTGAAACCAGTCTATTGTTCGATGTCCAGTTTTAACTGTTGCTCCCTGACCTGCATACAGGTTTCTCAGGAGGCAGGTCAGGTGGTCTGGAATTCCCATCTCTCTCAGAATTTTCCAAAGTTTATTGTGATCCACACAGTCAAAGGCTTTGGCATAGTCAATAAATCAGAAATAGATGTTTTTCTGGAACTCTTTTGCTTTTTCGATGATCCAGCAGATGTTGGCAACTAGTTTGAACATCTGGAAGTTCACGGTCCATGTATTGCTGAAGCCTGGCTTGGAGAATTTTGAGCATTACTTTATTAGCATGTGAGATGAGTGCTGGGTTACTCACATTCTATCCAGGGTAAGAAGTAGAGATGAACACCTCTTCTTAGGGTCACAGATGGCTACTCATAGCCTGCTATTCTGTTATTGTTGTTGGCTTAGCTGTCAGTCGCTAAGTCATGTCTGACTCTCTGCGACCCCATGGACTGCAGCATGCCAGGCTTCCCTGTCCTTCAGTATCTCCTGGAGTTTGTTCAGACTCCTGTCCATTGAGTCAGTGATGACACCCAACCATTTCATTCTTTGTCACCCCCTTCTCCTCCTGCCCTCAATCTTTCCCAGCATCACAGTCTTTTCCAAAGAGTCAGCTCATCACACCGGGTGGCCAAAGTATTGGAGCTTCAGCATCAGTCCTTCCAAAGAATATTCAGGGTTGATTTAATTTACATCAAATCTTGCAAAAAGGCAGCCAAAAGATGAGCCTCTTCCCATCAGCACCAAGCATTTCTCTAAGCTTCTGAAGATGCCCACCTTGTCTCTCCAGTGGCCCATGGTTCCATGGCCCAGTCTAAGCTGTGAACTTGAGGCTTTCAAAGGTTGCAGGGTGGTCGGTGCTCCCTCGATCTGGTCCCGTGTGTGTCTGTCATGCAGGAGTTCCCCAAAGTTTCTGGCATACTGAGGTCATTTTCCCTTTCTAAGTCCTGAGACTGGTTTTCTCTGGTTATTTCAATGAAACTTGGAAGGGACACCCTTTATCCAGGTGCGCTAAATTCCTTCTCCTGAAATTTGACTATGCGTTGTTTCCCCTTAAAGGAAATTCAACTGTGCATTGAGGTGTCACCTTAACTTCATCATGGTTTGTAAAATGTTTTGAAGTTTCCAGAATACAAATGATGGTACAAACCCTTCCTCACCCATGGTCATTTTAAGGCACACATGTGAGAAGAATACATCTACAAATACGTGGCCTCAGACTGCCATGTCTCCATGTTTTCACCAGATTCAAGAGATTTCATTTACAGATTCTAGCTGTATGTCGACAAAGTAGACAGGATCTCTCAACTGGGATAATTTCTGCTGTTTTAAACCTGGCTTATAGATGCTCTCTGAAGAATTCTGACACTGATAGAAACTAATAAAACTTTTAAAATAAAACAAAGACATTCTCTTGTGCAATGCCAACACATACATCTGCCTGCTTCATTTTCCCCAGTGCTATGTGGACAGCAAACTAGAATTCATTCCCTCTTTGTACTTCCTTGAACTTTTTCATTTTCTTTATTGGCACTTTGCATGAGAGAAAATGTGTAGAGTTAAGAAGGCACTTTAGGATCTTTCTCTCTGCCAAATTTGCTTGCAAATTCTGCTTCTGCTGGAGAATAAAATGGAACACTCTTGACATTGCCAATATTCCTGACTGTAAGATCACTTAAGATATTACTTTCCCACTTAGCAATCCCTGAAAGTTGTTTTCCTCTGTGATTTGAGACAGACCTTTGCCAATTTGCTCTCTCTCTTTTTTTCACCTTTAACATATTTCCATGCCATATACAAATGTCCGTGTGCAAATAATCCTGAAGTATTCCTATCCTAAGATAAAGCTCCTTTTCTTTTCCTGTGAGATTGTAAAGCTGAAAGTAAAGTTTAGGGAAAAGAGCAAGAAAACACCAAGCCCAGATGGACTGTTTTCATTTGTCTCTGCTCGCTTAGTATTACAGGGGGTGATTTTTGCAGTCTGCCCTGACCACATGGTAAAACTCCTTGCAGGCTGACACTGAGCAAGACATACAAAGGAAGGATATG
>SJYF01002872.1:1592252-1625132 GCA_006410515.1 Procapra przewalskii
CATACAGATTTCTCAAGAGGCAGGTCAGGTGGTCTGGTATTCCCATCTCTTTCAGAATTTTCCACAGTTTATTGTGATCCACACAGTCAAAGGCTTTGGCATAGTCAATAAAGGCTTTGGCATAGTCAATAAAGCAGAAATAGATGTTTTTCTGGAACTCTCTTGCTTTTCCCACAATATTGTATTGGTTTTGCCATACATCAACATGAATCCACCACGGGTGTACATGTGTTCCCCATCCTGAACCCCTTTCTCTCCTCCCTCCCCCTACCATCCCTCTGGGTCATCCCAGTGCACCAGCCCCAAGCATCCTGTATCCTGCATTGAACCTGGACTGGTGATTCATTTCTTATATGATATTATACATGTTTCAATGCCATTCTCCCAAATCATCCCACCCTCACTCTCTCCTACAGAATCCAAAAGACCGTTCTATGCATCTGTGTCTCTTTTGCTGTCTCACATACAGGGTTATTGTTACCATCTTTCTAAATTCCATATATGTGAGTTAGTATACTGTATTGGTGTTTTTCTTTCTGGCTTACTTCACTCTGTATAATAGGCTCTAGTTTCATCCACTTCATTAGAACTGATTCAAATGTATTCTTTTTAATGGCTGAGTAATACTCCATTGTGTATATGTACCACTGCTTTCTTATCCATTCATCTGCTGATGGACATCTAGGTTGCTTCCTTGTCCTGGCTATTATAAACAATGCTGCGATGAACATTGGGGTACATGTGTCTCTTTCAATTCTGGTTTCCTGGTGTGTATGCCCAGCAGTGGGATTGCTGGGTCATAAGGCAGTTCTATTTCCAGTTTTTAAGGAATCTCCACACTGTTTTCCATAGTGGTTTTACTAGTTTGCATTCCCATCGACAGTGTAAGAGGGTTCCCTTTTCTCTACACCTTCTCCAGCATTTATTGCTTGTAGACTTTTGGATCACAGCCATTCTGACTGACGTGAAATGGTACCTCATTGTGGTTTTGATTTGCATTTCTCTAATGATGAGTGATGTTGAGCATCTTTTCATGTGTTTGTTAGCCATCTGTATGTCTTCTTTGGAGAAATGTCTATTTAGTTCTTTGGCCCATTTTTTGATTGGGTCGCTTATTTTTCNNNNCTGGAATTGAGCTGCAGGAGTTGCTTGTATATTTTTGAGATTAGTTGTTTGTCAGTTGCTTCATTTGCTATTATTTTCTCCCATTCTGAAGGCTGTCTTTTCACCTTGCTTAAACAAATGGGACCTAATTAAAATCAATAGAGACTTTAAAAATTGTCCACATAAAAAAGTCTTCTAAAAAAGGGTACAAAATATAATCCTCAGAGATTTGTTTTAATGTTGAAACAGACATAAAATTACTCACTCTGTCTGATTACTGCAAAAGTTCTAACAATTACTTCCAATTCCTATATTTATCTCACTGCAGGTCAGTGACAAATATTTCAGGAGGGGCTCAAAGCCCTATTTTGAGAAGCACTGCCCTAGATAATGACTGATAAAAGAACATGTGTGACTTTCAAGGTCTACTCTGTTGGGCAACGCTTAGAAAGTTAATAAAAACGTCCCCATCTTAATCTAAACTATGAAAGCTTATAGGAGCTGTTAATTTGGCCTTGACTCTATTTCTAATGACCTAGCTGAGATCAGAAAGCCACTAGGTTCAGGATTATCTTTCCAAATCATGCTTGGATAACCATATGAAGATGTGAATGCCTTTCTTTGAGATCTTGTTAAAGAAGCAGAATTTAGGAAAAAAAGCTTCCTAAGACTGGGTGTTCTTCAAGTATAAGTTGTTGTTGTTGTTGTTTACATGCTGTCTGTTCAACTTTTTGCGACCCCATGGGCTGTAGCCTGCCAAGCTTCTCTGCCCATGGGTTGTCCCAGGCAAGAATACTGGAGTGGGTTACCATTTTCATCTTTCTGAAGATCCCCCTGGAGAAGGAAACGGCAGCCCACCAGTATTCTTGCCTGGGAAATCCCATAGACAGAGGAGCCTGGTGGGCTATAGTCCGTAGGAGTCACAGAAGAGTCAGATACAACTTAGTGACTGAACAATAACATAGAGGATATTATAGAACAAAGAGCTGAGCACAGTTCCTATTTTTCTGGGGGGACTGGCAAGCATTAGTGAAGATGATACATGTCATCTGTCCTTGAAGAGGGAGCCTGCTTCTCTAGCAGATGTGCTAAAGCGCAGCATGGCCCTGACCTGGCCCTCTGATCCCATTGCCCCTGGCATCTTTTCCCTTCCTAAATGTGTGCCTCAGTTAGGCAAGGGAGTAAAGATTACATTTCACTCTTGGCTACAAAAATCAGAGAAACAGCCTTTTAAAAGGCTTCTGAGGAATTCAGCACTACAATGGACTGCATCTGATGCTGGGGTGAGAATCTTAACTCAGTGCAAAAGGTTAAAAGAAAAAGTATGCAGCCAAATCCACCCTGGGGGGGGGGGGGCGGAAATCTTCTCCTTCAAATTATTAGAAATCAGGCCCTTGAAGTTCAAAAGACATGATTTACTTTTTCTTTTATTGTTCTGTACATTTAAAGTGATGCCTTTCTTCTCCTTCTGGCATTTGGGGGAAAGTCCTTGGGAAGGCAAATGAGCAGATAAAAGGATTCTCTCAGCTTCTTTCTCTCCAGTTTCAGAGATGAATTTGCCTGAACTGGATACTCAAGTGATGTGATTTCACTCCCATCACTTGCAAAATATAAAACAAGTAATTGGAAACATTTAAAGAATTTAAAGCAAAAAATAAGACAAAATATATATTAATACCGTGAACTAAAATACAAACCAAAGGGAACCACGAAACACATAAGTCATATGAAGTCATATAAAAGGAAATACAACAGATATCAGCATATAAACACATTTAAATATAGTTATACATGGTATATTCGCATATGCATAAACAGAAAATCCACTGTAACCCAAAGTGTTAACAGTGCCTATATCTGTGGAATATAAACAGAAAGAAAAATAGAAGAGCATTCATTTTTAACTGTATCTAGTATTATATTATCTGAGTTTAAAAGCATGACTTACATCTTCAGGTTAAGTAATTATTTAAAATATGAACATTTAGTGTAAGCTTTTAAATAGTTCTTTATTTGTTTTCAGTGCATCTTTGCTCTTTGTTTTTGTTTTAGAAATATTGCTTTATTTGAGAAACTTACTTCCAAATTACTTTTATGTGTTTTAAAAACTCTCAATGACAATCTAAGAAGGATGTTCTGTCCCTCATATTCATATAAGTAGACAGAGATGGAATCTGAGAGATTAACCATTTAACCAAAAGAAAAGGGAATATGCATGAAATTTTATTAAGTTCCTTACCTGCCTCCAGCAATTCAGTGAAAGTGGGGGATCCAGAAAAACTAGATAAAAACTAAAATTAAATTTTTTCATGGCAAATCTGATTATAACTGAGTAGAGACCTAATATACATATATATCTACCTAACCAAAATTTCAAAAGATATCAGAAAAACAAATGTAAATAGATGAAAACATTTATGTAAAAGACAATCTCATAGACTGTGTGAAAGATGTAAACTTAAGTTTATACTATTTAAAAAGGAATATTTAAAAACAAGGGAAACAAATGGATTTGTATTAGACAGATGAGTATTACATCCACTCCAGCATTCTTGCCTGGAGAATCCCATGGACAGAGAAGCCTAGTAGGTTACAGTCCACGGGGTCGCAAAGAGTCGGAAACGACTGAGCGACTTCACCTTACTTTACCTAATATATCCTCAAAGTAAATAAAGCAATTTTTAAAATTTTATTAAAAAATTCACAGCAAAATGTGATGTCTTGATTTCATTTTTCTTCCTGAAAAAAAAAAAAATCCCAAAAGTATGTTTCTATCATGACACTTGCATGCTATTTGTATATTTATACCCTGGAATGTTTTGTCGTTTCTGCCTTTGGTCTTTAAATGTGTGTGGCCTTATATCCTTCCCCTGTGTTTTCCTCAGAAACAGGTAAATGGATTCTTAGTGGATCACTTGAACACAGCTGAGGCTCTCCCTATAGATAACCAGACCCTATTCCATCTGACCAGTCCAGGACTTCCCTGGAGGTCCAGTGGTTAAGACTCTGCTCTTGCAAAGCAAGGGGCACAGGTTCGATCCCAGGTCAGGGAACTAAAATCCCACATACTGCAGAGTGAGGCCAGAAAAAAACAGATTCTGTTCACATTTGACTGGCCCTGAGGGAGGAGAAGGCAATGGCACCTCACTCCAGTACTCTTGCCTGGAAAATCCCATGGATGGAGAAGCCTGGTAGGCTGCAGTCCATGGGGTCGCTAAGTGTTGGACACAACTGAGCAACTTCACTTTTACTTTTCACTTTTCACTTTCATGCATTGGAGAAGGACGTGGTAACCCACTCCAGTATTCTTGCCTGGGGGAGCCTGGTGGGCTGTCGTCTATGGGGTCCCACAGAGCCGGACACAACTGAAGCAATTTAGCAGTAGCAGCAGAGGGAGGACCTGGAGCCCATGGGAACCCCTGTACTAGCCCTTCTTTTGGGCAGTTTTCCCTCACTTTTGGCCTGTGCTTTGTGCTCTGCCTGATATGGCAGGCCTCCTTCCTGGTGCAGGAATAGTCTCACACTATCTTGGACTTTTTACACAAGCTATCAAACTTTGCCACAGAAAAGGAGTTTCTTTGAGAGCCATTCTCTAGAGTCATTGCAGTGGCTTTAGCTAGTTCTATGATCATCTGCAGTCGGAGTCCTCAGACCCAATTCATAATAACAAATGAAAGTGAATGAAAGTACAAGGCAAAGCTTCACAGAATTTAAAAATCATACAGAATTTAGTGGGGACATTTTTAAGCCTTTTACTGGAGACATGAAAGATCTAGGGGAAAAAAAGAAAATATTTTATATATGGAAAGAAACACCATATTCCTATATGTGTAAAGTCAACATCCTTAATCAATTATTGTTTATCTAAAAAATAACCTATTCATTTAATGCAACTCCTGTCATATTTCCAGCTATTTTTTGGGGGGATGGGGATGGGAATGAGGGTGGAGGTGAAAATGTAAGAAGGTTGAATACAAAAGTTTTTTTAAAGCAAAAATATTATGGCATTTTCTCAAAGCAACAAAAACACAGTATTGTAGAGCAATTATCCTTCAATTAAAAATAAATGAATTTTTAAAAAGGAAAAAATAGAAAATTTAAAGGAATTTAGAAAGTTTTCATAAACAAATATAAATTTAAAATATAAAATTAAGGTTAAGGCCAGCAATATAATACCAATAAAAAAAGATTTCAAGAGAAAAGGCACTGAACGAAACAAGAAGGTGATATTAATTTTCTAAGATAAACTTGGAAATGAAGATGTAATATTTATGACTCTTTGAATTAAATAAAATCATTTTCCTGTTTTACCCTCCTGAAGATTACTCTCCATCTTGATTGGAGTTGTGGATGTCTCTCAAATTCCCATCATAGGAACATGGGTAAGCTTTGGACTTGATCCTTCAGATGACTAATTATAACCTGTGTGCATGTGTGGCTCATTGATTTATATCCAAGTGTTGGAGAGGACTTTTATTTCCCTCTCCAGATAATGACAACAGGTGTCAAAGTATATACTTTTTTTGAAATGTGATTGCTCTGTTGTTGTTATTTAGTTGCTAAGTCGTGTCCGACTTCTTTGAGATCCCATAGACTTTAGCCCTCTCCTCTGTCTATGGGATTCTTCAGCAAGAATACTAGAGTAGGTTTGTCATTTCCTTCTCCAGGGGATCTTCTGGACCCAGGGATTGAACCTGCATCTCCTGCGTTGGCAGGTGGATTCTTTACCACTGAGCCACCTGGGAAGCCTCAAGGTTGCCCTAGATGGAATCAATCAATCAATTTTGAATAGTGTAAGCCAGGCTTCCCATCCTCTGTGTTATTTTTCTGAATAGGAAGAAAGACGATAATAAGGAAGAATTGTTGGGTCTGCATTTCACTTCCAATGAGGTGACACTGTTAGATAGTTATATCAGAATACCACTGAGATGAGTCAGAAGGAATCAAAGACAGAAACAAAGAATCATGTTAGATTCATGGTGGGTGGACAGGGGATGGAGGCACCTGGATTGTCTTGCAGAAGACATACATTGCTTTCACGAATTGCCACAAACATAATCCTCTTTAACATCATTGAAACATGTTCAGACCTTAGTTATTGCAGATGTATTTTGCAACAGTAACAGAAAATGCTACAGGAAATAAAAACCTTGAAAGGAGAATTTTAAAAGCCATACATATCTAGGTTAGGTGAGCATTTCGTTTTCAGCACAAAAAAATCCAGAACAGTGAAAGAATCCTGCTGGCTTTTTCATCTTTTTTCTATTGCGTTGATTCAAACATCTCTGAGAGTTATTTCAAGAACTATTTTCACACATTCACTGATTTTTGTTTCTTTTTTTAAGCTTTCTGGAAGCAAAATCCAAGCTGTCAGTTGCAGCCATGGAGATAAACAGAGATCTGAAAGCTAGCATTTTGAAGTCTTCTTCTCTTTTAACTGTCGTAATAGGATGAAGCTACCCTGGCTGCCTGAGAGGTTACCTGGAGAGTTTTTCAAAAGCCCCAGATGCTCAGAAAACATTCAAGGCCAATTAAATCTGAACCTTTGAGGTGTGCATGAGGCATGGTAGGAGCAGACACCTCCTGGTAGCAACATTCACTTGGGACCCAGATTCAGGGATATTTTCTAGGTCATCTTAATAAGCCCTTCTGCTGGAATAGCTTTTACTGCTCTCACAAGTATTATCTCATTTAATCCTCACCACAAGCTGTGCAGTAGGTCATACTCCCCAGTTTCATAAATGAGGAGATTAAAGTTCAAATGAACTTGTAAGCATCAGACACAAGCGTGTAACCCAGTGACCTAAATCTAAAGGAAAACTAAATCTTCCTGACCTTTTCCTGGTCACTTTATTCTCACGATCCTGGTCTCCCAGGTAGCTCAGCAGTAAAGAAGCCTCCTGCATGCCAGAGGCTCGAGTTTGATCCGTGGGTCAGGAAGATCCCCTGGAGAAGGCAATGGCAACCCACTCCAGTATTCTTGCCTGGAGAATCCCATGGACGGAGGAGCCGGGCGGTTACAGTCTATGGAGTCTCAAGAGTCAGCTGTGGCTCACCAGCTAAACCACGACCACCACACATTGCTGGCGGGAATGTGATGCGGTGGAGTCGCTTTAAAGACCAAGTGAGGCAGCTCTTCAAATGGCTGAATACAGAGTTCTAGGGACATCCTGGCGGTCCAGTGGTTAAGACTTCGCCTTCCAATGAAGGGGCTGTGGGCTCGATCCCTGGTCAGGGAGCTGAGAGCCCACATGCCTCAGTGCTAAAAATCCAGAACAGGAGGCAACAGACACAATGTTGTAACAAGTTCAATGAAGACTTTTAAATGGTCCATACCCAAAAATAAAGATCTTTAAAAATAAATGAATAAACATAGAGTTCCATATGATCCAGCATTTCCACACTTTAGCTCCTACCTAAAAGAAATGTAAATGTATGCAGAAACTTGGTGCAAATGCTTATAGCAGCATTATTCCTAATATTCCCCAAAGTGGAAACAACCCAAATGCCCATCACCTTATGAGTGGATAAGTACAATGTGTTATGTCCTTACCCTGCAGTGTTACTCAGTCACAGGAAGAAATCAAGTTCTAATATACACTATAAAGTGGGTGACCTTGAAAACAAAGGTAACCTTCATTTTTCACTTCATATACCTTGTACATGAAGTAAAAGAAACCAGATACCAGAAGCACATACTGTCTGATTCCTTTTATATCCAGGAATATCCAGAAGAGGCAAATCCACAAGGACAGAAGGTGGCTTAGTAATTGCCAGGAGCTGGGGAAATGAGAAACAGGGAGTGACTGCTAACGGGTAGGGCTTCCCAGGTAGTTCAGTGGTAGAGAACCCATCCACCAATGCAGGAGGCACAGGAGACTCAGGTTGGATTCCTGGGTGGGGAAGATCCCCTGGAGAAAGGAACGACAACCCACTCCAGTACTCTTGCCTGGAAAGTCCCCTGGACATAGGAGGCTGGCGGCAGGCTACAGTCCATGGGGTCATAAAGAGTCGGACGTGATTGCACACACACAGCACACTAACAGATTAGGGTTTCTTTGGGGGAAAGTGTTCTGGAATTCGTGATAATGGCCTGAACAACTTTGAAATGATACTAAAAACCACTGACTTGTACACTTTAAATAGATTATTTTTATGGCATCTGTATTATTTCTCAGTTTTTAAAAAAGGAAACAATTTGTGCTGAGCAGAAGTATGCAAACAAAAAAATCCTATTTAAGTAAAATTTAAAAGACAAAGCTAAACTATAGGGTCGAGGAATACATACGTAGGTAATAAAACCATAACAAAACTATTTTAAGTGATTATAAAATTCAGACTAATGATTATTTTGGACCTTAGAGGTTTGGGGTTTGGAGGGAATATATGAAGAGAATTAATGGGGTACTGGTAGAGCTTCATTTTTTGGTATAGTTGGTGGTTATCTAGCTGTGCATTTTATGATAATTAAGTAAATTGCACACACATTTATGTAGTATACACTTTTCTATTATGTGCTATGTTTCACAATACATGTTCTTTTTGATTTGTTAGGGGGGAAAAACAGAATTAGATGCTTTACAATTTACTTAATCATTTCCATATTGTTGACATTTCAATTGCCTCCAATTTTTCATTATTCTTAATGCTGCAATTAACATTTTTGGGCAAAAATCTCCTCCCATATTTTTTTATTACTAACTGGGGATAGATTTACATATGTGGGCCTGCAGAGTCTAAGGATTCAAATATTTTGCAGTGGATACTATGAGCCCTCAGATGTAGTTTTCCTTTTCTGTGTGACATGTGGTTTCTTTCAGCCCAATGTTCCAGTTTTCCAGGCCTTTCTGAATTCTGATTCTGTCCTGCAAGGCGTTTCCATCTTCCTCTCAAGTAGGCTCTCAATCTCTCATTGTAAGTCCAGGTTCTGCAGTGAGCTTGGTTCTGCCTCTTCCCAGTTACTTACATCAATATTCATGACCAGTGACAGAACACTTCTGATAATGGAGATGCTCTCCTGTATCTGAGATCTGTAGTCAGTGGTTTCCAGGCAAACTCTGCTCTGCAAAGGACTCTTCAAATCATGGTGTAGTACCATCCACACGTCAAAGTACAGCATTTGCCACTCTCATACAAATATAGAAGTACCACATACCAAATATTTTTTTAACTTAATTCGTGAGAGACCAGTAAGATGGTGAAACTGGTTTATAGAACAATTCAAAGACTGAAGATTGATGGAGTCAGTCAGTCCAAGAAAGGCTGAAATGAATTTGCTAATAGATATAAAACTATGTGGGCTTCCCAGGTAGATCAGTGGTAAAAAATCCTCCTGCCAATGCAGGGGTCAAGGGAGATGCAGGTCTGATTTCTGGGTCTGGAAGATCCCCTGGAGTAGTAAATGGCAACCCGCTCTAGTATTCTTGCCTGGACAACCCTATGAACAGAGGACCCTGGAGGGCTACAGCCCATGAGGTCGCAAAGAACTGGACACACCTGAGCACACCCACACACACACACACACACACAAATACACACACACAAAACTATGTAGAATTGTACAGACTAATTAAACAAAAGTAATCTTGTAACTTTTTACCAGATGCAGAAATACACAGGTCAGCATGTAACTTCACAGTGTGTGAGTTCTATTTAAGGGATAACAAAGTCAAATTTAGGTGTATTTTGCTAGATGATAAATAACCTTTAGGGGAAAGATTGTGAAACAGTGTCCTAGGATGACATTTAAAGGACTCGCAGCCATCCTCTGTCTTTATTTACAAGTGTTGGATATTTTTCTGACCACATTTTTTTCAGTGGTCCTGAAAATAATTACTGGGTCTGTCTTTTGCTATTTCAAAAATGCTGAGAGACTTGGGTAGATTACATTGTAAAATCTAAGTCACTACAAAGAAAAACCTTTTTTTTTCTTTCTAAGGCCAGCTCAGTTCATTTTGCATTATCTGAAAGCTCACAAAAAACCAGCTCTGTTTTGTTGACGTCATCAATGCTTTGCAAGATGTAAGAAACCTCACATCTTCAAGCGTCCATGGAGGGGGCATATACCCATGAGTCTCCTGAAATTGAGTTCAGATTATTGGTGTAGGGACATGTGTGCATTTTGCTTAAAAAGGAAACAATTTTCCATGATCTCAGAGGGTTAAGAAACACTGCCAAGTACGGCTTCTGCAACTAGTATTTTTGTGGAATTAACCACCTTATTGCAGGGCGCATTTTCTTCATGCATGTCCTAGTTCCTTCTTTAGAATCACTGGTTATAAACGCTGCTTTTAGTCACATCCCTCCCACCCATCAGCCTGTGAGCAGCTTCATCCTTCCTATGGGGGAGAAAAAAAGGCATCCATGATGCTCCGCTGTACCAACCCAGACATGCACAGAGCAACATCACTAAAGACACACAAAGGTAACATATTCTTGGCTGTTACATTTTGCAAAACAAACCAGCCAATCAACCAACAGCCCAGCTGCTAATGAAACACTGCTCATTTGTTACTGTAATTCCTTCTCTTTTAAATTTTATTTACAGCCTTTGTTAAGAATTCAAACGTACTGTATCATTTGCATTTATGTGAATATATATTTAACATAAAGCTATTCCAATATACCAAGAGGAATGGATGGTAAGGTTAGATTTTCTATGTAAGCTATGAAATAACAGTCCAAACTCCATCTCAAGGCAGGAACAATCCATCAGCCTGCTGCTTGCACAGGATGGCCATGTGGTCCCTTTGTCAATCCCAAACAAGCACCTCAGGAAAAGTCATTAAAGGCTTCTTTCAACTCACAAATTTTATTTTAATTAGGGACTAGAGTTGGTTACTGAATGAATTGTGCCTATAATAAGTTTTATATTTAAATACACTCTGAGGTACTATTTTTACCCAGGTGGCTCAGAGGTTAAAGTATCTGCCTGCAATGCAGGAGACCTGGGTTCAATCCCTGAGTCAGGAAGATCTCCTGGGGAAGGAAATGGCAACCCACTCCATTATTCTTGCCTGGAGAATCCCACGGAGCGAGGAGCCTGGTAGGCTACAGTCTACGCGGTCGCAAAGAGTTGGACACAACTAAGCTACTTCACTTTCACTTTCACTGTTTTTTAAATTTGAAAAAGAGGGTTAGCATTACAGGGACCCAGAAGATAGATGATAGGAAAAATAAAAGTGACAAAAAGCAAGATTTCAATTTCTCTGCAGTGATGGATAAATAACATTTCACAGCAAAAATAATAGCAGGTACTGTTTACTGGACACTTAACATATGGCAGTCATTGTGCTCTATGCCTGACATATATTTAGTCACTTATTTATTTATCTATTAAATGCTTAATAAATATGTGTCTTAGCCTATAAAATACAGTTTCTGCCTCATAGTATTTATATGCTATAGAGAGGAGAGACCATAAACACAGAAAGAAATACAAATACACACACACACACACACACACACACACACTCACTTTTTAAGACCACTTTATTAGTCCTGAATATTAACTGAAAGGACTGAAGTTAAGCTGAAGGTCCAATACTTTAACCACCTGATGCAAAGAACTAACTCATTGGGAAAGACCCTGATGCAGGGAAAGATTGAAGGCAGGAGAAGAAGGGGACGACAGAGGATGAGATGTTTGGATGGCATCACTGACTCGATGGACATGAGTCTGAGCAAGCTCCAGGAGTTGGTGATAGACAGGGAAGCCTGGCGTGCTACAGTCCATGGGCTCACAAAGAGTCGGACATGACTGAGCAACTCAACTGAACTGATTGAGTGTATAATTGACATGCAAAATACTGTACCTACTTAGTATATACAGTTGGGTGAGTTTGAAGGTAAGCATATACCCCCAAAACTATTACCACAATCCATGCCATAAATAGATCCATCACTTTCAAAAAGTTTCCTTCTGTCATTATTATTATTATTTGTGATAAAATGGTTAACATAAGATCTACCTTCTTAACAAAATTTTAAGTAGATACTACTAATAATACTAGTATTGTTAACTACAGGCACAATGCTGAGCAGGAAATCTCTAGGAATTTTTCATCTTACATCACTGAAAGCTTATACCTTTTGACTATGCATGCATGCTCAGTCGTTTCAGCTGTGTCCAAGTCTTTGCTACTATAGCTATGGACTATATCCTGCCAGGCTCCTCCATCCATGGGGATTGTCCAAGCAAGAACACTGGAGTGGGCTGCCATGCCCTCCTTCAGGGGATCTTCCTGATCCAGGGATAGAACCCACGTCTCTTAGCTCTCCTGCATTGGCAGGTGGGTTCTTTACCACTAATGCCATGTCCCAATTACCCCCCTCCCCAGTACAGCATTCTACTCTCTGCTTTTGTGGGGTTGACTCTTTTAGATTACTCATGTAAGTGAGATCTGGGTTTTCCAGGTGACGCTAGTGGTAAAGAACCCACGTGCCAATGCAGGAGACATCAGATACATGGTTGGATCTCTGGGTCGGGAAGATTTGTAATGATGCATATCAGAATTAACTAATGCTTAAGGAATCACCCTCACATCCCACAAGTAATATGTAAAACAAACCAAATACTCTAAAGGGAGATTTGAAATTTTATTTTCGATCACCTTCATAATATACAGTTTGGGATTAGAATGAAAACTGACTTTTTCCAGTCCTGTGGCTGCTGCTTTTTCCAAATTTGCTGACATACTGAGTGCAACACTTTCACAGCATCATCTTTTAGGATTTGAAATAGTTCAACTGGAATTCCATCACTTTCACTAGCTTTGTTCAGAGTGATGCTTCCTAAGGCCCCCTTGACTTCGAATTCCAGGATGCCTGGCTCTAGGCGAGTGATCACACCATCGTGATTATCTGGGTCATGAAGATCTTTTTTGTATAGTTCTTTTGTGTATTCTTGCCACCTCTTCTTAATATCTTCTGCTTCTGTTAGGTCCTTGACATTTCTTTCCTTTATTGTGCCCATCTTTGCATGAAATCTTCCCTTGGTAGCTCTAATTTTCTTGAAGAGATCTCTAGTCTTTCTCATTCTATTGTTTTCCTCTATTTCTTTGCACTGATCACTGAGGAAGGCTTTCTTATCTCTCCTTGCTATTCAACTCTGCCTTCATATAGGTACATCTTTCCTTTTCTCCTTTGCTTTTCACTTCTCTTCTTTTCACAGCTATTTGTAAGGTCTCCTCAGACAACCATTTTGCCTTTTTACCTTTCTTTTTCTTGGGGATGGTCTTGATCCCTGTCTCCTGTACAATGTCATGAACCTCCATCCATAGTTCTTCAGGCACTCTATCAGATCTAAACACTTGAATCTATTTCTCACTTCCACTGTATAATCATAAGGGATTTAATTTAGTTCATACCTGAATGGTCTAGTGATTTTCCCTACTTTCTTCAGTTTCAGTCTGAATTTGGCAATAAGGAGTTGATGATCCAAGCTACAGTCAGCTCCCAGTGTTGTTTTTGCTGACTGTATCAAGCTTCTCCATCTTTGGCTGCAAAAATATAATCAGTCTGATTTTGGTATAGACATCTGGTGATGTCCATGTGTAGAGTCTTCTCTTGTGTTGTTGGAAGGGGGTGTTTGCTATGACCAGTGTGTTCTCTTAGCAAAACTCTATTAGGCTTTACCCTGCTTCATTCTGTACTTCAAGGCCAAATTTGCCTGTTACTCCAGGTGTTTCTTGACTTCCTATTTTTGCATTCCAGTCTCCTATAATGAAAACGACATCTTTTTTGGGTGTTCATTCTAGAAGGTCCTGTAGGTCTTCATAGAACCGTTCAACTTCAGCTTCTTCAGAATGACTGGTCAGGGTATAGACTTGGATTACTGTGATACTGAATGGTTTGCCAAAGAAAGGCAGTGCCAAAGAATGCTCAAACTACTGCACAATTGCACTCATCTCACACGCTAGAAAAGTAATGCTCAAAATTCTCCAAGCCAGGCTTCAATAGTACATGAACTGTGAACTTCCAGATGCTCAAGCTGGGTTTAGAAAAGGCAGAGGAACCAGAGATCAAATTGCCAACATCCATTGGGTCATCAAAAAAGCAAGAGAGTTCCAGAAAAACATCTATTTCTGCTTTATTGACTATGCCAAAGCCTTTGACTGTGTGAAACACAACAAACTGTGGGAAATTCTTAGAGATGGGAATAACAGACCACCTGACCTGCCTCCTGAGAAATATGTATGCAGGTCAAGAAGCAACAGTTAGAACTGGACATGGAACAACAGACTGGTTCCAAATAGGAAAAGGAGTATGTCAAGGCTGTATTTTTGCCCCCTCTTATATAACTTATATTCAGAGTACATCATGAGAAACGCTGGGGTGGAAGAAGCACAAGCTGGAATCAAGAATGCAGGGAGAAATATCAGTAATCTCAGAGATGCATATGACACCACCCTTATGGCAGAAAGTGAAGAGGAACTAAAAAGCCTCTTGATGAAAGTGAAAGAGGAGAGTGAAAGAGGCTTAAAACTCAACATTCAGAAAACTGAGATCGTGGCTTCCGGTCCCATCACTTCATGGCAAATAGATGGGAAACAATGGAAGCAGTAAGAGACTTAATTTCCTGGGTCTCCAAAACCACTGCCGATGGTGACCACAGCCATGAAATTAAAAGACACCTGCTCCTTGAAAGAAAAGCTATCACCAACCTAGACAGCATATTAAAAAGTAGAGATATTACTTTGCCAACAAAGGCTAGTCAAGGCTATGGTTTTTCCAGTGGTCGTGTATGGATGTGAGGCTTGGACTATGAAGAAAGCTGAGCGCCGAAGAATTGATGCTTTTGAACTGTGGTGTTGGAGACGACTCTTGAGAGTCCCTTGGACTGCAAGGAGACCCAACCAGTCCATCCTAAAGGAAATCAGTCTTGAATATTCATTAGAAGGACTGATGCTGAAGCTGAAACTCCAATACTTTAGCCACGTGATGCGAAGAGCTGACTCATTTGAAAAGACCCTGAAGCAGGGAAAGATTGAAGGTGGGAGGAGAAGGGGACGACAGAGGATGAGATGGTTGGATGGCATCACCAACTCAATGGACACGAGTTTGAGTGAACTCCAGGAATTGGTGATAGTCAGGGAAGCCTGGCGTACTGCAGTCCATGAGGTCTCAAAGAGTTGGACACAGCTGAACAACTGAACTCAACTGAATATACACTTTCTCCAGCAATTCTTTCTCTTGGAAAATATTCTAAAAAAATCATCAAATATGAACTAGCTGTATATTCAAAAATCGTTCATTGCTATAATAGTAAAGGAAACTTAGAAACAATTTAAATATCCAATGATAGCAAAAATGGTTTTAAAATATTATGATACAAACATTTATATGGTCATTACAATCAGTAACAATTTTAGTGATTATAAAATGATTGTGATGTAAATAATAAGTTCAAAAAGCATTATAAAAAATTTTACATGCATTGGGACTTCCCTAGTGGTTAAGATATCACCTTCCAGTGCATTGGGTGCAGATTCAATCCCTGGTTGGGGAACTAAGATCCCACATGCCTCCTGGCCAAAAAGCCAAAACAGAAACTATACTGTAACAAATAAAGACTTTTAAAATGGTTCCACACAACAGCAACGACAACAGAAACTTTCCATACATGAACATGGCTATGCCTGTAAGTAACAGGAAGTAGAAAGGTAACAGGTTACTAATGTCTTTCTCCAAGAGGTCAGATGATAGCCGATCATTTTCAAAATGTCCACAGTGAATATGTATTACTGTTCCCCCCCAGCTTTACTGAGGTATGACTGACAAATAATAATTATATATACTTACGGTGTACAGTGTGATGCTTTGATTTATGTATACACTGTGACATGATGGAGCTTTTATCATCCAAAATTGTACAACCCTCAAGAAACCCAGGGAAATTTCTGGGCTGCGATGTCATGACACTTGCTTTCAAACAAAGCCTGGCAATTTCCATGGACCCCCGAGGATAGCGCTTCTGCCTGAGTCTGTCTCTCTAATCTCAGGAAAGTTGCCAGGGATCTCCAGGGAGACCCCCACGCCCACACTTGTGTTGGATTCTCTTTCGCACGTGACTTAGGTGTATTGATTGGCTTTTCCCTTCATCTGACCTTGGCTGCATAAGTTGTGCTGAAATGTTTTGGAGGCATGCTTCCCTGAGACTCATGCTGGTAGAACGCTTCCCCTCTTATGTACTTTTCCTGATTTAAGTGGAAATATGTGAGAGGTGGAATCAATTCACTGAGTCCATTTGCATATGGTACCCTAGTAGCCAGGCCTCTCCACACTTCCTACCTGCCAAGTTCCCTCATGTACCAGCAGGAGAACAGGGGAGAAAGAGTGGAGAGTCATTTTATGAGGATCCAGGACACTTGTTTTGCTATTCTCTCTACTGCCATCTCACCAAATCAGGGTCCCTTTATTTTCTAATATGTGTAAAGCTGAGAAACCAATGAAACCAAAGATACACTACAAACATCTTTTGCCACAACAGCCATATCTAGCCAGCTGCAGAAGTGTATATACAATTGATTCTTTGGTGTGCAAACACACAAGAGAATCCAAATTTTCAACCTATTTTGGATTCATGTGTTATTTAGTGGCTAAGTCTTATCCAACTCTTTGAGACCCCATGGACTGTAGCCTGCCGGGCTTCTCTGTCCATGGGACTTTGCAGGCAAGAATACTGGTGTGGGTTGCTATTTCCTCCTCCAGGGGATTTTCCCAATCCAGAGAAAGAACCTGTACCTCCTACATTGCAGGCAGATTCTTTACCAGTGAGCCATCTGGGAATAGTCTGACTTAAAGGATCATGAGGGTAAATCAGTAAGTTTTTCCAGGATGATCACACGTAATGATTGCGTTGTTCCTTGTATCAATTCTAAAATTTTACTTAATTTTATTTTATTAAAGCCTTTTGTGAAAAACTTTCCTTGCATGATCATGACAGCTCATGTGGGTTTTAGAGAAGAAGTGATACCATGAAAAGGTGATTGCTGAAGGGTAATTTAGTCAGCATTCTCATAAATCACACATGTTTTCTGTCTGATTTGCAGAGAAGGAAATGTCTCAGGACACAAAGAGCATCCTCCATATTTTAGTTTGATTTCCAGGCCTAATTATGTTTGCTTAAACTCAACACACTTATGATTCTACAAGGAGGATGTTGTTGTATGATGTTATTTCAGCTTTTTAAAATGGCTAAAGTTGATTTCCTTTCCTGGAAATTGAACTCCTACTGTCATCCAAAGATATAGGCATCTAGGGGAACTTACTTTGATCACATATGAAAGAAAAGATTCTGTCATACAGAGTGAAGTAGGTCAAAAAGAGAAAAACAAATATCATATGTTAACGCATACATGTGGAATCTAGGGAAATAGTACTAATGAACCTATTTACAAAGTGGAGATAGAGGCAGGAATGCAGAGAACAAATGTATGGACATCCAGGGAGGAAGAGGTGAGATGAACTGGGAGATTGGGATTGATGTTTATACACTACTGTGGATAAGATAGGTAACTAATGACAACCTGCTGGACAGCACAAGGAGCTCTGCTCTGTGCTCTGTAGTGACCTGAATGGGAAGGAAATCCAAAAGAGAGGGGAGTCACAAAGTGAATAGCTGGTTCACTTGGTATACAGCAGAAACTAACAAAACGTAAAGAAACTATATGCCAATAACAATTGATTAAAAATAAAAAGTAAAGTTAATACTCCTAGAATGAGACCAAAAAAAAGAAAAGATTTAACGTGAAGTTGATCAATTTAACCACAGCCTTTTGCAAAAAATTATAATGGAATATATAACTAGAATTATCAAATAAGAGCAATAGTTTAAAAAGGGCCAACTCTGTCAGTTCTTCCACATACACAAGCTTACATCCTCTCCCAAAAGCACCAGTTATTATCACAAAAGGTTTTCAAATCCTGTCAATTTTTTTTGAAATGCATTGCACTATTTCTCAGACCTTTTCACTACCAAATTCTATATTAAACCTTCAGTATTTTTTGCAAGCTTGAACTATTACAGCATCTTGTATTTCCTCTGTCTAGTCTCTCACCTATTAATCTATCCAACTCCTAAATCCTCACTTTTGTTATTTAAGTTACCTAATTAAAATATCCATCATCATCTCCCCAGTCAAAATCTTCTCAACACTGGTTAATTCCAGTGTACCAGATCCACAACTGAGGAAGTAATGTGACGATGGGTGACGGAGAAGTTGCAGGAAAACAGACAGGGTCTCCATTTTCCATGTCAGGGGGAACTGCCTGAACTCTGAGCTGCAGGGCTTCAGGAAACAATGTTTCATTTCCTTGGTCTTGGTCATGTTCAGAAACATGAACTCAAACTCCAAGAACTGCCCCACTGAGATCATTCCAAGAGTCAAAGAGTAAGGAGAGGTCATGGTAACCGGAGTCTCATGTTACAGTTTGAAGCCAAAAGTTAAGAAGAAAAGACAGATTAGTGGAGTAAAGCCTTTTTCTTGCATCTCCCAGATGTGCCCAACCAGGAGAGTATAGCGTGATGCTATTTTTGAAATCACATCCAAGGAAATAAAAGTTAAATAGGACCCACTACAGCACTTGCTGGTGCCCTTTCTTTCTTAGAAAGTGGACAAGAAAATATTTAATTTTTCAACGAGAATACATATGGAAACCACCTGGAAAACCGGGACATATGCTTACTTAGTGTGAGTCAGCTGGGGCTGCCACAGCAGAATTCCACATGTGGGGTGGCTTAAAAAGCAGAGATGTATTTTTCACAATTCTGGAGGCTGTGAATCAGATTGAGGTGTTGGGCAGGTTTCATTTCTTCCAAGCCCCCCTCTCCTTGGTTTGCCAATGTAGGAGATGCAGATGTGGTTTTGATCCCTGAGTCGGAAAGATCCCCTGTAACAAGAAATGGCACCCCATTCCAGGATTCTTGCCTGGGAAATCCCATGGGCAAAGGAGCCCAGCGGGCTACAGTCCATAGGGTTGCAAAGAGGTGGACATGACTGAGCAACTGGGCACTCAGCACGCATAGCTTCTCACTATATCCTCACATGGTTTGTAGGTATGTGTGTCCCACTCTTTTTATTTTTCATTTTATTTATTAGACTTTTTATTTTGTATTGGTGTATAGCCAACTGACAGTGTTGTGATAGTTTCAAGTGAACAGTGAATGGACTCAGTCATACATATGCATGTATCCAGTTCTTCCCCAAATTCCCCTCCCATCCAGGCTGCCACATGACATTGAGCAGAGCTCCCTGTGCTATACAGGTCCCTGTTGGTTATTCTTTTTTATTTTTTTATTGAAGGATAATTGCTTTACAGAACTCTTTTGTTTTCTATTAAACCTATCAGCCATAGGTATACATGTACCCCCTCCCTTTTGAACCTCCCTCCCATCTCCCACCCCATCCCACCCCTCTAGGTTGATACAGAGCCCCTGTTTGAGTTTCCTGAGCCATACAGCAAATTCCTGTTGGCTATCTATTTTGCATATGGTAATGTAAGTTTCTGTGTTATTCTTTCCATACATCTCACCCTCTCCTCCCCTCTCTCCATGTCTATAAGTCTGTTCTCTATGTCTGTTTCTCCATTGCTGCCCTGTAAATAAATTCTTCAGTACCATTTTTCTAGATTCCATATATATTTGTTAGAATTCAACATTTATCTTTCTCTTTCTGACTTACTTCACTCAGTATAATAGATTCTAGGTTCATCCACCTCATTAGAACTGACTCAAATGCATTCCTTTTATGGCTGAGTAATATTCCATTGTGTATATGTACCACAACTTCTTTATCCATTCATCTGTCAATGGACATCAGGTTGCTTCTGTGTTCTACCTACTGTAAACAGTGCTGCAATGAACAATGGGATATATGTGTCTTTTATCAGTTTTGGTTTCCTCAGGGTATGTGCCTAGGAGTGGGATTGTTGATTATTTATTTTAAATACCATAGTGCGCGCATGTCCATCCCAGACTCCCTAACTATCCCTTCCCCCATGCTTCTTCCCAACAAATTGTTTTCATGGATTTATAATTTTATCAGGTAGATGACAAATGGCATTATCAGAGAGGAAAAAAAAATCTCAGATCCTTCATACTAGTATTTCAGGAGTCAAATCTTACACCTGTTAGGGTGAACAGTAACTTCTCATTAGTTATTTTATATATAGTATCACTAGTGTACAGGAGTCAATCCCAATATCCCAGCTCACCCCACCCCCTCACTCTTGGTGTCCATATGTTTGTTCTCTACACCTGTGTCTCTATTTCTGTTTTTATGAGGACATCAGTCAGGTTAGGTTAGGGTCCACACTAACGGCCTCTTCTCATATTACTTGTATTGCCCCTTTAAATGTCTCATCTCCAAATACAGCCACATTGTAAGGGGTTGGGGGTAAAGATTTCAACATATGAACTTGGAGAGGATACAAATCAGCCCATATCATGAAGTTAGAGGTGGTGCTATCAGAGCTGGTATCCTGAAGTAAAAATCATGCCAAGATGGGCATCAGTTCATAATAAAACAGACTCAGCTTGAAGCATTCAAGCCTTGAAGGATGTGCCCCTAAGATTTGCCTAAATTGTCCCAAGTCTGTTTTTATTTTCATAATCTCAGAAGCTAAATCATCAAAATGTCATATGGTAATATGACTGTAGTGCCTTTATTAGCCTTCAGCGCTAATGTGTTTATAGAATTCCATTTGGAGGTATTTGATTCATGCGTTTTTAAATTCCTGAGCACATGGTCATATTTCATTATCATTGTGTTATTACTGTCAAGTTTCATTGCACTACGATGACCCACTGTGTCATGTGTCCTGTATGAAAACAATTATTTTAAATGTGTTGAGGCTTGCTTTATGGCTTAGGACTTATCTGAATTTTGTAACTGTTCCATGTGTATGTGAGAAAAATTGTATTCTTTGTTAGATGCAAAATATGTCCATTGAAGTCTACCTGATTAGCTGTGTTAGCAAAGTATTCCGTTTGTGTGATGTATGGGTGTCTATGTGTGTCTGTGTGTTTGGTTTACAATTACTACTGACATGGGCAGTGAAAATGTCCTAATATAATGATGAATTGGTTACCGTTTCCTTATAATTGGTTTAAAATCAGGGAGAGATAATCCATTAGTAATATTCTACACTTACTGACATTTTGTCTTTTGATATTAGTAGACATCAGCTTTCTTTCGGTTAACATTTGCCTGGGGTATCTCTTTTCACCCTTTACTTTTGCTGTTTCTGCCATTTCAATGTCCTTATGTGGCATTTTAACCTTTTATAGTCAGCAGCTAGCTACATCTGGTGTCTTTTTAATCTTATGGCACAGTTCGTGCCTTTTAACATATGGGTTTAGGTCCTTCGTCTTTTTTTAATTTTTAGCTCTTTGTTTTGGGCTGCGCTGGGTCTTCACTGCTGCACAGGCTCTTCTGCAGTTGCAGTGAGCGGGGGCTCCTCTCTAGCTGCAGCGTGTGGGCTTCTCATTTCGGCGGCTTCTCTTGCTGCGGAGCTCGGGGTCTGAGGCTTGTGGACTTCAGTCACTGCCGTGCCCGAGCTCTGGAGCACATAGTTGCGATGCATGGGATTGGCTGCTCCATGGCATGTGGGATCTTCCCACATTAGGGATGGAGCCTGTGTCTCCTGCATTGGCAGGCAGATTCTTTACCGGGGAACCCAAGACCCTCCATCTTTTTATGTTCTCGATTATTTAGTTGTATTTGTCTGAAAATATTTTGGTGTGCTAATATTGTAGTATTCTTTTCTCTTTGGCTTTCATTCCATTCATTGCCCACAGGCACACTCTCATTTTACCATCTTTTGTCTGTGTGCTGTGTTTAGGCTCTCAGTCTTGTCTGACTATTTGAGACCCCATGGATTGTAGCCCACCAGGCTCCTCTGTCTATGGGGATTCTCCAGGCAGGAACACTAGAGTGAGTTGCCATGTTCTCAATACTGGAATGGGTTGCCATCCTCCTCCAGGGGACCTTCCCAACCCAGGGATCGAATCTAGGTCTCCCACATTGCAGGCAGATTCTTTATCATCTGAGCCACCAGGGAAGCCCAAGAATACTGGAGTGGGTAGCCTATCCCTTCTCCAGGGGATCTTCCTGACTCACGAATCGAACTGGGGTCTCCTGCATTGTAGGTGGATTCTTTACCAGCTGAGCCACCAGGGAAGCTACATCTTTTGTCTACTCTTGGAAAATGTATACACTATTTTTATTCTTTTAAGAGTTCTGCCAATCCTCAAATTCATAGCAATTGGTTTGGCACCTTTTTTTGTTTCTGAGGTTGTTCTTGGCTAAACGTATCTTCCAGGAACCCTGAGGGCTCTGAGTGGAGCATCGTTTTCTCCAGAGAGGATCTGCCTTTGCTTCTGTTTAGTGCCAAGGCCACCACCAACCCGATACCATTGTAATTTCATTTTCTTAGCTGGGAATTGTCATGGCCCTGCCAGCAGCAACTATTCACACCCCAAGTTCCAATGAGCTCTCCCTTTGGGTTACAGTTTTTCTGAGGGGAAAAGGTTGTTTTGTTTTGAGTTTTGGTTTCTTGTCTGGCTGTTTGTTCTCTGTCATCCGGAGCCTTGTGGAGATGAGCAGATTTCCTCGCTGATGCTCTGCAACAGCAGACATAGAGGTTTCACTCCTTTCTTGAGTCTGAGTGAACTCTGGGAGTTGGTGATGGATAGGGAGGCCTGGCGTGCTGCGATTCATGGGGTCGCAAAGAGTCGGACACGACTGAGCGACTGAACTGAACTGAATGTGTCGGGTTCATCTCCCTTCCTCTTCGTGCAACGTATTAATCTCTTGTTCTCCCCTTTGCTGTCTTCAGGGATTCTCCCAGGCCTGTGCATTCTTATATCCTGGATTCAGTCTCCACGAGGGAAGTTTAACCCTTTAGTTTTTGGAAAGTTTAGCAATGCTTGTACAATATTCTCGTTCTCATTTATCCAGCAACCATTTTATTTTGCAATAGCACAAGTTTTCTAGTTTATAGACCACCATACTGATGGAGGCTGAAGTGTAAGAAGCAGACTTTTTTGATGATGGATTCATGTTGATGTATGGCAGAAACCAACACGAGATTGTAAAGTAATTATCCTCCAAGAAAAATAAATACTTTTTACATTAAAAAAAAACAAGTGTAAGAAGCACTTTTCATCAGGTTAGATATTAAATCTGATCAAATGCCTTTTCATCCTCTATTGAGAGAAGTTTCCTCCCCTTCCATCGACTAATTAATTATTAATAGCAAATTAATTATTCATTATTCATTAATAATATTTATAGAGAATTTACAGTATTCAAGGCACTGTGCATTGTGGCTTATGTGGTCTATCCTATCTAATCTTCAAATCCTTCCTTGAAAGGAAGTCACAAATCATTACTCTCTAGAGATGGGACTGGCTTCCAGGCATTTCTTGGCCAAAACCTTTTATTTCCACAATAATCCACACAACTCAGTAAAGGAGAAATGCAGAATGAGATTGCCTAGGAACCAGTAAGAGTCTGAGAAAGCTTCCTTGAGATACTGACAGGTGATTGTTTTCAGCTCATCTGGAAGGCTGTTAGGAAGCAATCTGCAATGTACAAGACTGTAAATGCAGACAGAGTCCACGCGTTTCCCACCCTTTCTGGATTGGTGAGTTAGTGGACGTTCCATGCGGTTGTGCAACTCTAGATCAAATAGCAAAATAAACCTGAGATTGTGACAACTTCACTCTGCTCTTATTGAGCCCAGATATACTTATTTTCAGGCTTCCCCGGTGGTCCAGACAGTATAGAATCTACCTGCAATGTGGGAGACCTGGGGTCAGTCCCTGGGCTAGGAAGATCCCTTGGAGGAGGACATGGCAACCCACTCCAGTGTTCTTGACTGGAGAATCCCCATGGACAGAGGACCCTGGCGGGCTACAGTCCATGGGATTGCAAAGTGTCAAGCTTGACTGAGTGACCAAGTACATACTTATTTTCACAGAAATGTACACCCTTTTTTTGCAACTGTTCATCAGCAGGAGTCTTATGCCTTTGGATTCTCTTTTTCATCACTATTCAAAAAATGTTCCATGGCTCCATTGCCAGAGAAAATATATTCTTTTAGGTTATTGAAAATCCCCTCTTGTTACATGCTATCTTTTGCTAAGGCATAATTCAGTTATTTATGTGGATATTTATTCTCTGGCAACGGCTTTGATCCCAGACCATGTTTTAATCCAATTTCATAGCCGGAAGTGAACCAGCCTATCATTCACTCCTTCATTCAATCCATCCTGAGCCCTTTTCAATATGCCCAGGCTGGAAATACAGGAGGAGAGAGACTGAAGTGTTCCTGCCTGCTGCAACCATAGACTCTAGGAATCAGAGGCAGACACATAAAATGAGATTTTTTTCACTTTGCAAAGAGCTAGATGAAAACAAGGGAATAAACCTAGAGAGTATCATGTGCTAAGTCGATTCAGCTGTGTCCAGTTCTTTGTGACCCTATGGACTGTAGCCTGCCAGGCTCCTCTGTCCATGGGATTGCCCAGGCAAGAATACTGGAGTGAGCTGCCATGCCCTCCTCCAGCGGATCTTTGTGACCCAGGGGTCAAACCTGCATCTCTTCCATCTCCTACATTGGCAGGCGGGTTGTTTACCACTCGCACCACCAGGGTCAAGTAAGTCAGAAAGAGAAAAACAAATATTGAATATTAACGTACATATGTGGAATCTAGAAAAATAGTACAGATGAACTTACCTGCAAAACAGAAATAGAGACACAGATATAGAGAACAAATGTAAGGGTACTGGGGGAAGTAGGCAGGATGAACTGGGACACTGAGACTGACGTATATACACCACTGATGCGTGTCCATACCTGCTCAGCTGCTTCAGTCGCGTCTGACTCTTCAGCATCCTATGGACTGTACCTCTCCAGGCTCCTCTGTCCATGGGATTCTCCAGGCAAGCATATTGGAATGGGTTGCCATGCCCTCCTCCAACACTGCTGATATTATGCATAAAACAGATAACTAATGAGAACCTGCTGTATAGCACAGGAAACTCTGATCATTGCTTTGTGGTGACCCAAATGAGAGAGAAATCCAAAACAGAGGGGATATGTGTGTACCAAGAGCTGATTCATTTTGTTGTACAGCATAAACTAACACAACATTGTACAGAAACTATACTCCAATAAAAATTAATTTTAAACACACACATACACACAAAGGAAATAAGAAGGGAGACTGAGATGGTACTGGAACTCATTTTAGAGAGAACAGTCAGGAGCGATCTCTCCAGTGAGGTGACCTGTGAACTGAGAGATGAGACTGAGCCAGGGCGCAAGCCAGAGATGGCCCCTTCCAGGAGGATCTTCCCTTGCATTCTGGGGTCTGGCTGTGACAAGAAGTGTCTTGGTGTTATAGAATTCAACCATGAATGTAGGATCAAAGGCGCTGACGCTGCTGAGCAGTGGAGGGGAACTTTGTATCTTTGAGTCCCTAGCATATGACTTCCTCACAGAAGGCCAGATGTGCAGTATAGCAGGGGCAGGGTGCAGGTGGGGGTCCCTCTTTGGTTTCTTTGGGTAGAACCCATGTCTGCAAGATCAGCTAATAACGGGGACTTCCCTGGTGGTCCAGTGGCTAGAACTCCAAGCTCCCAATGCAGGGGGCCCGGGTTCAATCCCTGTGCAGGGAACTAGATCCCACATGTTGCAACTAAGAGCTCATATGTCACAACTAAAGATCCCACATGCCACAGCTGGAAAAAACAAACAAACAAACAAACAAAAATCCACATGCCACGTGAAAATCGAAGACCCTGTCTACAGCAGCTAAGGCCCAGCATGCTCAATGGACTCGGTTGTGTGTGACTCTTTGTGACCCCTTGAAATGCAGCTCACCAGGCTCCTCTCTCCCTGGGATTTTCCAGGCAAGAATACTGGAGTGGGTTGCCATGTCCTCCATACTGGACTGGATTGCCATGTCCTCCTCCTGGGGATCTTCCTGACCCAGGGACTGAACCCAGGTCTCCCGCAGTGCGGCAGATTCTTTACCTTCTGAGCCACCAGGGAAGACCCAAGACCCAGCACAGCCAAAAAAATAAAATAAAATATTTAAAATATCAGCTAATAACAGATAGAGGAAGGGAAGGCAGGAAGCAACTATTGGTGAGAATTGCCAGTTCCCATCAGCTCAGCCAGGCCTCTTCCTTCGTGGGCTTAGGAGATAGAGTGCAGGTCTCTGAGACAGAGTGAGTGCAGGTTGACGCAGTCAAACTCACCCTGTAGTTAGTGAATCATCCGCCAGACTTTTCACCACCTTCAGTTTTCAATCTGGTCTTTTTCCGCCACATGATAAACACCGTAGCAGGACTTGTTATCTCAAAAGAGAAGTCACAGGAAGTCTAAATTTGTGTAGATCTTTTGTGTTCCTGCTTTTCTAGCAGATGTTTTTGTACATCTGACTACCTTGCAACAAGAATGTCCATAAGTCAGCTCTGCAGTGACAGATCTCTGAGCACTTCCCCAAGTGTGATTCAAAGAGAACAGAGAGAATTCACCTCTAGAGGTCAGGGCTGGGATTTTTTGTTGGTTGGTTTTTGTAATAACACATCAATCTTTATTGAAAACTGCATTATTAATGGCTTCCAAGGTAGCTCAGTGGTAACAAATCCACCTGCCAAGGCAGGAGAAGCGTGCTCTATCACTGGGTCAGGAAGACCCCCTGGAGGAAGAAATGGCAACCCATTCTGGTATTCTTGCCTGCAGAATGCCATGGACAGGGGAGCCTAGAAGACAACAATCCATGTGGTTGTTGTTGACATGACTAACCAGGTACACAATATTAATATATACATTTCTTGTTACGGTAAACATGCTTTTAAGAAGCTTAAGTCTGAGCTCATCTACTTGTCAGACTGCATAAAATATTAAAATGGCATGAATTTACACATAATGGAATTGGCTCAGGATGGTCATTCCATTGCTTTGTATTGACTGACACCTTAAGTTCAATGCAAAGGTGAGGCGTGCCTATGACACTGAAGACAATGCTGACTTAAGTACTAAGACAAGATCCTTTCAGTTTCCTGATGTGGGTGAAGTGTGGAGGCCAGTGATGATTTCTTCTTTAAGAAATGTACATCCTAGCTCCCACACAAGGGTGAGCCCCCTGTCCAACGATGAGAGACCCTGCATGTGAGTGACCTGTGCCTGCTGGGAGACCAGCCCTAAACTAGTTTGAACCTGACCAAGTTCCATCTACATAGTAGGTTTAGACCTCTCCAAGTCCTGTCTACACTGATGATGTTTAGACGAGACTGTGCGCTTTCTGCAGTGAGGACATTTAGGCCTGACTGTTCTATGCACTGGGATATGGGGACCCGGGTGCAGGCCTGGCCTGGCCTTTGTCTGGGAAACTCCGTGCCTGCGTCTGAGCATCAGCGCTCAGATGTCTGGGCTCTGGGGCTAGGTGGGCTTCTCTGGGAATCGTGCTCTCCTCTGAGTGGGCTTCCCTGGCCCTCCTGGGGATCAGTGCTGCGGTCGGGCTCCTAGTCTGTCCCCTGCCTGGTTCACCTCCCTGGGGCTCCTGGAGACCCCTCGGGTGGCTACCTGGTAATCATTCCAATTTTCCAGCACATTCAGGCTGAGTAGGGAGGCAGGTTCACCTGGTGAGTTGATTGCAGGGCACATAGATCAGGCAAAAAGCCAATGGGCAGCAGGTGATGTTGCTGCTGTGGTCTCCTTCCAGTCTACCATCCCTATTCAGCAGAGACCAGACCTGCCCCTTTGCCTTTCAGCCTTGCGTCTGGCGTGTTTTCTCCACACTTCAGTGGAAAAGGAAAGAATCAAGCCTACCAGAACCAAGGTAGGGTGTTCAACATTTATCATGACAGCTATAAAAACAGTTAATATCACATAGAACTAAAGGGAAAAAAGGAGGGCTTCCCTCTGACAAGAGTGGGGAGAAGAAACCAACCCTGCACTTTTTTCTACCATCCCAGAAGGAGCCCACTCGTTTCCATCTTAGGGGCCCAACCAGCAGAGACCTGGTGTCCTAACCAAGGGTCGTGGGACCCCAGGGGCAGGGTCTGGGGATTGTGTGGGTCTCACCCCATGCACGTGGGTCAGGATCCTGTACCTGGAGACTACATATCTGCTTTTACCTGTGTGTCTTGTCGCCACTGAGACTCCCAACGTCTGAACTGAGGGTGTTGCCTGATTAACCTGTGGTCCTTTTTCTTCTCTGCACCTTGTCGCATTCACGTGGGGTCAGGTGCCTTTGAGT
The DNA here is from genome assembly GCA_006410515.1 of Procapra przewalskii. Lineage (NCBI taxonomy): Eukaryota > Metazoa > Chordata > Mammalia > Artiodactyla > Bovidae > Procapra > Procapra przewalskii. Next base: position 1,620,637 of record SJYF01002872.1, read on the forward strand.
GGGTTGCTGCTCTGTGTTCTGCCGAGTGACACCTTTTGGAGGAGTCACATTAATGTCATAGCATATCACATGCTAATTCATGGGGTCCCCACTGTCTGGTTTCCCCAAGACCAAGCTCAGGTCATTTAATTTGTAATTTAATCTATTTTATAGTGAAGTAGAATTGACTTCCATTGTTTCATTGGTTTTAGGTGTACAGAAATTTGATTTGATTTTTACATAGAAGTATATCTATTCTTTTCCTCTTTTTTCCTCATATAGGTTACTACAGTTTTTTCAGTTGAGTTCCCTGTTTATTATTTGGTAGGTTCTATTTGATTATCAATTTAATAAATATTAGTGTTTATATATTAATCAAAATTCTTTACCCCTCCCTTCTAATTTTCTTTTGATAATCAGAATTTGTTTTTCTCAATCTGTGAGCCCGTTTCTGTTTTGGACCTTAGTTCACTGGTATCAATTTATAGATCTCACCTGTGTGTGATATCTTAGGGTGTTTGTCTTTTTCTCTCTGACTTACCCCACTTGGTTTGAAAATGTATCTGTCCATCCGTGCTGCTGCCAATATCATTATTTCGTCCTCTTTAATGGCTGAGCAGTAGTCCGGGGTATAGACATACCATGCAGTCTTCATTTTTCTGTCAGTGGACATTTCGGTGGATTCTATGTCTTGGCTGTCGTAAATAGTGCTACCCTGGAAATTGGGGTGCACGTGCCATTTTGAATGATGAATTTCTCCAGATGTAAGCCTGGGGGTGGGATTGCAGGACCATATGCTTCCCGTATGTTTAGTGTTCAAGGAAACTCGTGCTGTTTTCCACAGTGGTTTCACCAGGTGCATTCCCACCAAGGCTGCAGGATTCCCTCTCCAGGATCCCTTTTCTGTACGTCCTCTGCAGCGTTTATTCTTTGTAGATCTTCTCAGGGATGGCCATCGTGACCAGTGTGAGGTGATACTTCACTGCAGTTGTGCTTGCCCTTGACTTAATAATTACTGATGTGGAGTATGTTTTCATGTGTTTTTGTTTTTTTTATGTGCTTTTTTATTTGTTATTGTACACCTTGTGAGTACAATTTACTTCTTGAATCTGCTTTCCTGAAAGTTGGCCCTACATGTACAGAATTCTTTTCCAATCATTTACTCCAGGACATTTCTTGAGGGCGGGTGTCATTTACAGCCCTCTCAGACTTGTGACTATTAAGATCCCGTCAGCACGTTTTTTATGGTATATGTATTAATCTGAACCAGCTAATGGCTCTCTGCCCTCTGAAACTTTCTTCTTTGGCAGCCATAAGTTTCCTTTTTAAGTCTCTGAGGCTGATTCTCTTGTAAAAAGTACATTTGTGTCCATTTTTGGATTCCACCACACCTATCTTCCCTTGTCTCGCTTAGCTCACTTAGATCATCTCTAGTTTCTTCCCTGTGCCTGGAAACAGCATTATCTCATCCCTCTTCTTTCTGAGTATTATTGCGTTGTGTGTATGTAGCCCATCCTCTGTGCCCTTCCTCTGTCCTTGTGCACTGAGGTTGCTTCCTGTTTCTGCTCCCGCACCTAGTGCTGCTGTGATTGTTAGGGTGCAGGTGTCTTTTAAAACTTTGGTTTCTCTGGATCTGTGCCTGGGTATGGAGTTGCTGGGTCACTTGGCACCTCTCTGTTTAGTTTTTATGTCTAGTTGGAGAACCTCCATATGGCTTTGTTTTGTTACATTATATTATGTTACATTATGTTATATTTTGTTACGTTACGTTATGTTTTGTTATATTTTGTTTTGTTGTTATGTTATTATGGAGAATCTCCATAATGTTCTCCCTAGTGGATGTACCCATTTGTATTCCCACTAATGGTGGTAGGGTTTTCTTCTCTCCACACCTTCTGCAGAATTTATTGTTGCAGATTTTTTGAAACGGTCATTCTGATCGATGTGAAGTGATACCTCATTAGAAAACTGACTTGCCTTTCTCAAAGAACAAATGATGCTAGAATCTTTTCTTGTACTTTATGGCCATCTCCATGACTTCTGTGGAGAAATGTGCATTTAGATCTTTGGCCAATTTTTTTATTGGATTGTTTGTCTTTTGATATTGAGCTGTACAAGCTGTTTGTATGTGTAGACAGAAATTCCCTGTGACTATCTTCATTTCAACAAAGTTTTTCCATTCTTGGTTGTCTTTTTTTCTTTCACTGATGGTTTCCTTTGTTGTGCAAATGCTTTTAACATCTACTATGTCCCATTTGTTTATTTTTGTGTTTTTTATGTCCTGATTCTTCAGTTCAGTCGCTCAGTCGTGTCCGACTCTTTGTGACCTCATGAATCGCAGCACACCAGGCCTCCCTGTCCTGATTCTTAGAGGTGGATCAAAAAAGATCTTCTTCCTGCATTTTATGTCAACGTGTGTCCTCCCTTTTTCCCTAAAGAGTTCCACTGTATCTATCCTTTTATTTAGACTTTTAATCTACTTGCAGTTTATTTTTGTGTATGGTGTTAGGGAATCATCTAATTTCAATCTCATTCTCATGCTGAGGAAGCTGCCCGGTGTCCTCCACAGTGGCTGCTCCCAATTTCCATTCCCAGCATCGGTGTAGGAGGGTTTCCTTTGCTCTAAACCTTCTCCAGGATTTACTGTTTCTAGAGTTTCTGCTTCGGAGAAGGCAATGGCACCCCACTCCAGTACTCTTGCCTGGAAAATCCCATGGACGGAGGAGCCTGGTAGGCTGCAGTCCATAGGGCTGCTAAGAGTCAGACACGACTGAGCGACTTCCCTTTCACTTTTCACTTTCATGCACTGGAGAAGGAAATGGCAACCTTCTCCAGTGTTCTTGCCTGGAGAATCCCAGGGACGGCAGAGCCTGGTGGGCTGCCATCTATGGGGTCGCACAGAGTTGGACAACTGAAGCGACTTAGCAGCAGCAGCAGAAGTAGCAGCAGAGTTTCTGCTTACGGCCATTGTGACTGGTGTGAGGTGATACCTTATTGAAGTTTTGATTTGCACTTCTCTCCATATTTAGTGATGTTAGCATCTTTGTATGTGATTTTTTTGAAACAGTGTAAGTTAAACTTACTCAAACTGGCTTCTGGAATGATTTCCTTGCTTTAGTATTTTTCCAAGGACCTCCCCTAGGACGTTTCTTGGAGAAGGCAATGGCACCTCACTCCAGTAATCTTGCCTGGAGAATCCCAGGGACGGGGGAGCCTGGTGGGCTGCCGTCTATGGAGTCGCACAGAGTCGGACACGACTGAAGTGACTTAGCAGTACGCTTCTTGAGGGCACGTATATTTTCACTTACAGCCCCCCCTCGGGCCTTGCGAATGTTAAGTCCCCGTGAGCAAAGGTTTCAAAGTTGTTGTTATGAGAAATGGCCACAAGGCGGCAGCATATCTCTATGTCCGATTCTGGTTACTGGGGGAACCACCAGAGCCTCGGGAAAACCCTGTTCCTGGACTGTCAGTTAGAGTAGAATGTACCAGAAAAACCACTTAAAGCTTGTGGCCCATTCCTTCTTCCTTCCTTACCCCTGTCACCTGGACAAATCCCAATTCTTGCAACACCACTCTGGGGAGGGTGCTTTCATCCGAAGGTGGCGCGACCCTAAGGAAGGAGGCTGGAGGCGGAAACTCCGACACCAGGAGACATGGGGCCCACAGGGCTTTTCAGAGCTCTTCCAGCCCAGAGGTTGCACATCCTTTGGATGCAGTAGGCGTAGTTTCACTGCAAGAGGACGTGCCTGCATCTGGAGGCTGGAGGCTGATGCAGAGGGGAAGAGGCTTGCCAGGTCCAAGGGGCAGGGCTCATTGGCTGGCACACCCACCCCAGCTCCGTCAGCCCCGTGACAGTCCATCCTTGGGAACCAAGCCTGCCCAGGCTTCAGGGATGTGACAGCAGCCCAGGTCACCAAGGCCTGAGGGGAACAGAGTTGACAGTCACTCTGTAATTTGCATCTTGTATTGGTGTATAGGTGGCTTACAGTGTTGTGGGGTGTTTTTGTTTTTTGTTTTAGGTGGACAGCAACATAATTCACTTATGCATAGACGTGTACATGTCATTTTTGGGGTTCTCTTTGCATATGGTTTATTATGCAGGGTTGCATTGGGGTCCTCGTTGGTTATTTGTAAAGAGTAGTGTGTGCGTGTTTCTCAGCACCTGCTCCTTTCTCTCTGCCCACCATCTTTCCCTTTTCGTAACTATAAGGTGCTTTGCTCTGTTGTGAGGCGTTTATGTTTGGTAAAGAAGGTCTTTTGTGTCTCTTGTTAGAATTTACCACCAAGTGATATCATATGACACTTGCCTTTGTCTCACTTCACTTACTGTGATCGTCTCTCAGTTCAGTTCAGTCGCTCAGTCGTGTCCGACTCTTTGCAACCCCATGAACCGCAGCACGCCAAGCCTCCCTGTCCATCACCATCTCCCGGAGTTCACTCAGACTCACGTCCATCGAGTCCGTGATGCCATCCAGCCATCTCATCCTCTGTCGTCCCCTTCTCCTCCTGCCCCCAAT
>SJYF01002872.1:1625227-1640791 GCA_006410515.1 Procapra przewalskii
TTCAGAATGGACTGGTTGGATCTCCTTGCAGTCCAAGGGACTCTCAAGAGTCTTCTCCAACACCACAGTTCAAAAGCACCAATTCTTCGGCGCTCAGCCTTCTTCACAGTCCAGCTCTCATACCCATACTTCCTCCCTTGTGGCTGGACATGGCCTGCTGTCACCCTGGGATGGTGAGTGACACGGCACTGTGTGTGCAGGCACCCCTTCTGGTTTACCCATTCACCTGTCCTTATCCACTTAGGTTGCTTCCATGTCTTGGCTGCTGTACATGGTGCTGCCATGAACATCGCATGCAGCTTTCTTTTAAAATGGCTTTCTCTGGATCCACGCCCGGGAATGGGACTGCCGGGTCCCATGGTAACTCTCTGTTTAGTTTTTAGTGAACCTTTGTTCTGTTCTTCGTGGAGTTCCTACTTTTATTCCCACCAACAGGGAGGAGGGTTCTTTTTCCTCTATATCCTCTCCAGCATTTATCGTTGTAGATTTTTTTGTGCTGACCATTCTGACCTGTGTGAGGCAGTACAACATTGTTCTTCTCATTCATAGTTCTCTAATACTTACAGGTGCTGAGCATCTTTTCATGTGCGTCATGCCCACCTTTATGTCTTCTTCAGACGAATGTCCATGTAAATCTTGTGCCTCTATTTGATTGGGTTGTTTCTTTGATACTGAGGTGCATACGCTGTTTTTACATCTTGGAGATAAATTCCTTGTTGGTGTCTTTGTTTACCAATATTAGTTTCATTATGAGGGCTGTCTTTTTGTTGTGTTTATGGTTTCCACAACACTTTTAAGTCGGACACGTCTGAGCGACTTCCCTTTCACTTTTCACTTTCATGCATTGGGGAAGGAAATGGCAACCCACTCCAGCGTTCTTGCCTGGAGAATCCCAGGGACGGGGGAGCCTGGTGGGCTGCCGTCTCTGGGGTCGCACAGAGTCAGACACCACTGAAGTGACTTAGCAGCAGCAGCGGCAGCAGGTCCCATTTATTTTTGTTTTATTCTTCATGATTCTAAGAGGTGAGTCAGAAAAGGACTTGCTGCATTTTGTGTCAAACCATGTTCTGCTCTTTTCCTCAAGACTTTGATTGTATCCATCTTTTTATTTAGGTCTTTACTCTATTCGGAGTTTATTTTTGTATATGTATCAGGGAATATTCTAATTTTATTCCCTTTATCATTTCTTTAAAAATCTGCATACCATTCTCCATAGTGGCTGTTACTAATTTACCTTTTCACTAACAGTGTAGAAGGGTTCCCTTTTTTTCCAGTTTTTCTACAATTTATTGTTTGTCAACTTTTGGACAATGGTGATTGTGAATCATGTGAGGAAATACCTCATTGGGGTTTTGATTTGCATTTCTTTGATATTTAGCAATGGTGACATCTTTTACAGTGATTTTTTTAAAGGGTAAGAGTTAACTTACCACCTGCAACTGGCCACTTGGACGCCTGAATTGCTTTGAATTCTTTTTCAATGACCACTCCTAAGACATCCCTCAAGTGTACGTGTATTTTTCTTACAGAGCTTGAATCCTTGTGAATATTACATGCCATGCCCGGAGAAAGCAATGGCACCCCCACTCCAGTACTCTTGCCTGGAAAATCCCATGGACGGAGGAGCCTGCAGTCCATGGGGTCGCTAAGGGTCGGACACGACTGAGCGACTTCATTTTCACTTTTCACTTTGATGCATCGGGGAAGGAAATGGCGACCCACTCCAGCGTTCTTGCCTGGAGAATCCCAGGGATGGGGGAGCCTGATGAGCTGCCGTCTATGGGGTCGCACAGAATTGGACACGACTGAAGCGACTAAGCAGCAGCGTCGGCACATCTCTTCATCATGTAATTACAGAAAATGGCCACACGGTGGCAGCACTTCCTTATGGCACATGGGGTTTTTTAGGTCTTTTTTGTTGTTTTACTGTAATTTCCTTGCTATTTTTTTATTGGAATAGAGTTGATTTCTGATGTGGTATTTGTTGCCAGTGTACAGGAATTCAATTTAGTTATATATAGACGTTTATCCTCTTTCAGGTTCTTTTTTGCCTATAGGTGATTACAGTGTGTTCAATAAACTTCCCTCTGCTTTTCAGCGGTTCCTTTTGAGATCAACTCTTTGATATATATTAATGTGTACATGTTAATTCTAAACTCCTAATTTCTCACACCTGTCTGGGGGCGCTGCAGAAGGCAAAGGCACTCCAGGTCCATTGTGGAGGCACACTGCCTGCCACATGCTCGGAGCTCCCTCAGCCCTGGGATTTTCCAGCCTTGGGATCCAAGCCAGTCAGGCTCCAGAGATGTGACCACAGCCTAGGTCACTATGACCTGAGGGGAACAGAGTCAGCGTTTCTTTATATTTTTCTTTTGATGTTTTTAACCTATAATTTGAACTGGAGTATATAGGTGAATTATAATCATGTGGGTAGTTTTTTTCTTCCTTTTCAATCCAGGATAACTTGATTCACTTCTACATAGAGTATACATTATTTTGGGGGGTTTTTATGTGTAGGTAATCACACAGTATTGCATATGTTTACCTGAGTTACACAGTAGGTCCTGGTGACTTTATAAATAGTAGTGTGCATATACGAGTCTGAAGCAGCTCGCTTCTCCCTCATCCATAGCCTTCTGTGTTGGAGAGCAGTTGTCTCTTTTCTAAGTCTGTGAGGCTGTGTCTCTTTAAGAAAGAAATTCATTTTCATCTGGTTTAGATTACATCTAGAAGTGATATCATATGATGCTGTCTGTCCCTGTCTCCCTTACTTCACTTCAAATAATCATCTCAGCTTTCTTTTCTGTGACTGGACTTGGCCTTATTTCCTACTTCTTTACAGTTGAGAATATTCCATTGTGTATATGTACCCCATCGTGTATCCATTCATCTGAAGTGTCTGCAATTAACTTGCTTCCCAGACTTGGCTCTTGCATCTTTGGCCATGATTGCAGGAGTGTGTATTACATTTTTTAAATTTTTCTCTGGATTTATGCCCATGCATGGGATTCCTGGGTCCTAAAATACTTCTGTGCTATTTTTCAAACAACCGCCATATTGTTCTCCCTACTGGATGAACCTATGTACATTACGATCAATAGTGCAGGAGGGTTTCCTTGTCTCTACACCCTCTCCAGCATTTATGATTTTCTAAGGAGATCCAAACAGTCCATTCTGAAGGAGATCAGCCCTGGGATTTCTTTGGAAGGAATGATGCTAAAGCTGAAACTCCGGTACTTTGGCCACCTCATGCGAAGGGTTGACTCATTGGAAAAGACTCTGATGCTGGGAGGGATTGGGGGAAGGAGGAGAAGGGGACGACCGAGGACGAGATGGCTGGATGGCATCACTGACTCTATGGACGTGAGTCTGAGTGAACTCCGGGAGCTGGTGATGGACAGGGAGGCCTGGCGTGCTGCGATTCACGGGGTCGCAAAGAGTCGGACACTACTGAGCGACTGAACTGAACTGAAGTAATTTTATTTAATCATTTGTCTGTGGTTGCACTGGCCCTTGGTTGCAGAAATCCCCTTCTCTCTCTGCAGTGAGCGGGGCTACTCTCTGGTTTCACTGTTAGAATGAGGCTTCTCGTTGTGGTGGCTTCTGGTTGTAGCACGCGGGCTCTAGAGCACCAGGCTTCAGGAGCTGCGGTGGGAGGCCTCAGCGGCTGTAGTGCAGGGGCTCTGGAGCACAGACTCAGCAGTTGTGGCCCATGTGGGCTTAGTGGCCCCACTGCTGTGGAATCTTCTGAGACCAAGGTTCCAATCCGTGTCTCCTGCATCGGCAGGCACATTCTTCACACTGCACCACCAGGGAAGTCCTAGCATTTATTCTTTAAGATGTTCATTCTGACCAATGTGAGTGCTTAGCTCCTTGGACTTTGATTTGTGTTTTTCTAATAATTAGTGATGCTGAGAATAGTTTCATGTGCCTAAGTGCCATCTGTAGGTCTTCCTGAGATAAATAACCATTTCAATCTTTGCCCCATTTTGTTCTTGGTTGTATGTATTGTTGATATTAAGTTGCACAAGCTGTTCCTATGTTTTGGAGATGAATCCCTTCTGGGTATCTTCTTTGGCAAATATTTTTTCCTCTTTCAAAAATTTATCCCTGATCTCAAAAATAGCAAAATAATCTGTTTCCAAGAAAAATCATTCAATATCACAGTAATCCAAGTCTATACTCCAACCAGTAATGCTGAAGAAGCTGAAGTTGAATATTTCTATGAAGACCTACAAGACCTTCTAGAACTAATACCCAAAAAAGATGTCCTTTTCATTATAGGGGACTAGAATGAAAAAGTATGAAGTCCACAGATACCGGCAATAACAGGCAAGTTTGGGCTTGGATTGCAAAGTGAAATAGGTAAAAAGCTAACAGAGTTTTGCTAAGAGAACACCCAGGTCATAACAAACACTCTCTTCCAACAACACAAGAGAAGACTCTACACATGGACATCACCAGATGGTCAACACCAAAATCAGATTGATTATATTCTTTGCAGCCAGACATGGAGAAGCACTAGACTGTCAGCAAAAACAAGACTGGGAGCTGACTGTGGCTCAGATCATGAACTCCTTAGTGCTACATTCAGACTTAAATTGAAGAAAGTAGGGAAATCCACTAGACCATTCAGGTATGACTTAAATCAAATCCCTTATAATTATACAGTGGAAGTGAGAAATAGATTCAAGGGACTAGATCTGATCGATAGAGTGCCTGAAGAACTATGGATGGAGGTTCGTGACACTGTACAGAAGGCAGTGATCAAGACCATTGCCAAGAAAAAGAAACCTTTGCAAAAAAGGCAAAATGGTTGCCTGAGGGGGCCTTATAAACAGCTGAGAAAAGGAGAGAAGTGAAAGGCAAAAGAGAAAAGGAAAGCTATACCCATTTGAATGCAGAGATCTAAAGAATAGCAAGGAGAGATAAGAGAGGCTTCCTCAGTGATCAATGCAAAGAAATAGAGGAAAACAATAGAATGGCAAAGACTAGAGATCTCTTCAAGAAAATTAGAGTTACCAAGGGAAGATTTCATGCAAAGATGGGCACAATAAAGGACAGAAATGGTATGGACCTAACAGAAGCAGAAGCTATTAAGAGGTGGCAAGAATACACAGAAGAACTATACAAAAAAGATCTTCATGACCCAGATAATCACGATGGTGGGATCACTCACCCAGAGCCAGACATCCCGGAATGCGAAGTCAGGTGGGCTATGAACAAAGGTAGTGGAGGTGATGGAATTCCAGTTGAACTATTTCAAATCCTGAAAGACAATGCTGTGAAAGTGCTGCATTCAATATGTCACCAAATTTGGAAAACTCAGCAGTGGCCACAGGACTGCAAAAGGTCAGTTTTCATTCCAATCCCAAAGAAAGGCAATGCCAAAGAATGCTCAAACTACCACACAATTGCACTCATCTCACACGCTAGCAAAGTAATGCTCAAGATTCTCCACGTGAGGCTTCAACAGTACATGAACCGTGAACTTCCAATTGTTCCAGCTGGATTTAGAAAGGGCAGAGGAACCAGAGATCAAATTGCCAACATCCACTGGATCATCAAAAAAGCAAGAGAGTTCCACAAAAACATCTACTTCTGCTTTATTGACTACAAAGCCAAAGTCTTTGACTGTGTGGATCATAACAAACTGTGAAAAATTCTTAAAGAGAAGGGAATACCAGACTACATGACCTGGCTCCTGAGAAATCTGTATGCAGGTCAAGAAGCAACAGTTAGAACTGGACAAGGAACAACAGACTGGTACCAAATTGGGAAAGGAGGACGTCACCCTGCTTCTTTAACTTATATGCAGAGTACACCATGAGAAACGCTGGGCTGGGTGAAGCACAGGCTGCAATCAAGATTCCTGGGAGAAATATCAATAACCTCAGATATGCAGATGACACCACCCTTATGGCAGAAAGTGAAGAAGAACTAAAGAGCCTCTTGATGAAAGTGAAAGAGGAGAGTGAAAAAGTTGGCTTAAAGCTTAACATTCAGAAAACGAAGATCATGGCATCTGGTCCCATCACTTCATGGCAAATACTTGGGGAGACAATGGAAACAGTGAGAGATTTTATTTTGGGGAGCTCCAAAATCACTGCAGATGTGATGTGACTGCAGCCATGAAATAAAAAGATGCTTGCTCCTTGGAAGCTATGACCAACTAAGACAGCATATTAAAAAGCAGAGACATTACTTTGCCAACAAAGGTCTGTCTAATCAAAGCTATAGTTTCTCAGTGGTCATGTATGGATGTGAGAGTTGGACTATAAAGAAAGCTGAGGGCTGAAGAATTGATGCTTTTGAACTGTGGTGTTGGAGAAGACTCTTGAGAGTCCCTTGGACTGCAAGGAGATCCAACCAGTCCATCCTACAGGAGATCAGTCCTGAATATTCATTGGAAGGATTGATGCCGAAGCTGAAATTCTAATACTTTGGCCACCTGAAGCAAAGAACTGACTCATTTGAAAAGACCCTGATGCTGGGAAAGATTGAAGGTGGGACGAGAAGGGGACGACAGAGGATGAGCTTGTTGAATGGCATCACCAATTCGATGGACATGAGTCTGAGTAAGCTCCAGGAGTTGGTGATGGATGGGGAGGCCTGGCATGCTGCAGTCCATGGAGTCTCAAGGAATCAGACATGACTGAGCAACTGAACTGAACTGATTTTGAGGATTATCCTTGCCTTTCCTCGAGGATTTCCTTTAGGTATGCAAATGCTTTTAAGGTTGATTCAGTCCCACTTTCTGATTTGTGGTTTATTTTTCATTATTCTAGGAAATGGGCCCATAAAGAACTTGCTGCATTTTATGTCAGATTGTGTCCTGTTTCTATTTTTCTCAAGGATTTCATAGTGTCCATCATTACATTTAGGTATTTATGCTCTCTGGTGTTTATTTTGTGTTTGGTGTTGGGATGTTTTCTAATTTCATTATCATTTTCACGGTTGAAGGAATCCTCAGGGTATCCTCCCAAGTGGGTGTTCTGCATTTGTATCCCAAGCATCCGTGGAGGAGGGTTCCCTTGTCTGCACACCCTCTCAGCACTAATTGTTTGCAGAGTGTTTGGCAACGGCTGTTCCTCCTGGTGTGATGTGATACCTCATTGTAGTTTAGAATTGCATTTCTCTAATGCTTAGTGATGTTGGCATCTTTTCATATGATTTTTTTTAAAAAAAACACGTGTGATTTAAACTTACATCTTGAAATTGGCTTCTTTAACGCCTGTCTTGTTTTGGATTCTCTTTCGATGACAAAGGACATTTCTGGAGGGCAAGTGTTTTTTACTTCAGTTTAGTTCAGTCGCTTAGTCGTGTCCAACTCTTTGCGATCCTATGAATCGCAGCACGCCAGGCCTCCCTGTTCATCACCAGCTCCCGGAGTTCACTCAGACTCACGTCCATTGAGTCCGTGATGCCATCCAGCCATCTCATCCTCAGTCGTCCCCTTCTCCTCCTTCCCCCAATCCCTCCCAGCATCAGAGTCTTCCAATGAGTCAACTCTTTGCATGAGGTGGCAGAAGTACTGGAGTTTCAGCTTTAGCATCATTCCAGCCCCTGAATCCTTGTGAATATTAAATTCCCAGCAGCACAGCTCTGCATGGTGTTATTACAGAAACTGGCCACAAGGCGGCAGCAGTACTTCATGCCGCATTGTCTCTCTCTCGCTTTTTGTGTGGGTGGCGGGGAGGGAGGGGTGGTCTGTAAATTCCTTGTTATTTTTATTGGAATACAGTAGATTTCTGATGTGTTTGTTTCAGGTTATAGGACTAGATTCAGTTACACACAGACATTTATCTATTCCCTTTAGGGTTCTTTTTCGCATATAGGTGATTATAGTGTGTTCAATAAACTTTTCTGTGCTATTTAGTGAGTACTTTAAATTATCTATTCGATATATATTAATATGCATATGTTAATTCCAATCTCTTAATTTATCTCGCCTGTCTCTGGAGGCTGGGGGCTCTCCAGAGGACAACAGGCACTCCAGGTGCATTTTGGAGGCACACTGCCTGCTGCATGCTCCCAGCTCCCTCACCCCAGGACACTCCATCCTTGGGACCCAAACCAGTCAGGCTCCAGGGATGTGACACCAGCCCAGCTCAGTATTTCCTGAGGGAAATAGAGTCAGAATTTCTTTTTCATTTTTACTGTTTTCATCCCATCATTTGAACTGTGGGTTGGAAACATCCCCTGAAGGAGAGCATGGCAACCCACTCCAGTATTCCTGCCTGGAGAATCCCATGGACAGAGGAACCTGGCGGGCTATAGCCCATGGGTTCGCACAGAGTCAGACACGACTGAGCGACTTGCAGCGAATTACAATCTTGTGGGTGTTTTGTTTTTTGCTTTTCTTTCTACCACAAATTGTTTCGCTTTTACATAGATGTACATATGATTTGTGGGGATTTTTCCCGCATAGATTAATACAGCGTGTGGAGTAAGTTTCCTTGTGTTCCACGGTGGGTCCTGGTCACTTACTTTATCAATAGTAGTGTGCATATCTTAGTCTGAAGCAGCTCGTTTCTCCATGCCCCACATCTTTATATCTGGTGACCGGAAGTTCCTTTTCTAAGTCTGGGAGCCTGTTTCTCCAGGCAATAAGCTCATTTGTATCCCTCTTTAGTTTACAGCTAGAAGTGATATCATATGATACTTGTCTTTCCTTGTCTCCCTCACTTCACTTGGAATGACCATCTCCACTTTCTTTCCTGAGGCTGGACTCGGCATTATTTCCCACTTCTTTATGGCTGGGAAATAGTCCGTTGTGTGCGTGGGCCCCCTTGTCTGAATCCGTTCGTCTGTGCTTCTACAATTAGCTTGCTCTCCTGTCTTGGCTGTTGTACCTGCTGCTGCTGCTGAGTCGCTTCAGTCGTGTCTGACTCTGTGTGACCCCATAGACGGCAGCCCACCAGGCTCCCCCGTCCCTGGGATTCTCCAGGCAAGAACACTGGAGTGGGTCGCCATTTCCTTCTCCAATGCATGAAAGGGAAAAGTGAAAGTTTAAGTCGCTCAGTCGTGTCCCACCCTTAGCGACCCCATGGACTGCAGCCCACCAGTGTCCTCCATCATGGGATAGTCCAGGCAAAAGTACTGGAGTGGGGTGCCATTGCCTTCTCTGGCTGTTGTCCCTAGTGGGGCCGAAATCGCAGGTTACATGTCTCTATTAAAATTTTGGTCGTCTCGACCCAGGTGCCTCGACTCCAGCCCAGTCCAGACATGAGACTCAAGCCCGCTCAGGCTCCAGGAATGGGAGAGCAGCCCAGCTTGGGGGGGTCGTGGGGAATAGACTAGGCACTGCTTTTGTGTTCCTTTTCTTTAGTCTCAGGGCTGTGCTGTCTTGGAGTAGAGTCAATTTGCAGTTTTGTGCTTGTCTTCAGATTACAGCCACCTGATTCACTTATGACATATACATACAACTTATCTGTTCTTTTTTGGATCCTGTTGCCATAGAGGTTACTGCAGAAGGTCGAGTAAAGTACTCTGTGCTGACCATCAAGTCCTTCTGGAGAATCTAGAGAGATATATATTTCTCTGTATATTTGGAAGGAAGGAAAGAGATAACCTTCTGGGTTATCTATTATAGATACAGATTTCTGCTTATATCTTAGCCCTGATGTCCTAATTCATCCTTGCTCTTTCACTTTTTCTTGGGAACTTCTGCCTGTGTTTGAATTCTCAGAGTCACTATTTTTGTTGTAAATTTATTCCATTGTATCTCTTTTTGTATTTTGCCTATAAGGCAAAATTGTCTTTCTCCATCCAACTGATTTCACTTGGTCTATGACCCTCCAAGGTCGATCCTTGTGACAATTAGTGGCATAATTTCAGCGGCCTTTTCATGACTGAGTAATAGTCCATTGTGTGTATGCACACATCTTCTTTAGCCTTGGATCCATTGGGTGACATCTGGCTGGTTCTGTGTCTTGGCTCTGTAGCGAATGATGGGGTGCCTGTAAACACTGGCAGTTTTCTCAGGATACTGGCCCAGGTGTGGGTATGCCAGGCCATGGGCTGAGCTCTTTGGAAGCTTTAGTTTCTGCCCTGAGGAGACTGTCCTTTCTAGGGGCCGTTTCCAGTGTCCATTCACACTGATCGTGTCGGGGGTTTTCCTCTCCGCCTGGCTCTCTCCCCTGTTCATTGTTGGTAGACTTGTGAGGATGACCATTCTGACAGGTGGGAATTGATTTCTTGGTGTCTTTTAGACTGGCATTCCTCCTGGAATACTTGGGGATGTTGAGCATCTTGTCATGTGGCCGTTTGGGGATTTGGGGGATGTGAGGAAAGTTCACCTGTTGCAGTTGGCTTTTGAAAGTTCATTGTGTTTGGAGTTTATTTCTCCAATAACTGTCCCAGGACCTTCTCTGAGGACAGCTGTCATCAACAGCCCACAGACCTTGTGAATCGGAGGTGCCAGTAAGCTCAAAAGATTGAGTTGTAGTTATAGGAAATGTCCACAAGGCGGCAGCACTTTTTCATGCCCAGCTCTGGTTCCATCTGCGACCAGAGCCTTAGGGAAGGCCGGCTTCCTGGCCCAGTGAATTAGAGTGGCATGTGTCTGAGCAAACACCCAAGTGCTTGAGTCTCACTGCTCCTTCCCCCTAAAGCTTTACCCCTCCCCTCGAGATTCATGCCTACCTGGGGCACCGCTCCCTGCTGAAGTGCCTAGAAGGCTGCACTCTCAGGAAGGAGGCTTCAGCAGGGGACCCCTGCGCCAGGGCCCTGGATACTTGGTAGCTTTACCCTGAATCCTCGAGGCCAGCAGACTATGCCACCATCTCTGGGTGCAATAGGGATGATTGTCCCAGCCAGAAAAAAAACAGACAGTACAGGTTTAAAAGGCATTTCTATGAAGGGGACCCTGCCTGGCTATCTCAACCCCACCCCAGTGCAGCCCTGGGACTCTAGTCTACTCAGGGAGGGGATAGTAGCCAAGTAAGTGAGGTCGGAGGGGATATAATAGGCATTACTTTTCTTTTTCTGTAATCTCATGCCAATGTTGAAGTATAGTCAATTTGCAGTTTTGTGATTCTTAGTGTACAGTCCACTGATTCAGTTAAGACATATATATACACAGCTTGTCTGTTCTTTTTACCCGTTCTTTTGCCATAAAGGTTATTGAACAAGGTTGAATAGAATTCTTGTTCTAAAAATCAGGCCCTGTGGATTATCTATTACAGATATTAGGTAGTAGTAACCTCCTAATATGTTCCTAGCACTTTCTTTTCTTTTCTTTTTTAACCATTCTTTGTGTTTGATCTGAGTCTCTTTTTATGTTGTAAATTACTTCCTCTGTATGTCTTTTTTTTTTTTTTCAATTTTTCCCTCCAGGGACATCATCTGCTATTTTCTTCCTCTGTTCACTTAGTGTACTTTCCTCCAAGGTCCATGCTTGTGGGGACCACTCACATAATTTCATAATTTCAGTGGCGATATCTGAAGTCTGAGTAATAGCCCCTTGTATGTATGTACTACAGTTCTTTAAGATTTTATCTGTCAGTGGACTTTTTCTTGGGTCTGTGTCTTGGCCGTTGGAGGTGCCACTACAGTGGTAGGCTAGAGTCCCAGGGCTGCACTGGGGTGGGGTTGAGATAGCCAGGCAGGGTCCCCTTCACAGGGATGCCTCTTAAACCTGTACTGTCTGTCTTTTTTTCTGGCTGGGACAAGCATCCCAGTAGAGGTGAATGTGTAATTAGAATGTGAAAGTAGAGGTGCATGTGTAATTTTGAATGAAGGTTTTTCTAAATGTAGGCCCCGGGTGTGGGTATTGGAATTCTAGCTTTAGTTCTCTTGACTGTTTTATTCTGGCTTGTACAGGCTGTCCCTTCAAAGGGCTGTTGCCAGTGTCTGTTTGCAGGCAACACGAAGGGGGGATCCCATCATCTCCCGGCTCTCTCTTCCATGTACTATTTGCAGACAGTTAGGATGGCCATTCTGTCAGATGGGACTTAATCTTTTGTTGTCGTTTTGATCAGCATCTCTTCTGTAATGATTCAGGATGCTGAGCATCTTGTCCTGTGGTTGTTTAGGTTCTTTTTTCTTAAAGGGTATGAGAAAATTGACCTCTGAAATTGGTTTCTTGAAAGCTGATTGTGTTTGGAATTTATCTCTAATACCTGCCGCAGGAACTTTCTGAGGGCAGCTGGCCTTAATAGCCCCATCAGTTCACTTCAGTTCAGTTCAGTCGCTCAGTTGTGTCCGACTCTGCAACCCTACGTCGTGTCCGACTCTGCAACCCTATGAATCGCAGCACGCCAGGCCTCCCTGTCCATCACCAGCTCCTGCAGTTCACTCAAACTCACGTCGATTGAGTCAGTGATGCCATCCAGCCATCTTACCCTCTGCCGTCCCCTTCTCCTCCTGCCCCCAATCCCTCCCAGCATCAGAGTCTTTTCCAATGAGTCAACTCTTTGCATGAGGTGGCCAAAGTACTGGAGTTTCAGTTTTAGCATCATTTCTTCCAAAGTAATCCCAGGGCTGATCGCCTTTAGAATGGACTGGTTGGATCTCCTTGCAGTCCAAGGGACTCTAAAGAGTCTTCTCCAACACCACAGTTCAAAAGCATCACTTCTTCTGTGCTCAGCTTTCTTCACAGTCCAACTCTCACATCCATACATGACCACTGGAAAAACCAGAGCCTTGACTAGATGGACCTTTGTTGGCAAAGTAATGTCTCTGCTTTTGAATATGCTATCTAGGTTGGTCATAACTTTTCTTCCAAGGAGTAAGCGTCTTCTAATTTCATGGTTGTAATCACCATCTGCAGTGATTTTGGAATCCAAAAAAATAAAGTCTGACACTGTTTCCCCATCTATTTGCCATGAAGTGATGGGACCAGATGCCATGATCTTCGTTTTCTGAATGTTGAGCTTTAAGCCAACTTTTTCACTCTCCTCTATCACTTTCATCAAGAGTTTTTTTAGTTCCTCTTCACTTTCTGCCATAAGGATGATGTCATCTGCATATCTGAGGTTATTGATATTTCTCCCAGCAATCTTGATTCCAGCTTGTGCTTCTTCCAGCCCGGTGTTTCTCATTATGTGCTCAGCATATAAGTTAAATAAACAGGGTGACAATATACAGGCTTGACGTACTCCTTTTCCTATTTGGAACCAGTCCGTTGTTCCATGACCAGTTCTAACTGTTGCTTCCTGACCTGCATACAAATTTCTCAAGAGGCAGGTCAGGTGGTCTGGTATTCCCATCTTTTTCAGAATTTTCCACCTAATTGCAGGTGCCAGTCAGCACTGGTGGGCAAGTTGTTCTTACAGGAAATTTCCACAAGGCAGCAGCACTTCTTCATGCTCAGCTCTGGTTCCATGCGCAACCAGAGCCTTAAGGAAAGTTGACTTCCTGGGATGTCAATTAGAGTGGAGTGTGCCTGAGCAAACACTCAAGCCCTTCTATCTCACCACCTCTTCCCCTCTGAAGCTTCACCCCTCCCCTCTAGCCTCATGCTTAACTTGGGCAGTGCTCCCTGCTGGGGTGCCTACGAGGCTGCACTCTCAAGGAGTCTTGAGCTGGGGACCCCAGCACAGGGAAACCTGTGATCTGGGCAATTTTCTGTGTTCCTCCAAGTCAGAGGGTCGGGCCATCCAGATTTCAGTTCACTAAGGATTCTGGCCCCAGCCCAGGGCAAACCTGCTCGGCTATCTCAACACCACCCACGTCCATCCCTGGTTTAAGCCTATTCAGCTACCAAGATTCAGATAGCATCCCAAGTCAAACAGATTGGAGGAAATAAACTAGACATTACTTTCCTTTATTTCATGCTGTTGTTATGTTGAAGCCCTGTCTATTTGCAGTTTTGTCTTTGTCCACAGTGTACAATGGACTGATTCAGCTATGACACATATATTATGGGCTTTAGTACTTTTTACTGATTATTTTGCCACACAGTTTATTGAACAAGGTCAAATAAAGTACTCTGTACTGAATATCAGATCCCTGTGGAACATTTATTAGAGGTATAGTTTCCTTGTACATGTGCAAGAAACGAAGGAAGGAGATAGTCCTTGTGGGTGTTCTATTACAGCTACAGATTTCTTGGTATATGATAGAGATAAATATTTCTCTAGATGCGTGCACAGAAGGAAGGATGGAAGGTGGAAAATCCTTGTTGCTCAGCTAATACCAATACATATTTCCGTGGGTATATTAGAGACCCTGGAGAAGGAGATGGCAACCCATCCAAATATACTTGCCTGGGTAATGCCATGGGCAGAGGAACCTGGCAGGCTACCAGTCAAGGAGTTTGCAAACTTTCTGACACAACTTAGTGACCAAACAACAACAATGTTAGAGATACACATTTCAGCACATATGTGGAAGGAAGGAAGGAGATAATTCTTGTGTATAATCTATTACAGATACAGATTTCTGTGTATATAGTTGTAACAACCTCCTAATTCACCCCTGGAACTTTCTCTCTCTCTCTCTCTCTCTCTCTCTCTCTCTCTCTTTGGAATATTTGTGTTTGAATCTCAGTCTCGTTTTATGATGCAAATTATTTCCTCTGTATCTCTTTTGTTCAATTTCTCTCTCCGGGGACGTCATCTGCTATTCTATCTTCCTCTGTTGTTGACTTCACTTAGTGTATTTTCCTCCAAGGTCCATGCTTGTGGGGACCATTGGCATAATTTCATAATTTTATTGGTGATATTTGAAGTCTGAGTAATAGCCCCTTATATATATGTAC
The DNA here is from genome assembly GCA_006410515.1 of Procapra przewalskii. Taxonomy (NCBI): domain Eukaryota; kingdom Metazoa; phylum Chordata; class Mammalia; order Artiodactyla; family Bovidae; genus Procapra; species Procapra przewalskii. The sequence continues at coordinate 1,639,935 of SJYF01002872.1, forward strand.
AACATTTCCTTAAGATTTAATTTGTCAGTGGACCTTTTCTTGGGTTTGTGTCTTGGCAGTTGGAGGTACCACTGCAGTGAAGGTTGGGGTCCGTGTGTCATTTTGAATGATGATTTTTTTTGGTAATATAGGCCCAGGTGTGGGTATCAGAATCCTACGTCTAGTTCTCTTGACCTGTTTGTTCCGCCCTGTGCAGGCTGTCCCTTCAAGAGATTTGCCGATGACTGTTCCAGGGAACATGAAGGGGGTTTCCGTCATCTCCTGGCTCTCTTCTCCATGTACTGTTTGAGGACTGTTAGGATGGCCATTCTGTCAGATGGGATTTGATTTCTTGATGTCATTTTGATCTGCATTCCTCCTGTGATACTTCGGGATGCTGAGCATCTTGGCCTGTGGCCCTTTGGGTTATTTTTCCTCTCTTTACCTTCTTTCTTTCCTTAAAGGATGTGAGGAAGATTGGCCTTGGAAATTGGCTTTTTGAACATAGGTTGTGTTCGGTGTTCATTTCTGCAGTACCTGCCTCAGGACCTTTTCTGAAGGCAGCTGTCTTTAGCTGCCCCACAGGCCTTTTGAATTGGAGGTGCCAGTCAGCACTGGTGGGCAAGTGTAGTTATAGTAAATGCCCACAAGGCGGCAGCACTTATTCATGCTCAACTGGTTGCACCTGCACCCAGAGCCTTAGGGAAAGTCGGCTTCCAGGGCTGTGAATTAGGGTGGAATGTGGCTGAGCAAACACCCAAGCACTTTTTTTTTTTTTTAATTTTTTTATTTTATTATTTTTTTTTACATGATAGTATACATGTTTTTATGCCATTCTCCCAAACCAACCCACCCTCTCCCTCTCCCTCAGAGGCCAA
>SJYF01002872.1:1641688-1662335 GCA_006410515.1 Procapra przewalskii
AGACATACAGATGGCTAACAAACACATGAAAAGATGCTCAACATCACTCATTATCAGAGAAATGCAAATCAAGACCACAATGAGGTATCATTTCACACCAGTCAGAATGGCAGCAATCCAAAAATCTACAAGCAATAAATGCTGGAGAGGGTGTGGAGAAAAAGGAACCCTCTTACACTGCTGGTGGGAATGCAAACTAATACAGCCACTATGGAAAACAGTGTGGAGACTCCTTAAAAAATTACAAATAGAACTGCCTTATGACCCAGCAATCGCCCTGCTGGGCAAACACCCAAGCACTTGAATCTCCCTACTTCTTCCCCCTAAAGCTTCACCCCTCCCCTTCTGATTCATGCGTTCCTTGGGCACCGCTCCCTGCTGAGGTGCCTAGGAGGCTGCCCTCTCAGGAAGGGGGCTTCAGCTGGGAACCCCAGCACCAGAGACCTGGGTACTTGGTGACTTTATCCTGTATCCAGAGTCAGGCCACCATCGTTGGGGTTCACTAGAGAGTCTGGCTCCAGCCCTAGGAAACCAGACAGTACAGGCTTAAGAGGAGCCTCAGTGCAGGGCACCCTGCACGGCTATGTGGGCCCCACCCCCAGCCCTGGGACTGAGTCTCAGGGTCCAGGGAGGGGATAGCAAGTCACGGAGGTCGGAGGGCATAAACTAACACTGTATTTCTTTCCTTTTATTTTATCTCATGCCAGTGCTATGTTGAACTCTAGTCAATTTGCAGTTTTGTGCTTTTCCTCAGTGAGCAACTGAGACTGGTCGGCCTACACAGCTTGTGTGAGTGATGCCAGGGAAACTTCGTAGTGACGCTGATTTGGAGTCAGACGCAGCCGTGGCAGAAGTGGAGATGCCGCGAAAGCAAAATGAGAAGAAAGGTAAAAAAGAGAAGCCAAAATCTAGTAAGACTGAAGAGGAAGCAGAAGGAAAGGAAGAAATGATTTCTCCCAAAACTAAAAAGGTTAAAAAGAAAGCAGAGCCTTCTGGGGTTAACATGAATTCTCCTAAATCTAAAAAGTCAAAAAAGAAAGAGGAGCCATCCTAAGATGAAATTATTTCTCCTAAAACCAAAGTTCAAAAAAATCAAAGGAGGCCTGTGAAAAGACAACTGTTTCTCTTAAAACCAAAAAAGTTATAAAAAATGAAGAGCCTTCTGAGGAAGAATTGGGTGCACCTAAGCCCAAAAAGATGAAGGAAGAAAAAGAAAGAAATGGAGAAATTCAAGAGAAAAGCCCCAACCTCAAGAATGGATTCCCTGATTCTGGACCTGACTCCAACTCTAAGGAAGCTGCCAGTGAAGAAAACAGTGAGTTAGAGCAGGGAATGACTGTGGAGCAAAAAGAAGGAGCTTTCTCTAACTTTCCCACATCTGAAGGAACTCTTAAACTCCTCAAAGCCCGTGGGGTGACCTTCCTGTTTCCTATACAAGCAAAGACGTTTCACTATGTCTATAGTGAGAAGGATTTGATTGCACAGGCATGGACAGGAACTGGAAAGGCATTCTTCTTTGCTATCCCTTTGGTTAAGAAATTTCTTGGAGAACTACAAGACTGGAAGAGAGGTCATGCCCCTCAGGTACTGGTTCTTGCACCCACAAGGCAGTTGGCAAGTCAAGTAAGCAGAGACTTCAGTGACATCACAAAAAAGCTGGCAGTGGCTTGTTTTTTGGTGAAACATCGTATCAAAGACCACCTGCAGAATGGCAAGCTAGATCTCACCAAACTTAAGCATGTTATCCTGGATGAAGTTGACCAGATGTTGGATATGGGCGTTCCTGATCAAGTGGAAGAGATTTTATGTGTGACATACAAGAAAGATTCAGAAGACAATCCCCAAACATTGCTTTTTTTCTGCAACTTGCCCCTATTGAGTGTATAACATTGCTAAGAAATACATGAAATCTACATACGAACAATTGGAGCTGACTGGTAAAAAGATGCAGAAAATGGCAATAACTCTAGAGCACCTGGCTATCCAGTGCCACTGGACTCAGAACACAGCAGTTACTGGAGACGTGAGCTGAGTGTACAGTGATTATCAAGGGCACACTATCATATTTTGTGAAATGAAGAGTGAGGCCCAGGAGTTGTCACAGAATGTGGCTGTAAGACAGGATGCCCAGTCATTACACGGAGACATTCCACAGAAGGAAAGGGAAATCACCTTGAAAGGTTTTAGCAATGGTGATTTTGGAGTTTTGGTTCAACCAATGTTCCTTCACGTGGGTTAGACATCCTCGAGGCTGATCTGGTGGTTCGAAGTTCTCCACCAAAGCATGTGGAATCCTACATTCATTGTCACGGGTGAACAGGTAGAGCTGAGAGGACCGGGGTTTGCATCTTCTTTTACCAGCACAAAGAACACCAGTCAGCCCAAGTGGAGCAAAAAGCGGGAATTAAATGTAAGCAAATAGCTGTTCCTTCTGCAACAGAGATAATAAAAGCTTCTGGCAAAGATGCCATCAGGCTCCTGGACTCGGTGCCTCCCACTGAGATTGGTCACTTCAAGCAGTCAGCTGAGAAGCCGATTGTGGAGAAGGGCGCTGTGGAAGCCCTGGCAGCAGCCCTGGCCCACCTTTCCGGTGCCACGTCGGTAGACCAGCACTCTTTGATCGACTCCAAAGCGGGCTCTGTGACCGTGATCTTGTGGTGCTCAACTGAAATGCCAAACATTAGCTATGCTTGGGAAGAACTTAAAAGGCAGCTGGGTGAGGGTATTGATTCCAAAGTGAAAGGAATGGTCTTTCTCAAAGGAAAGCAGGGTGTTTGCTTTGATATCCCTATTGCATCAGTAACAGAAGTACAGGAAAAGTGGCATGATTCACGGCACTGGCAGCTTTCTGTGGCCACAGAGCAACCAGAGCTAGAAGGTCCATGGGAAGGATATCGCAACTTCCGAGGACAGTGAGAAGGCCATCGAGGCTTCAGGGGAGAGCGCGAGGGCAACCGAGGTGTCGGGACAGCAGGAAAGAAGTAGAAGCTTCAGGGGACAGCAATCAGGAGGTGGCAACAAAAGTAAACAGATTCCAAAACAAAGGCCAGAAGCAGAGTTTTAATAAAGCATTTGGACAGCAATTTGAAGTAGAGGATTTATTTGGCAAAAACAGAGCTATGTTCAGCAACGTGGAACAACATTATTATCAGCAACATTATTTTTCATACAAAGTTAAAAGCACATTGTATTTCCTTCCTGACCATTGCCCAGTCCCCATCTCTTTGAGAGAGAAAAGCTTAATCTAAATTATTTCATCTGATTGATAACTGTCATTTATAACTTTATTGCTACTTGTGTCTTGGGTATTCCTTTGGAAAAGGTATATGGATTCATTACATATTCTAATGTATTATCTATAGATTATAAGATAAAGTCAAGTATGTATCTGCTGATACTTATTAAGTTGACCTGTCTTTATACTTAGAAATATCTCTTAATAGTAAGGTTTCCCAGAGGAGGCAATGGCACCCCACTCCAGTACTCTTGCCTGGAGAATCCCATGGATGGAGGAGCCTGGCAGGCTGTAGTCCATGGGGTCACTAAGAGTCAGACACAACTGAACGACTTCACTTTCATTTTCATTTTCATGCATTGGAGAAGGAAATGGCAACCCACTCCAGTATTCTTGCCTGGAGACTCCCAGGGACGGGGGAGCCTGTTAGGCTGCCATCTATGGGGTCACACAGAGTCGGACACCACTGATGCGACTTAGCAGCAGCAGCAGCATCAGTAGGGTTCCCTGGTGGCTCAGATGGTAAAGACTCTCTGGCAATGCAGGATCCCTGGGTCGGGAAGATCCCCTGGAGAAGGAAATGGCAACCCACTCCAGGAATTTTGCTGTAGAATTCCATGGACAGAGGAGCCTAGCAGGCTCCAGTCCATGGGGTTGCAAAGAGTCAGGCATGACTGAGCAACTGTCACTTACTCAGTGAGCGATGGACTGATTTACTTATGACAGAAACATACAGCATATTCATACTTAAAAGAAATTTTTTTTGCAATAGACTTTATTAAACAAAGTTCATGATCTTCTCTGTGCTGAACATCAGGTCCCTCTGGACTCATTAGAAAAACACCTTTTTTGTACATGTGCAAGGAAAAGAAGGAGATAGTCCTTGTGGATTATCTATTATAGCCACAGATTTCTATTATATGTTAGAGACAAATGTTTCTCTGTATATGAGCATAAACGGAAGAAAGTAAGGAAGGAGATAATCCTTGTGGGTTAGCTAATACAGATACAGATTTCTGTGTATATTCAGTACCGACCTCCTAATTCATCCCTAGCCCTTTCCATTTTTTTCCCTGCAATTCTTTGTGTATGTATCTCTGAGTCTCCTTTTGTGTTGTAAATTACTTCCACTGTATCTCTCTCTCTCTCTTTTTTTTTTTAACTTTGCCTAGAAGGGACATCATCTGCTATTTCCTTCCTCTGTTGCTAAATCCACTTACTGTATGATCCTCCAAGGTCCATCCTTATGGTGACCAGTGGCTTAATTTCATAATTTCAGTGGCAATTTTTATATCTGAGTAACAGCCTATTGTATATATGTACCACATTTCTTTGAGATTTAATCTGTTGGTGATGTTTTATTGGGTCTGTATCTTGGCTATTGGAAGTAGCATTGCGGTGAACGTTGGGGTGCATGTGTCTTTTTGAATGATGATTTTTCACAGGATTTAGGTTCAGGTGTGGGAAACCAATATCCTAGGCTTAGTTTTCTGGAGGTTTTTTTTTTTTTTTTTCTGGCATAGGGAAGCTGTCCTTTCTAGCAGCTATTGCCAATGTCCATTCCCACTGACCATGCAGAGAGGTTCCCCCTTTTCCCAGCTCTCTCCCACATTTATTATTTGTCGACTTGTGAGGATGGACATTCTAACAGGTGGGATTTGATTTCTTGTTGTCCTTTTGATCGGCATTCCTCCCGTAATATTTAGGGATGTGGAGCATCTTGTCCTGAGGCCATGTTTTTTTTTTTTCTCCTAAAGGGTGTGAGGAAATTTTACCTGTTGCAAGCTGCTTCTTGAAAGACAGTTATGTTTGGAATCGATTTCTGCAATACTCACCCAAGACCTTTCCAGAGGGCAGCGGTCATTAATAGCCACACAGGTGCCAGTAAACACCGGTGGGCAAGTTGTAGTTACAGGAAATGTCCAAATGGTGGCAGCACTTCGTCATGCCCAGCTCTGGTTCCACCCGCAACCAGAGCCTTAAGGAAGGTCAACTTCCTGGGCCATAAATTTGAGTGGAATGTGACTGAGCAAACCCCCAAGGCCTTGGGTCTCACTGCTTCTCCCCCCTAAAGCTTCACCCCTCCCTTCCAGGCTCATGCCTACCTGGGGCACTGCTCCCTGCTGAGGTGCCCAGGAGGCTACACTCTCAGGAAGGAGGCTTCAACTGGGGACCCAGAGCCAGGGCCCTGGATACTTGGTGACTCTACCCTTGCCCTCAAGGCCAGAGGTCAGGCCACCATCAATGGGTTGCACTAGAGATTCTGGTCTCAGCCAGAGAAAACCAGAGACAGTACAGGATTGAGACAGATCCTCAATGAAGGGCATCCTGCCTGGCTGTCTAGACCCCACACTAGCCCAGCCCTGGAATTCAAGCCTAATCACGTTCCCAGGATCAAACAGCATCCTGAGTCCAGCGGGTGGGAGGGAATAAACTAGGCATTACTTTTCTTTCCTTTTCTTTAATCTCACGCCACCGCTATGTTGAAGTCTGGTTGATTTGCAGTTTTGTGCTTTTTCTCAGTGTGTTGCTGGCCAAAAGCTTGGCCTCTCTGCCCACCAAAGCTGAATGGAAAACATGGAGACAGTTTGGAGGAAATAGAAAGGTGGCTTTAATTCTCATCCGGCAGAGAGAGGAACACAGTAGTCTCATGCCTCAAGAACTGCGCCCCCGCTCCATGAGGAGCCCAGGAGCTTATAAGATGAGGGGCAAAGGCGACAGGATCTTGATTTCTTCCTCGTGCATTGTTTTGTCGACTAAAAATTATAGTCACAACCTGAAAGTAGAGAGTTATTTTATTTGGTGGGAATGTTTAGGACTCCAAACCCAGGAGGCAGCATCTCATTAGCTCTGAGAAAACTGCTCCAAGGAGGCAGAGGGTAAGTCAGGCTACATACAGGTTTGCAACACAGGGAGCAGGCAGCCTGCACATCAAAGGTCAGGTATTGGGTTGAGGAATCTAGCATTCTGTGTGTGGGAGGTGCAGCCTCGGGGTCACTGAATCCATTCCTTTCACGTGACCTCAGCTGTCTGGGGCCAATCGTGTTTCCTTGTCCACCTTGCTTCTTGCATTCCCCCAGCTCCTCAGCAATCACCATGGGAGGGGGGTGGCCACACCCCCTGGATCGCAGTTTGGGGAGCCCTCATTCACATTTGGAGGCCAGAAATCACTGATGGTGGTGATATTTCTTGTTTATTAATATGGCAGGAGATGTTTTCATTTAATGGTTTCAAAGACAGTCCCAGGCTGGCATCAGTAACTCAGTAATTGTGTCTGGTGGTTCCGTGGCTCTGTGGCCTACCTTCTGATGTATAACTGCAAGGGGAAGGGTGTTGTAAGCAGAGAGGAGATGTCTTTAGCATAGAATCTAAAGAAAAATGTGAATTGTAGCTCCTACAGAGTTAGGGAGGAGCAAAGCAAACTTAGTTACAGACCTGCAGAGTTAGGAGCAGTTCAAGTAAAAAAACAGCTAGGAATGTTCAGGCCTGCTCATTGTTCTCTTTATCTTCTTTGTTCTCAGGAAAGGAAAAGAGAAAAACCTATTCCTCTTTTCCTCCTTTCCTTGCAATGTGTGCCACGGACTGATTTCGGTTATGACATAATCATACAGCACATTTGTACTTTTTATTGATCCTTTTGCCATAGAGGTTATTGAACAAGGTGGAGTAAAACTCTCTATGGTGAACATCAGGTTCCTGTGGAGTAACTATTAGAGATACAAATTCTTTCATATGTGCAAGGAATGAAGGAAGGAGATATTCCTTGTGGATTATCTATTACGGTCACAGGTATTTATTTATACGTGATGTGAGAGAGAAGTATTTGTGCATGTAAATGGAAAAAAGGCAGAAAGGAAGGCAGGCAGGCAGAAGATAATCCTTGTGGATTAGCTAATAGAGGTACAGATTTCTGTGGATATGTTGGAGATGCGTGCATAGATGGAAGGAAGGAGACATTCCTAGTGTGTTCTCTATCACAGATACAGATTTCTGCGCATGCATTAGTACCAGCCTCCTAATTCATCCCTAGCCCTTTCCTTTTTATTTTCCTGGATTCTTTTTGTGTGTTTGAAGCTCTGAGTCTCCTTTGGTGTGGCAAGGTACTTCTAGTGTACCTCTTTGTTCAACTTTTCCTAGAAGGGACATCCTCTGCTACTTTCTTCCTCTGTTGCTGAGTCCACGTACTCCACGCAGTGATCCTCCAGGGTTCAGCCTTGTGGTGACCAGTGGCATAGTTTCATAATTTCAGTGGCAGTTTTCATGTCTGAGTAATGTCCCACTGAATATAGACACCACATTTCTTGAAGATTTAATCTGTCTGTTGCAAGTAGTGGTGCAATGAAGGCGGGGAGGCACACGCCTGTTTGAATGGCGGTTTTCTCAGGACACTGACCAGGTGTGGGAACGTCAGACCCTAGGGTTAGCTGCCTCAAGGGGCATCTCTACCCCCCCGGTCCTTCCTTATTTATTATCTATTTACCTTTTTCCCCCAGGTTTGTGTTTCTATCCTTACCAAATTCTAATGGAGCTGTTTGGTATGATTTGAGTACAAAGCCTTTATCTGATATGTGTTTGGAAATAGTCTCTTTCAGTTTGTGGTTCATTATTTAATTTTCTGAATAAGATGTTTCATAGATTGGAAGTTTTTAATTTTATAAATAATTTTATAAGTTTTATTTTTCTGAGGAAGTTTTTAGTCATATGAGTGAGGAATTGTATGGAAGTGAGTAATATGAAAACTAAGATCATGGCATCCAGTCCCATCACTTCATGGCAAGTACATGGGGAAACAATGGGAACAGTGAGAGACTTTATTTGCCAGGTTGCGGGGGCAGTGCTCCAAAATCACTGCAGATGGCGACTGCACTTATGAAATTAAAAGATGCTTGCTCCTTGGAAGAAAAGCTATAATCAACCTAGTCAGCATATTAAAAGCAGAGACATTACTTTGCCAACGAAGGTCTGTCTAGTCAAAGCCACGGTTTTTTCAGTGGTCAGGTATGGATATGAGAGTTGGACTATAAAGAAAGCTGAGTGCTGAAGAACTGATACTTTTGAACTGTGGTATTGGAGAAGACTCTCGGAGTCCCTTGGACTTCAAGGAGATCCAACCAGTCCATCCTAAAGGAAATCAGTCCTGTATATTCATTGGAAGGACTGATGCTGAAGTTGAAGCTCCAATACTTTGGCCACCTGATGCAAAGAACTCACTCATTTGAAAAGACTCTGATGCTGGGAAAGATTGAAGGTGGGAGGAGAAGGGGGCAACAGAGGAAGAGATGGTTGGATGGCATCACCAACTCGATGGACATAAGTTTGAGTAAACTCTGGGAGTTGGTGATGAACAGGGGAGTCTGACATGCTACAGTCCATGGGGTCATGAAGAGTTGGACACAACTGAGTGACTGAACTGAGTAATATGAATGTTATTAATTGTATGAAAGTTATTAATTTTATGAAAGTTATTCAGTTTATGCCAGTTATTCAATTTATGAAAGTTATTTTTATGGAAGTTTTAATTTTATGAAATATCTACATGGATATATATATATATATATATATCTACTGAGAAATATAAATATGTATCTACCCAGAGATGTTAAAATCTACACAGAGATATAAAAATTATATCTTGATAAAGTTATCTATGTACATATCTGTTTATATTCTTTGGCCAGGTGTGTTTTTAAGTCTTTACCAAATGTAAATGGGGCTGTTTGGTCTAATTTGAGTACAGATCCTTTATTCGATATGTGTTTTGGAAATGCTTTCTTCCAGTCTGTGGTTCATCTTTTGGTTTTCTGAATAAGGTATCTCATGGAATAGAAATTTTTAATTTTATAAATAATTTTATAATTTCAATATTATGAGGAAGTTTTTGATTTGATGAAGCAGTTTTTAATCTCACAAAGTTTAAATTTTCAGAAACTTCTTCATTTTATGAACCTTTTTAATTCTTTGTTGATTTTCAGTTGCTAAGTTGTGTCCAACTCTTCGTGACTTCATGGACTGCAGCACGCCAGTGTTCTCTGCCCTTCACTTTCCTGGAGTTTGCTCAAATTCATGTCCATTGAGTCAGTGATGCCATCCAACCATCACATCCTCTGCCACCCCCTTCTCCTCTTTCTCTCAGTCTTTCCCAGAATCAGGGTCTTTTCAAAAGAGTCAGTTTTTCACATCAGGTGGCTGAAGTGTTAGAGCTTCAACTTCAGCATCAGTCCTTCCAATGAATACTCAGGATTGGTTTCCTTTAGGATTAACTGGTTTGATCTCCATGCTGTCCAAGGAACTCTCAAGAGTCTTCTCTAGCACCACAGTTCAAAAGCATCAGTTCTGCAGTGCTCAGCCTTCTTTATGATCCAACTCTCATATCCATACATGACTACTGGAAAAAATATAGCTTTGATTATACAGACCTTTTTCAGCAAAGTGATTTGTCTGCTTTTTAACATGCTGTCTAGGTTTGTCATTGCTTTTCTTCAAAAGAGCAAATGTCTTTTAATTTCATGCTGCAGTCACCATGAAATTTGAAGCACGTGATTTTGGAGCCCAAGAAAAGAAAATCTACCACTGTTTGCCTTTTTTCGCCCTCTACTTGTCATGATGTGATAGGACTGGATGCCATGATTTTAAGTTGAGTGTGAAGTCAGTTTTTTCACTCTCTTCTTCCACCCTTATCAAGAGGCTCTTTAGTTCTTCTTAGTTTTCTGCCATTAGGGTGGTATCATCTGCATATCTGAGGTTGTTAATATTTCTCCCAGCTGTCTTGATTCCAGCTTGTGATTCATCCAGCCAGGCATTTAGCAAGATGTACTCTGCATATGGCCTTTTATACAGTTCATGAGGTTCTCACGGCAAGTATAGTGGGATGGTTTGCTATTCCCTCCTCTAGTGGATCATGTTTTGACAGAACTCTCTGCTATGACCCATCCATCTTGGGTGGGCCTGCATGGCCTGGCTCATAGCTTCATTGAGTTATGCAAGCCCCTTCACCACGACAAGGCAGTGACCCATGAAGGGGATTCTTCATGTCATTGACCCTCTTTTAACAACACAAGGGATGACTTTACACATGGACCTCACCAAATGGTCATTACTGATATCAAATTGGTTACATTCTTTGTAGCTGAAGATGGAGGAAATGTAATCAGTCAGCAAAAATAAGACCTGGAGCTGGCTCCTATCATCAGATTCTCACAGAAAAACTTAGGCTTAAAGAAAACCTGGGAAAAACACTAGGCCAGCCAGGTGTGACTGTAATCAAATTCCATATGGATTCACAGTAGAGGTAATGCATAGATTCAAGGGACTGGATCTAGTTATGAGTGTTCCTGAAAAACTATGGACAGAGGTCTGTAATATTGTACAGGAGGTGGCAAACAAAACCATCCCAAGGAAAAATAAAAGCAAGAAGGCGAAGTGGTTATCTGATGAGGCTTTACAAATAGTGGAAGAGTGAAGAGAATTGAAAAGCAAGGGAGAGAGGGAAAGGTACATCCAACTAAATGCAGAGTTCCAAAGAACAGCTAGAAGAGACAAGAAGGCCTTCTTCAATGAACAGTGCATAAAGCTAGAAGAAAACAACAGAAGGGGGGAGACTAGCGATCTCTTCAGGAAAATTGGAAACATCAAGGAAGCATTCCACCCAAAGACGGCATAATAAAGGATAAAAATGGTAGAGACCTAGGAGACCATGAAGAGATCAAGAAGAGATGAATGCGTGGAAGAACTGCATAAAAATATCTTAATGAACTGCATTACTACGATGATGTGGTTAGGCACCCAGAGCCAGCCATTTGGGAGTGTGAAGTCAAGTGGGCCTTAAGAAGCACTGCTGTTAATAAAGCTAGTGGATGCAAATAAATTCCAGCAGAATTATTCAGATCCCTAAAGGATGATGCCATCAAGAATTTGCATTCATTATGTCAGCAAATCTGGAAACCCAGCAGTGGCCACAGGACTGGAAAAGGTCAATCCTCATCCCAGGTCCCAAGAAAGGTAGTACCAAAGAATGTGCTAACCTTCTGACAGTTGCACTCATCTCCCATGCTAGTAAGGTCATGCTTAAAATCTTGCATGCTAGGCTTCAGCCTTATGTGAACCAAGAACTTCCAGATGTCCAAGCTGAGTGTAGAAATGGAAGAGAAACTAGAGATCAAATTGCCAACATTCGCTGGATTATAGAGAAAGCAAGGGAATTTCAGGAAAACATCTATCTCTGTTTCATTGATAACACTAGAGCCTTTGACCATGTGGATCATGACAAACTGTGGGAAGTTCTTAAAGAGATGAGAATACCAGACCATCTTATCTCTCTTCTGAGAAATCTGTGTGCAGGTCAAGAAGCAACAGTTAGAACCCCATATGGTTCAAGACGGAGAAAGGAATACGACAGTGCTGTCTGCTGTCACCCCATTTGTTTAACCTATACTTTGAGCACATCATAAAAAATGCTGGGCTGGATGAGTTACAAGCTGGAATCAAGATAGGAGGGAGAAACATCAACAGCCTCAGATATGTGGATGATACCACTCTAATGGCAGAATGTGAAGAGGAACTAAAGAGCTTCTTGATGAGAGTGGAGGAGGAGAGTGAATGAACCAGCTTAAGACTAAATATTAAAAAAAAATAAGATCATGGCTTCCGGCCTCATTGAGTGAGTGAAAGTGAGTGAAGTCGCTCAGTCGTGTCCGACTCTTTGCAACCCTGTGGACGTAGCCTACTAGGCTTCTCTGTCCATGGGATTCTCCAGGCAAGAATACTGGAGTGGGTTACCATTTCCTTCTCCAGGGGATCTTCCCAACCCAGGGATCGAACCCGGGTCTCCCGCATTAGAGCCGGACACTTTAACCTCTGAGCCACCAGGGAAGCCCTTCCAGCCTCATTACTGCATGGCAAATAGAAGGGAAAATGTGGAAGTAGTGACAGATTTCCCCTTGTTGGGCTCCAAAATTACTGTGGTCGGTAACTGCAGCCATGAAATCAGAAGACGATTGTTTTGGCAGGAAAGTAATGACTAACCTAGACAGTGTGTTGAAAAGCAGACACATTAACTCTGCCAACAAAGGTCCATATAGTCAAGGCTATGGTCATCCCAGTGATCACATGTGGTTGTAACAGCTGGACTGTAAAGAAGGCAAAACACCAAAGAATTGATGCCTTCAAACTGTGGTGTTCAAGAAGACTCTTGAAAGTCCCTTGGATGGCAAGGAGGTCAAACCAGTCAATTTTAAAGGAGATCAACCCTGAATATTCACTGGAAGGACTGATGCTACAGCTCCAGGATTTTGATTATCTGATACAAACAGATGACTCAATGGAAAAGTCCCTGATGCTGGGAAAGACTGAGGGTAGAAAGAGAAGAGGGCATCAAAGGATGAGATGGTTGGATGGCATCACTGATGCAAAGAACATGAGCCTGGGCAAACTCCAGGAGATGGAGAGGGACAGGAAGGCCTGGTGAGCTGCAGCCCATGGGGTCACAAAGAGTCGGACATGGCAACTCACAACAACAACACTGCATATAAGTTAAATAAGCAGGGTAACAGTACACAGCCTTGACACACTCCTGTCCCAGGTGGAACCAGTCCATTGTTCCGTGTCCCATTCTAACTGTTGCTTCTTGACTTGTATCCAGGTTTCTCAGGAGACAGGTAAGGTGGTCTAGTATTACCATCTCTTTAAGAATTTTCCACAGTTTGTTGTGAGCCACACAATGAAAGACTTTAATTGTCTGAAAATGTTTAACTTATCAAAGTTTTTAATTTTATGAAAGTTTTAAAGTTTATTATATAAAAATATATATCTGTATTTTCATATGAGATATGCACATATATTTGTCATAAAAGATATACCAACATTTTCATTTAACATACATATCTATATTGTCATATATGAAATATATATAGAATATTACTCAGCAAAATAGAAGTGGGAGATATTTTTAAATAGATTCCATTAGGAAACTAATTTCATGAGAATTTTTTAAAAATCAAGTAGTTTTCCTCTTAATTTTTTCTTTACAAAGAAGTTATCAGTCAAGTGTCGCCAATGAATCTAATTACAGGATCAGTTCTATTCAGTTCAGTTGTTTCCGACTCTTTGCAACCCCATGGACTGCAGCACACCAGGCTTCCCAGTCCATCACCAACTTCTAGAGCTTACTCAAACTCATGTCCACTGAGTCGGTGATGCCATCCAACCATCTCATCCTCTGTTGTCCCCTTCTCCTCCTGCCCTTAATCTTTCCCAGCATCAGGGTCTTTTCTAACAAATCAGTTCTTCATATCAGGTGGCCAAACTATTAGAGCTTCAGCATCAGTCCTTCCAATGAACATTCAGGACTGATTTCCTTTAGGATGGACTGGTTGGATCTCCTTGCAGTCCAAGGGACTCTCAAGAGTCTTCTCCAGTACCATAGTTTAAAAACATCAATTCTTCAGCACTCAGCTTTCTTTATAGTCCAACTCTCACATCCATACATGACTACTGGAAAAACCATAGTTCTGACTAGATGAATCTTTGTTGGCAAAGTAATGTTTCTGCTTTTTAATATGCTGTCTATGTTGGTCATAGCTTTTCTTCCAAGGAGCAAACATCTCTTAATTTCCTGGCTGCAGTCACCATATGATCCAGCAATCTCACTCCTAGCCATACCTCCAGACAAAGCGATAATTTGAAAAGATACATGCAATATTCTAAAAGAATGTGTGCATACCACCTGCACATCTGACAGGTAACCTTTACTCTCTCACATCTGAGACATCAAATTTGTCTCCACATATTGCCTGCTATGAGTAGACCCTTGGTTCATACTCTATGTAATCACATACTGTCATAATTAAATCCTATTTGAATTTTAGCTTTATTTTTAGGATGTGCTTTTCCTCTAACAGCATAGGAGCATTCCCTCTTCTTCAGGCCCTGTTTCCTTGGTATGACATTTCAACCCTCAAAAATGTTACTGTTGATATGAATATCAATTTCATTCTAGCTCACTTTGAACAGAGAAGCAAAAAATCAGGGGGCCTATGTTTTCTGTTTTCTTCATGGAAAAAAATGAAACTGTAAGAAGAAAAAGTACCTGTAGCTCATGTGCTCCTTGAATCACTAACTGTTGGCAGGGACTTTATTTTTAAGTGTGACCCTTCATTCATAATATAACAAATAACAGAATTAGATGAAAGTAGTTTGAAATGATGGCTTGCTGCTACCTAGAAAATCTGAAACAATGGAAACCGCAAAGATGAGGGTGCCAAGCTTTGAAGAATATTTTAGGTTTGCAAGTAATAAGTAGTATGCTAATTTCAACAATATATTTTTATACTGATAAAGTATTTTCCAAAAGACTTCAGTGCGGTCACCTCCTGCTGGAAGCCTGGGATGCTGGAATCTGGCCACTTCCTGTCTGTCTTTACAGGACACTGAGCTGCCCTCTGAGAAGTTCCTGGATCTCCCCTGGATCCTGACCATCAGGTGACCAGAGAAATTGCGAATAGTGTTTGGCCTATTGAAATGTTTAATGACACAGATCCTTTCAGTTTCTTGATGTGGGTGAAGCGTGGAGCCCAGCGATGATTTCTTCAAGAAATGTACATCCTAGCTCCCACACGAGGGTGAGCCCCCTGTCCAATGATGAGAGACCCTGCATATGAGTGACCTGTGCCTGCTGGAAGACCGAGTTTGAAGACCAAGTTCTGTCTACATGGTGGATTTAGACTTCTCCAAGTCCTGTCTACACCGATTATGTTTAGACGAGACCATGCACTTTCTTCAGTGAGAACATTTAGACCTGACCTTGTACTCTCTGCATCGGGACTGCATCTGAACGTCAGTGCTCAAATGTCTGGGCTCTGGGGCTGGGTGGGCTTCTCTGGGTAACCGTGCTCTCTTCTGAGTGGTATTCCCTGGCCCGCCCAGGGGTCAGTGCTGCGGTAGGGCTCCTAGTCTTTCTCTCCCAGATTCACCTTCCCTGGGGCTCCTGGAGACCCCTCAGGTGGGCCACCTGGTAATCATTCCAATTTTCCAGCACCTTCAGATTGAGTAGGGAGGCAGGTTCACCTGGTTCCAGGGCACAGGGATCAGGCATAAAGTCAATGGTCAGCAGGTGAGGTTGCGGCTGTGCTCTCCTTCCCATCAACTCTCTCCTCCCAAGAGAACAGGGCTGCCCCTCGTCTTCCAGCTCCACTTTCCTGTTTTCTCAGCAGCTCAGCAGGACAAGAAAGACAGAGCCTGCCAGAACCAAGGTAGTGTGTTCACCTCTAGCACGAGCTTTCAAACAAGGGAAAAAATCACACAGAACCAGAGTGAAAACAGGAGGGGCCTGACTTCTCAGGGACAACTGAGGGGAGAGGAGATGGTCCTTACACTTCTTTCTAGGGTCTCAGTGTCCTGGGCGGTTCACACATTGGGGCTCGGCTGACCACAGCCATGGTATCCTGACCGAGGGGACCTGTGACCCCAGGGGGATCTGGGCACTGTGAGTCTCACCCTGTCTGCATGGGTCAGGATCACATGTATGGGGAGACCACAAACAAAGTTAAGAAAAAGAGACAAATACATGAGCTCTTCACTTGTGTTTAGGAGTTAATGCTTCCCGGCACTCACTTTACACTGGCCTGTGCCTGTTTGCCTCTCTCCTCCCTCAAGGTTCACCCTTCCTGGAGCTCCTGGAGACTCCTCAGGTGGGTGTCTACCTGGTAATTACTCCAATTCTCCAGCATGAGCATGGAGGGAGGGAGGCAGGTTCACCTGGTGAATTGACTGCAGGGCACACGGGTCAGGCAAAAAGCCAAAGGGCAGCAGGTGAGGTTGCTGCTGTGATCTCCTTCCAATCAATCATCCCTACTCAGCAGAGACCAGACCTGCCCCTCGTCTCCCAGCCCTGCACCTGGCATGTTTTCTCAACACCTCAGGGGAACAAGAAAAGACAGCCTGCCAGAACCAAGCTGGTGTGTTCAACATTATCATGACAGCTGTAAACACAGTTAATATCACACAGAACCAAAGGGAAGAGAGGAGGACTTCTCTGGGACAGTGTGGGGAGACGAGACCGGCCCTACCTCTTGCTGCCATCCCAGGGGGTTACAGGAACCCCCCCCCTCATTTCCACCTTAGGAGTCCAACCAGCAGAGACCTGGTGTCCTAACCAAGGGTCGTGGGCCCAGGTGCAGGGTCCGGGGATTGTGTGGCTCTCACCCCATCCATGTGGGTCAGGATCCTGTGTGCACAGAGACCACATATCTGCTCTTTGCCTGTAGTGTTAACCTCCATGCCGTTTCTCATAGTAGCTTCACCGTTTACATTCCCACCAAGATGGTAGGAGGATTCCTTTTTCTGTATGTTCTCTACAGTATTTATTCTTTGTATATCTTCTCAGTGATGGCCATTGTGACCCATGTAAGGTGGTAGCTTATTGAAGTTTTGACTGGCATTGATTTAATAATTATTGATGAGTATTTTTCCATGTGCTTTTATTATTTTACATATTGTGAGTACAGTTTACCTCTTGAAACTGGCTTCTAGAAACCTGACCCTGTTTGGAACTCTTTTGCGATGACTTACCCCAGGACATTTCTTGAGGGCAGGTGTCATTTAAAGCCCTGCTACTGCTGCTAAGTCACTTCAGTCATGTCTGACTCTGTGCAACCCCATCCCTGGGATTCTCCAGGCAAGAACACTGGAGTGGGTTGCCATGTCCTTCTCCAATTTAGAGCCCTATGGAACCTTTAAGAGCCCTGTACCACCTGTTTCACGGCTTCCCTGTTGGCTCCGTAGTAAGGGATCTGCCTACAATGCAGGATGCTTGCCCAAAACATGGATTTGATCCCTGGGTGGGGAAGATCCCCTGGAGAAGGAAATGGCAAGCGACTCCAGTACTGCAGCCTGGAGAATCCCAGGAACAGAGGAGCCTGGCAGGCTACAGTCCATGGAGTTGTAAAGTTGGACACAATTGAGTGACTAAACAATAGCACCTGTTCTAATGTGTACATATTGATCTGAACCAGCTAATTACTCCCTGCCCCCAACCACATTTCTTTTTTGGTAACCATCAATTTCTTTTCTTAGTAGGTGAACCTGTTTCTCTTTTGTAATGAAGTTCATTTGTATCCATGTCTAGATTCCGCCAGAAGTGATATCCTATGATACTTGTCTCACTTCACTTAACATGATCACCTCTGGTTTTTTCCCTGTAACTGGAAATGTCATTGTTTCATCCTTTATTTCTGACTTATATTGCATTGTGTATATGTACCCTATCTTCTGTATCCATTCATCTGTCTTCGTACACTTAAGTTGCTTCTGTTTCTTTGCTACTGTACCTAGTGCTGCCAGGATCTTTGGGATGCAGGTGTCTTTTTAAGTTTTGGTTTCCTCTGGATTTACACCTAGGTGTGGTATTGCTGGATCACTTGGTACTTCTGCGCTTAGTTTTCTAAGAACCATAATGCTCTCCCTAGTGTGTGTACTGATTTACATTCCCACCAACAGTGCAGGAGGGCTCCCTTCTCTCCACAGCCTCTGCAGAATTTACTGTTGTAGAATTTTTGATATGGCCATTTTGATCAATGTGAGGTGATACCTCATTGCGTATTTGATTCGCTTTTCTCTAAGAACTCGTGAGGCTGAGCATCTTTTTATGTTCTTTATGGCTATCTCTACAGCTTCTTTGGAGAAATGTGCATTTAGACCTTTGGTTGATTTTATTGGATTGTTTGGTTTTTGATATTGCACTGTACATGTTGTTCGTATGTGTTGGATATAAACTTCTTGTGGGTATCTTTGTTTGCAAGAATGTTTTTTCTATTCTGAAGGTTCTTTTTTTCTTTCACTTGTGATTTCCTTTGCTGTACAATTTTTAACATTTCTTAGGTCCCATTTGTTTATTGTTTTATTTTTCAGGATTCTGAGAGATGGATCACAAATGTTGCATTTTATGTCAAAGTGTGTTCTGATTTTTTCTTAAATAGTTTCATAATATCTGTCCTTTTATTTAGATCTTTAATCTACTTGCAGTTAGCTTTGTGTGTAGTAGGGAGTAGTCTGATTTCGTTCTCATTTTCATGCTAAGGAACCTGCCCCGTGTCCTCCACAGTGGCTGCTCCCAATTTCCACTCCCAGCATCAGTGTGGAGCGTTCCCTGTGCTCTACACTCACTCCAGCATTGATTGATTGTAGAATTTCTGCCTCTGGCCATTCTGATCAGTGTGAGGTGATATATTATTGAAGTGTTGATTTGCCTTTCTCTCATATTTAGTGATGTTGACATCTTTTCGTGTGTGTGTGTGTGTTTTAACAGTATGAGGTAAACTTACTTATTCAAGCTGGCTTCTTAAATAAATATTCAAAACATATTCCCTGTTTTGAATGTTTTTCTGATGACCTCCCCAAGGACATTTCTTGAGGGCCGGTGTTTTTTACACAGCCCTGCAGACCTTGGGAATATTAAGTGCCCATGAGCAACGGTTTCAAAGTTGTTGTTATGGGAAATGGCCACAAGGCGGCAGCATGTCTTTATGCCCAACTCCATTTACTGGAGGAACCAGTGCCTTGGGGAAAGTCCTGTTCCTGGATTAACAATGAAGCACTTAAGGCTTGTGTCCCATTCCTTCTTCCTTCTTTACTCCTGTTCCCTGGCCAAATCCCAGTTCCTGCAACACCACTCTGGGGAGGGTGCTTTCATCCATAGGTGGGACGACCCAAAGGAAGGAGGCTGGAACTCCCCCAACACCAGGAGACATGGAGCCCACGGGGCTTTTCAAAGCTCTTTGAGCCCAGAGACTCCACATCCTTTGGAGGCAGTATGCATAGTTTCACTGCAGAAGAACCTTCCTGGATCTGGAGGTTGAGGGCCCATGCAGAGAGGAGTAGGCTTGCCAGGTCCATGAGGCAGGGCTCTTTGGCAAATCCTTCCGAGCTCCGTCAATCCCATGATAGTCCATCCTTGGGAAACAAGCCTGCCCAGGCTTCAGGGCTGTGATAACAGCCCAGATCACTATGGCCGTAATGGAATAGAGTCAGCATCTTTTGTTGTTTATTCTGTTTTTATCCTGTCATTTGAACACTCCGTTTTCATTCAAACTTTGTCCCATTTTTTTTCTAGCGGTGTATGAATTTTCTGATACTGAGTGGCAGAGGCTGTTTTTATATTTTGGAGATGAATTCCTTGTGTCCATGTTTCATTTTTTATTTCCTTTTGTATTCAAGTGCTTTTAAAGCTAATCATTCCCTTTTTCTAGGAGAAGGCAATGGCACCCCACTCCAGTACTTTTGCTTGGAAAATCCCATGGACAGAGGAGCCTGGTGGGCTGCAGTCCATGGGGTCGCTAAGAGCTGGACACAACTGAGCGACTTCACTTTCACTTTTCACTTTCATGCATTGAAGAAGGAAATAGCAACCCACTCCAGTGTTCTTGCCTGGAGAATCCCAGGGACGGGGGAGCCTGCCGTCTATGGGGTCGCACAGAGTCGGACACGACTGAAGCTACTTAACAGCAGTAGCAACAGTCCCTTTTTCTGGTTTGTAGCTTATTCATTATCCTAAGATATGGATTCACAAAGAATTTGCTGTAATGTATGTCAAATCATGTCCTGTTTATATTTTTCTCAAGAATTTCACAGTATCCATCTTTATACTTGGGCTTCCCTGGTGGCTCAGAGGTTAAAGCGCCTGCCTTTGATGCAGGAGACCCGGGTTCGATCCCTGAGTCAGGAAGATCCCCCACTTCAGTATTCTTGCCTGGAGAATCCCATGGACAGAGTAGCCTAGTAGGTTACAGTCCACGGAGTCGCAAAGAGTCGGACACTACTGAGCGACTTCACCTCACCTCACCTCATCCTTATACTTAGAAACACTATTTGGAATTTATTTCTGAGTATGGTGTCAGGGAGTATTCTAACCTTATTCTCATTTTCATGGCTGAAAAAAACTTCAGAGTATCCTTCATAATGGCTGTTACCAATTTACATCCCAAGCATCAGTGGAGAAGGGTTCCCTTTGTCTCCACATCCCCTCCAGCACTTGTTGATTGTAGAGTGTTTGACGACGGTCATTCCTTGCCATGTGATGTGATACCTCGCTGCAGCTTGGATTTGCATCTCTCTTTTATTTAGCGATGTCTCCATCTTTTCACGCGATTCTTTTTAAAGGGTGTGAAGTAGCTCTTGAAGTTGGGTTGTTGAATGCCGTCCTCTTTTAAATTCTTTTTCAATGACCACTTTTAGGACATTTCTCAGGGTCAGGTGTTTTTTGCTTACAGCCCCTGGATCCTTATGAATATTAAATACCCAGCAGCACAGCTCTGCATGATGGTGTTACAGAAAATGACCACAAGGTGGCAGCATTTCTCCAAACTACAATCTTTCCTTGTTTTTTTTTTTTTTTTTTTTTTTTTAAATTCTCTAATTTCCTTG
>SJYF01002872.1:1667598-1697593 GCA_006410515.1 Procapra przewalskii
GGATATATCTCATATATAAAAATAGAGGTGTGTGTGTGTATATATATATATATGTCATATATAAAATAAGGTATATATTTTTACATCATCAAAATTAAAACTTTCATAAAATTAAAAATTTTCAAAGAAATAAAGCCTTTAATTGTGTGGATCACAACAAACTGTGGAAAATTCTTGAACAGATGGGAATACTAGACCACCTTACCTGCCTCCAGAGAAGCTTGTATGTAGGTCAAGAAACAAGAAACAAGTGGTGCTGGGAAAACTGGTCAACCACTTATAAAAGAATGAAACTAGAACACTTTCTAACACTATACACAAAAATAAACTCAAAATGGATTAAAGATCTAAATGTAATACCAGAAACTATAAAACTCCTAGAGGAAAACATAGGCAAAACACGCTCTAATGTAAATCATAGCAGGATCCTCTATGACCCACCTCCCAGAGTAATGGAAATAAAAGCAAAAATAAACAAATGGGACTTAATTAAACTTAAAAGCTTTTGCACAATGAAGGAAACTATAAGCAAGGTGAAAGACAGCCTTCAGAATGGGAGAAAATAATAGCAAATGAAGCAACTGACAAAGAATTAATCTCAAAAATATACAAGCAATTCCTGCAGCTCAATTCCAGAAAAATAAGTGACCCAATCCAAATATGGGCCAAAGAACTAAACAGACATTTCTTCAAAGAAGACATACAGATGGCTAACAAACCCATAAAAAGATGCTCAACATCTCTCATCAGAGAGATGCAAATCAAAAGCACAGTGAGGTACCATCTCACGCCAGTCAGAATGGCTGCGATCCAGAAGTCTATAAGCGATAAATGTGAGAGAGAGTGCTGAGAAAAGGGAACCCTCTTACACTGTTGGTGGGAATGCAAACTAGTACAGCCACTATGGAGAACACTGTGGAGATTCCTTTAAAAACCGGAAATAGAACTGCCATCTGACCCAGCAATCCCACTGCTGGGCATACACACCAAGGAAACCAGAACTGAAAGAGACATGTGTACCCCAGTGTTCATCACAGCACTGTTTACAACAGCCAGGACACGGAAGGAGCCTAGATGTCCACTGGCAGATGAATGGATAAGAAAGTTGTGGTACACATATACAGTGGAATATTACTCAGCTATTAAAAAGAATGCATTTGAATCAGTTCTAATGAGGTGGATGAAACTGAAGCCTATTATACAGAGCGAAGTCAGTCAGAAAGCAAAACACCAATACAGTATAGTAACACATATATGGAATTTAGAAAGATGGTAATGATGATGCTATATGCGAGACAGCAAAAGAGACACAGATGTAAATAACAGACTTTTGGACTCTGTGGGAGAAGGCAAGGTTGGGATGATCTGAGAGAATAGCACCAAAACATGTATATTATCACATGTGAAATAGATCGCCAGTCCAGGTTCGATGCATGAGACAGTGTGCTCAGAGCCGGTGCACTGGAATGACCCTGAGGGATGGGATGGGGAGGAAGGTGGGAGGGGGGTTCAGGATGGGGAACATATGTACACTCATGGCTGATTCATGTGAATGTATGGCAAAAACCTCCACAATATTGTAAAGTAATTAGCCTCCCATTAAAATAAAGAAAAATTTTAATAAAATTAAAAGCAATAACAACAAAAAAAAGAAACTGCAGTTAGAACTGGACAGGCAACAATTCCCAACTAGTTCAAAATTGGGAAAGGAGTTCTTCAAGACTATATATTGCGATCCTGTTTATTTAATTTACATGCAGGGTACATCAAGTGAAATGCCAGGTGGATGAAATACAAGCTGGAATCAAGATGCTGGGAGAGATATCTACAGCCTCAGATATGCAGATGACACCACCCTAATGGCAGAAAGCAAATAGCCTCTGTTGCAAGGTAGTCTTGGTAAAATGTTAAAGAAAAGGGAAGGAAAGCATTGCCTACTGTATTATGTCCAACTTCCCTGACGTGGGATGCTATCCTATCCCATCCCTGGAGCCTAAGTAGGCTTGGGTCCCACTGCTGAACTCAGGTGGGGTCGACACAGCATGGCAGGGTACCCTTCACTGAACACTTCTGAAAGGTCTGCTGTGTGCTCTGTCTGGCTAGGACAAGAGTCCCGCCTGGCATCAGGCCCCAAGGAATATCAAGGCAAAATTCAGCTAGCCTCAACCACCCCTGGTGCTGGGGGTCCCAGTCCAAGCCTCCTTCCTGAGAGTGCAGCCTCCTTAAGTACCCTCAGCAGTGTACTGTGGACCCTGAAGCGATTAGTTTGGACGTGGTGTTTGTGTGATGCTTTAGGAGAAAAAAGTAGTGAGACTCAAGCCCTTTCCTGTTTGCTCAGGCACATTCCAACCATCTCACAGCCCAGAAAGCAAACTTGCGCTAAGACTCTGTTTGCCCTCAGACACACCAAGCTGAGCCTGAACAGTGCTGCCACCTTGTGGACAATCCCTGGAACTACAATTTGATCACCCTAGCTCACAGGCACCTCAATTCACAAGGCCTGGAGTTCTGTGAAAGACAGCCCAATGTCCTGTGGCCAGCACCAGAGAAATAAATTCCAAACACAGCCAGAATCTTTCAGGAATACCCAAAGGTAATTGTCCTCACACTCTTTAAGGGAAAAAAAAATCACACAAACCTCCCCCACCAAACAAGATGCTCAGCATTCCTAATTGCTGCAGAAATGCCAATTGAAAGACGATGGGAAATCAAATCCCACCACTCACAATGATCAGTGTCACAAATCTGCAGCAATAAATATGGGATGGAGTCTGGGGGAGAAAGAATCACCCTAAGCTCTCAGTCGGAATATATATCGGCAGCAGCCAGTATCATGGCAAGTCTCCTGATGCCTGAAAAAAAAAAAAAAAAACCAGTCAAGTCCTGCTAAGCTGAGGATCCAACGTTCCCCCACTTTGGCCTATATCCTGAGAAAGCCATCGATCAAGAGGCACAAGCACCCCAACAAAGCTCCAGCATGACTTCCAGTAGCTGAGACAACCACCACAAAATCTCTAACCAGAAGTTGAAGCTTAAACAAGAACTGTACATATATACAGTAGATTATTTCTCACTCATTACAACTCACCACTGAAATTAGGGAATTAGGACACTGGGAGCCACACGGATGGACCTTGAAGGATCATACACTAAGGGGAGTCGGTCAGGCAGAGGAAAACCATGGTATATGAGGTACATTCCAGGCAAAATAAAAATAGGCATGCAAGTCAACAAATTTACAACCCAAAAAGAGACTCTGAGGATTCAAAGTCAAACATTTAGGGTTCCATAAATAAATAACTGAAGGGTCATGAATGAAATTGGAGGTCTGTACCTACACAGACAGGAAATGTATATCTGCAGAAGATAATCCACAAGGATGTTCCTCTTCCTTCCTTCTTCCTTCTACATATACACGGAAATATGCATCTTGAACCTATACACAGAAATCTCTTTCTCAAAGAGATATACCACAAAAATTAACTATCTTCCTTCCTTGTATCCACAAAAAAGTGTATCTGGGATAATTTCAAAGGCCCCTGTACTCAGCACTTTGCTCACCATTCTATGGCAAAAACCCAAGCAACCACAGATATACCCCATAGATATGTGATACCTGAATCCCGTGATGTACACTGACAATGGTCACAACATGGCAGATCAGCAGTGCTGCGCTGTAGCATCAACAAGATGTTAAAGAAAGGTAAGTAATTCAGTGCCTTTTCTGTGATCTCCAACCTCCCTGATATGGGATGCTATCCCATCCCTGGAGGCTGAGCAGCCTTGGGTCCCATTTCGGGACTAGGGGTAGGTGGTTGACACAGCCTGGCCCGGTGCCCTTCATTGAACCCTATTGAAATGTCTACCATCTCTTACATTCTGGCTGGGGTCAGGGTTGCGTGTGGCATCAAGGTCTCAAGTAACTGCAGGCAAGGCTCAGCCAGCCTAGTACCCTCATGATGCTGGGGTTCCCAGCTCAAGGCTCGTTCCTGACAGTGCAGCCTCCTAGCACCTGAGCACCCTCAGCAGTGTGCTGTGGACCCTGAAGGGCTGAGCCTGGACTGGGTGTCTGTGTGATGCTTTAGAGGAAAAAAGACCTGACACTCAGGGTCTTTCATGTTTGCTCAGGCACATTCCAGTATATTTCACTGCCCAGGAAGCAAACTTTCCCTAAGGCTCTGGTCACCCCAGGAACCAAAGGGAGGCCTGACTAGTGCTGCCTTCTTGCAGACGATTGCAGTCACCACTATTTTATCTCCAGAGTTCACTGGCATCTCAGTTCACAAGGACTGGGCTTGTATAATGACAGATGCCCTGAGAAAATGTGCTGGGGCAGTATTGGAAAAATAATTTCCAAACACACCCAACTTTCAGGAACCCAGCTGTTAGAGGCAAACTGTCCTGACACCCGTTAAGAAAAAAAAAAAAAAAACCTCGACAACAGGACAAGGTGCTAAGCATCTTGTGTGAGGCTTTAGGGGGGAAAAAGTAGTGAGACTCAAGCCCTTTCCTGTTTGCTCAGGCACATTCCACTCCACCCTAATCACTGAAGGAATGTCAATCAGAACGACAACGGTAAATCAAATGCCAACTGTCACAATCACAATCATCACAAATCTATGAGCATTAAAGTCGGGAGAGAGCCTGGAGGAAAAGGAAGACCGTAAGGTGTTGGCGGATAAATACTATGGCAGCAGCCTGTAAAATGGACAGTCTCGAACGCCTGGAAAGAACTCTCCAAAGAGGTTAAGCATCGGATCTGACATTCCCACACCTGGGCCTGTATCCCGAGAAAACAACTGATCGTAAGGCACATCCACCCCGAGAAACACCGCAGCGCTACTTCCAGTAGCCAAGACGCACAACCATCAAAGTCTCCAACAAGAGGCTAAAGCTTAAACATGATGTGGCACACACATCTGGTAGACTATTTCTCAGTCATTAAAACAGACACTGAAATTAGGGAATTAGGACACTGGGAGCCACAGGGATGGACCTTGAAGGACCATACACAAAGGGCAGTCAGTCAGGCAGAGGAAGACTGTGGTATATGAGGCAAGTTCCAAGCAGAACAAATATAAACATAAAGGGCAACATATTTACAATCCACAAAGGGACTCAGAATCCAAAGTCAAACAAAGTGCTCAGGGGAAAAAAAAGTAGAGGGCCTTGAATGAATTGAGCTCCATACCTACATAAACAAGAAATATGTGTCTGTAATAGACAATCCATGAGGATTATCCTCTTCCTTCCTTCATTCTACATGTACACAGAAATCTTTATCTCTATACAGAAATCTCTATAAGAGATAAACCTCAGAAATTAACTACCTTCCTTCTTTGTATACACAAAAAAAGTATATCTGGGATACATAATCCACCAGGCCTGACGCTCAGCACTCTGCTTGACATCCTACGGCAAAAATAAAAAAAGAATAGAGATACCACATGATCATTAAATACCTGATCAGGGAGCTGTATACTGACAAAAATCACAACACTGCAAATCAACTATACTGCAAGTTAGCATCTGGAAATGTTAAAGAAAAGGAAAGAATAGCAGTTCCTACTCTATGATCCCCAACCTCCCTAACTTGAGATGCTATCCCATCCCTGGAAGCTGAGCAGGCTTCGGTTCGACTCCTGGACTGACATAGTGCCGTTTTTCAAACCATTTTTAAATGTCTGCTGTCCCCTACACTCTGGCTGGGACCAGAGTCTCACGTGGCATCAAGGCCTCAAGGAACCTGAAGGCAAGGATCAGGGAGCACACACTCCTGATGCGCGTGTTCCCAATTCAGAGCTCATTCCTGAGAGTCAGCCCCCTAAACCCATATGCAACCTCAGCAGTGTACTGTGAAACTGAACAGGATGTCAGGACAGGGTGTCTGTGTGATGCTTAAGGGGGAAAAGTAGTGAGACTCAAGCCCTTTCCTGTTTGCTCAGGCACATTCCACTCCATTTCACAGCCTAAGTAGCCAGCTTGCTCTGGTTACCCCCCAGGAACCAAAGGTGGGCTTAAAAAAGTGCTGCCACCTTCTGGATATTTTCTGTAAATAAAGTTTGATCACAGGTCCTAAAGGAACCTCAATTCACTAGGCCTGGGATTCTATTGGTGACAACTGCCCTGAGGATCAGGGACGAATATTCGAAAAAATCTGAAACACAGCCGACTTTCAGGAAATCAATTGCCAAAGGTAAATTGTGATCACACCCTTCAAGGATAAAAAAGACAAAACAAACCCAAATCCCCACCACAGGACAGGATGCTACGATTCCCTACATGTGTGAGGAATGTCAATCAAAATGACAATGGAAAATCAGATTTTACCACTCACAGTGGCTAAGACTGATCATCACAAGTCTACAAAAAATAAATGCGGGAGAGAGCCTGGAGGAAAAACAATCGCCCTAAGCTGTTGGTGGGAATATACAACAGCATCAGCCAGTACAATGCAGTCTTCAAGTGACTGAAAAAACAGCATCAAGAGGGACCAGGCCTAGGATTTGACATTACAACTCCTGGGCCTGTATCCGGAGAAAACCATGCAGTTATGTCAAACAACTGTACTTCAATTTGAAAAACATTTACTTGATGTACAGCTACAAACACAATAGAAAATTGAGAAGACAAAACTAGCAAAATGAAAATAGGATATTCCTTACAGAAGATCCAGCTGAGAAACTTCCTTTGCCTGAGATCATTTAAAAAAACAGAAACTAGAGTTACCACTTTAATCTAGATTTCAAAAATAACTAATTAGTTAAATGAGGCCAATCAATCTACCAACAAGATAAATATGGCCTAGAAAGCAAGTGAAGACACATTTACCAGACACATCTTATCACATTGTGATAATTAGTACCATTAAAAATTCCAGAAAAATTGTGATTTTCTTTAAAGAATGAATCAAAAGGAGTTCACTCTAAAGATGTATTTTCCATATTCTATATGTGCCAATATTTTCCTGCATGAAATATGGAAAATTTCATATTTAATACAGGAAAATCTACAGCCACATTTTCCTGTACAAAATTTGGAAAATATCATACTTCATGCAGGGAAAATCTGTGCCCATAATTTCCTGTATGAAACATGGACAATTCTGATTGAAGTTATAAATATTTTCAGGGAAATGAATCTACATTTTCTCATACTAAGGCAAGGTTGTCAGAAACACACAGAAAAGGGGCATAAGAAATCACATTTGTGTAGAATCTAAAAAAAGACATAAATGAACCTACCTAAGAAACAGAAGGAGACTCACAAATCCAGAAACTGGTGGATGCCTGGGGAATTTGGTTGTAGGCATTGCCAGACTGGAGTAGAGGTTAAGAGATAAAAATCACTATATGTAATGCAATGCTTTACCACCTGAGCCACCAGGGAAGCCACATATGTAAGAAAAATAATAGGATATTGTGTGCAGCAGAGAGCAATATAGCCGTGATTTTGTAATATCTTTAAGTGGAGTATATTCCTTTAAAATACTGAATCACTATGTTGTATCCTGTACTTCAGAGGGAAAAGAAATAGTAGACTGATAACTACAAACACAAAAAATAATCAAGACTGAAGGTTAGCAGAATAAAAATGGGAAAATTTTAGGAATAGAAATTCCCATCAATAAATTAATTTGGATGAGATTACTAAAAACGTCCACTGGTTCGTCCACTAGAAAGAACAATATGGAGGATCTTGAAAAAATGAAACACAGAAGTGCCTTAGGGAACAGCAGTCACATGACTAGGCATATAGTCAGGGAGAAGCAACACTTTTAAAGACAGGGGTACCCATGCCACCCCTGCTGGACTGGTTTTCACAGCAAAGACACTGATGCAACCTAAGTGTTGTTCACAGAAATAATAAAGTATACAGGGTATACACACACAATGGTATATTACTCAGCCATAAAGAGCAATGAAATAATGGCATCTTCAGGCACAGGGAAGAAGGTAGAGATGATCATGGAAACCAAACAGAGACAGTGAGCAAAAAACATAATATAATATCACTTCTAGGTGGATCTAACAATGGATACATATGAGCTCCTTGAGCAAAGATATAGTTGACACACTTAGAAAAAAGAACTTATTGTTAGCAGAGAAGAAAGGTATTGCTGCTGCTGCTAAGTTGCTTCAGTCGTGTCCGACTCTGTGCGACCCCATAGACGGCAGCCCACCAGGCTTCCCCGTCCCTGGGTTTCTCCAGGCAAGAACACTGGAATGGGTTGCCATTTCCTTCTCCGATGCATGAAGCTGAAAAGTGAAAGTGAAGTTGCTCAGTCATGTCTGACTCTTAGCGACCCCATGGACTGTAGCCTACCAGGCTCCTCTGTCCATGGGATTTTCCAGGCAAGTGTACTGGAGTGGGGTGCCATTATCAGCTATTTGAAATAACATAATGCTCAAAATTCTCCAAGCAAGGCTTCAGCAGTATGTGAACCGTGAGCTTCCAGATGTTCAAGCTGGTTTTAGAAAAGGCAGAGGAACCAGAGATCAAATTGCCAACATCTGCTGGATCATCAAAAAAGCAAGAGAGTTCCAGAAAAACATCTATTTCTGCTTTATTGACTATGCCAAAGCTTTTGACTGTGTGGACCACAAGAAACTGTGGAAAATTCTGAAAGAGATGGGAATACCAGACCACCTGACCTGCCTCTTGAGAAACCTGTATGCAGGTCAGGAAGCAACAGTTAGAACTGGACATGGAACAGTTGACTGGTTCCAAATAGGAAAAGGAGAATGTCAAGGCTGTATATTGTCACCCTGCTTATTTAACTTCTATGCAGAGTACATCATGAGAAACACTGGGCTGGAAGAAGCACAAGCTGGAATCAAGATTGCCAGGAGAAATATCAATAATCTCAGATATGCAGATGATACCACCCTTATGGCAGAGTGAAGAGGAACTAAAAAGCCTTTTGATGAAAGTGAAAGAGGAAAGTGAAAAAGTTGGCTTAAAGCTCAACAATCAGAAAACGAAGATCATGGCATCCAGTCCCATCACTTCATGCTTACTCCTTGGAAGGAAAGTTATGACCAACCTAGATAGCATATTCAAAAGCAGAGATATTAGTTTGCCAACAAAGGTCCATCTAGTCAAGGCTATGGTTTTTTCCAGTGGTCATGTATGGATGTGAGAGTTGGACTTTGAAGAAAGCTGAGCACCAAAGAATTGATGATTTTGAACTGTGGTGTTGGAGAAGACTCTTGAGAGTCCCTTGGACTGCAAGGAGATCCAACCAGTCCATCCTAAAAGAGATCAGTCCTAGGTGTTCATTGGAAGTACTGATGCTGAAGCTGAAACTCCAATACTTTGGCCACCTCATGCGAAAAGTTGACTCATTGGAAAAGACCTTGATGCTGGGAGGGATTGCGGGCAGGAGGAGAAGGGGACGACAGAGGATGAGATGGCTGGATGGCAACACCAACTCGATGGACAGAGTTTGCATGAACTCTGGGAGTTGGTGATGGACAGGGAGGCCTGGTGTGCTGTGATTCATGGGGTCGCAAAGAGTTGGACACGACTGAGCGACTGAACTGAACTGAATGCACACTACTATTTAGAAAATAAATCACAAGGACCCAATGGGTAACAAAAGGAATGGTATTCCACTCTCTGTAATAACCTCTACAGGCATAGAACCCAAAACACAACATATACACATCTACATATGAGTGAATCACTAACAGTCTCTGGTGGCTCAGTCAGTAAAGAATCTGCCCGCAATGCAGGAGACCTGGATTTGATCCCTGGGTTGGGAAGATCCCCTGGTGAAGGGAAAGGCTACCCACTCCAGTATTCTGACCTGGAGAATTCCACGGACTGTATAGGCCATGGGGTTGCAAAGAGTTGGACATGACTGAGCAACTTTCACTTCACTTCATACAGAAATAGAACCCAAGATATAACATATACACATCTATATATGAGTGAATCTCTAACAGCCCCTGGTGGCTCAGTCAGTAAAGAATCTGCCCGCAATATAGGAGACCAGGGTTTGGATCCTGGGTTGGGAAGGTCTTATGGAGAAGCAAATGGCAATCCACTCCAGTATTCTTGACTGGGAAATCCCAAGGACAGAGGAGCCTGGTGGGATATAGCTGAGCTATTTCAAATCCTAAAAGATGATGGTGTTAAAGTGCTGCACTCAATATGACAGCAAACTTGGAAAACTCAAATTTGGAAAACTCAGGCCATGGGACTGGAAAAGGTCAGTTATCATTCCAATCCCAAAGAAGGGCAATGCCAAAGAATGTTCAAACTACTGCACAATTCACTCATTTCACACACTAGCAAAAGTAAGTTCCCAAGACATATTTCAACAGTACGTGAATGAAGAACTTCCAGATGTTCAAGTGGTATTTTAAAAAGGCAGAGGAACCAGACATCAAATTGAAACATCTGTTGGATCATAGGAAAAGCAAGAGAATTCCAGAGAAACATCTACTTCTGCTTCATAGACTACACTAAAGCCTTTGACTGTGTGGGTCACAACAAAATGTGGAAAATTCTTAAAAAGATGGGAATACCAGACCACATTACCTGCCTCCTGAGAAACTTGGATGGTCGGGAAGTACCAGTAGGAACCAGACATGGAACAATGGACTTATTCAAAATTGGGAAAGGATTGTATCAAGGTTGTATATTGTCACTCTGCGTATTTAACTTATATGCAACAACAACGAGTGAATCAAGTTGCTATGAATTAAAAACAAAACCCAGTGCATTGTAATTCACCTGTATACTCAAGTTCAACTGACTTTATCAACTCAAAAACTATAGAAACATATGCTGACTCTATTCCCCTCATCCCATGGCTACCTGGGTTGGTATCACATCTCTGGAGACTGGGCAGGCTTGGGATCCTAGGTTGGCTTGTGGTGGGGCTCAGGGATCTGGGAGGATGTGGCAGGCAGCGCGCCCCGTGATGTTCCTGGAGTGCCTCTTGCCCTCTGCAGGAGCTCTCAGTCTCTAGATGCAGGCAAAATAAATTAAGAGATTTGAATTAACGTAGACACACTTATATGGATCAAATAGATGGTCGAAAATGAGTTACTGAATAGCAGATGGAAGTTTACTGCAAGACTGTAATCACCTACATGGGAACAAGAACTTGAAAGAGAATATAGGAACCACTATACATTAATGAATCAAGTTCCTGTATACCTGAAACACATATAAACTCAGAAATCATCTCCATTCAAAGTAAAATAACATGGAAATTACAGAGGGAAAAGTTGTGTGGGGCTGAATAAAGCTGCCGCCTTGTAACAACTTGAAAAGATGTGGTGTTGGGCATTGAGTATTCTTAAGGTCAGAGAGTCTGGAAGTAAAAAAAACAGCTGATCTCCACAAACGTTCTAGTGGTGGTCATCAGAAAAACTCTACAACAGGGCTGAGTTCAAGGGAGCCAATCTGGAGGAGTAGTTGAAACTCACCCTCGAAAAGAAATCACATGGAAAGAGGTCATCATTGCTAAGTATTAGGAATGCAAATCAAAACCCCAGGAAGGTATCACCACACAGAAGGCAGAAGGGCCATTGTCGGAAACTCAACAAACAGTAACTGCTGATAAAGGTGCAGGGAAAAGGAAATGTGGAAAATTTCATATTTCATGCAGGAGAACCTGCACCCATGTTTTGCTGCAGGAAATAGGGGGTATTCACAAGGACCTGCTCGACTTGTTATTGCACAAAGTCCAAAATCACGATAGAGAAACACCATAGATACAAAATACCTGAATCAAGCTGTATGCTGACAGCAGTCACAATACCGTAACTCGATTGTGCTGCCATGTAGTATGGCAAGATGCTACAGGAAAGGAAAGGAAAACAGGGCCTCCTCTGTTACAAATGACCTCCCTGACTTGGCATGCTATCCCATCCCTGGAGGCTGAGCGAGCTTGGGTCCCACTGCTGGACTGGGGAGGGGTGGATACAGCCTGGCACGGTGCCCTTCACTGAACCCTTTTAAAGGTCTACAATCTACTGCTCTCTGGCTGGGACCAGAGTCCTCCATGGCATCAAGGGCCCAAGGCATTTGAAGGCATGATTCAGCCAGCCTCGACCTCTCCCGGTGCTGAAGTTAGCAGCAAAAGCCTCCTTCCTGAGAGGGCAGCCTCCAAGGCACCGGGGACTGTGGACCTGGAAGGGATTAGTCTGCATGGTGGGTTTGTGTGATGCCATAGGGGCAAAAAGTACTGAAACTCAAGCCCTTTTGTGTTTGTCCAGGCACAGTCCACTCTATTTCACACCCATGAAAGCCAACTTTCCTGGTTGCCCCGGGAACCAAGTGTGGGCATGCAGAAATGCTGCTGTCTTTTGGACTTTTCCTGTAACTACAACTTGATCCCCAGTTCTCACAGGCACCTCAGTTCACAAGGCCTGGGGTTCTGTAATGATAGCTGTCCTCAGGAAATGTCATGGTGTGGATACTGGAGAAATACATTCCAAACAGAGTCGACTTTCAGGAAGCCAAACGCCAAACAAAACAAAACCTCCAGCACAGGACAAGATGCTCAGCATCCATAATGGCTGCAGGAATGCCAATCAAAATGACAATGGGAGTCAAATTCCACCAGTCCCAATGGCCATCCTCACAAGTCTACAAACAATAAATGTGGGAAGGAGCCTGGAAGCAAAAGCATCCCCCTAAATTGTCGGTGGGAATATACGTTGGCTACAGGATATGAACAGCCTCCAATGCCTCAAAAATAAATAAACAATCTGTCAAGATGAGCTACACCAGGGATCTCACATTCTCACACCTGGGCCTATATGCTGAGGAAACCTTCAATCAAAAGGCACATGAACCCCAATGAACACTGGAGGACTACTTCCAATAGCCAAGACACACAACAGGAAAATCTCCACCGAGATTAAAGCTTAAGCAAGATGTTGTACATATATCCAATAGACTATTCCTCACTCCTAAAAAATACCACTGAAATTAGGGAATTATGACACTGGTAATCATGAGGATAGAACTTGAAGGACCATGCATTAAGAGAAATCAGTCAGGCAGAGGAAGTTTGTGGCATATGAGATACCTTCTTGGAAAAAATAAAAATATACATACAAGGAAACAAATTTACAACTCAAGAGGGACTCTGAGAATTCAAAGTCAAATAAAGGGCTCCAGAAAAAAAAAGTGAAGGGCCTGAAATGAATTAGGAGGTAAGTACCTACATAGATAAGAAATCTGTATCTGTAATAGAAAATCCACAAGGATTATCCTCTTCCTTCCTTCCTTCCTTCCTTTCACGTACACACAGAAATCTGTATCTCTAAGAGATAATCCACAAAAATTATCTCTTAACTTCCTTCTTTGTATACAGGAAATTGTATCTAAGATAGATAATTCACAAGGACCTGATGAGATAGATAATTCACAAGGACCTCTGCTTGACCTTCCATGGCAGAAAAGTCCCAAAAGACAATAGAGATATCCCACAGATACATAATACCCAAATCCATCAGCTGTGCACTGACCACAAACACAACATTTGAACTGACTGTACTGCAATGCAGCATCAGCAAGATGGCAAAGCAGAGGAAAGAAGCGCAGTGACTACTCTATTATCTCCAACCTTCCTGACTTGGGATACTATCCCAACCCTGGAGGCTGAGCAGGCTTGGTTCCCACTGCTGAACTGGGGGCTGGGGGAGGGGGGTTGACACAGACTGGCACATTGCCATCCTTTGAACCCTTTTGCTGTCTGCTGTGAGGACCAGAGTGCTGAGTGGGATCAAGACCTCTCAGAGTTGGGGGCAATAATCATGGAGCCTCCACTTTTCCTGGTTCTGACCGGGCGGGGTGGGGGTGGGGGGTCCCAGCTCAAGCACATAGGCACCCTCAGCAGCGTGCTGTGGACCCAGACGGGATTAGTCTGGACGGGGCATTTGTGAAATGCTTTAAGAGAGAAAGAAGAGAGACTCAAGCCCTTGGGTGTTTTCTCAGGCACATTCCACTCAAATTCACAGACCAGAAAGCCAACTTTCCATAAGGATCTAGTTGCCCTGGGAACCAAAGGTGGGCAAGAAAAAGTGCTGCCATCCTGTGGACATTTTCTGTAACTGCAACTTGATCACCAGTGCGCACAGGTACCTTAATTCACAAGGGCTGGGGTTCTGTTAATGACAGCTGCCCTCAGGAAATGCCCTGGGGCGGGTATGGGAGAATCATATTCCCAAACCAGCCAACTCCAGGAAGCCAACTTCCAAAGGTAAATTGTCCTCACACCCTTTAAAGAAAAAGAAATAATAAAACTAAATCAAACCTTCACCACAGGACAAGATGCTCAGCATCCCTAATGGCTGCAGGAATGCCAATCAAAACGACAACGGACACCAAATATCACCACTCACAATGGCCATCATCAGAGTCGACAAGCAACACAGACAGAGCGTGGAAGAAAAAGAATACCCCTAAGCTGTTGGTGGTAATATACATTGGCTACAGCCAGTATATGGACAGACTCCGAATGTACAAAAAACAGCTAGCAAGAAGGGCTAGGGTGAAAAAGTGATGCTATCAAGAAGGGTGTGTGTGTGATGCTTCAAGAGGAAAAAGTAGTGAGACACAAGCCCTTGGGTTTTTGCTCACGCACTTTCCACATTTCACTGCCTGGAAGCCGACTTTCCCGAAACCTCTGCTTGCCCCGAGAACCAGATATGGGCATCGAAAAGTGCTGCCGCCTTGTGGACACTTTCTGTAACTACATCTGACCGCTAGTACTTCAGTTCAGTCGCTCAGTCATGTTCGACTCTGCGACCCCATGAATTGCAGCACGCCAGGCCACCTTGTTCATTACCAACTCCCACCCAAACCCGGGTCCATCCAACCATCTCATCCTCTGTCATCCCCTTCTCCTCATGCCCGCAATTTTTCCCAGCATCAGGGTCTTTTCCAACGAGTCGGCTCTTTGCATCAGGTGGCCAAAGTATTGGAGTATCAGCTTCAGCATCAGTCCTGCCAATGAACACCCAGGACTGGTCTTCTTTAGGATGGACTGGTTGGATCTCCTTGCAGTTCAACAGACTCTCAAGAGTCTACTCCAACACCACAGTTCAAAAGCATCAATTCTTCTGCGTTCAACTTTCTTTACAGTCCAACTCTCACATCCATACATGACCACAGGAAAAACCAAAACCTTGATGAGATGGACATTTGTTGGCAAAGTAATGTCTCTGCTTTTTAATATGCTGTCTAGGTTGGTCATAACTTTCCTTCCAAGGAGTAAGCGTCTTTTAATTTCATGGCTGCAATCACCATCTGCAGAGAATCACCATCTTCATTTCCCATGAAGTGATGGGACCAGATGCCATGATCTTTGTTTTCTGAATGCTGAGCTTTAAGCCAACTTTTTCACTCTCCTTTTTCACTTTCATCAAGAGGCTCTTTAGTTCTTCTTCACTTTCTGCCATAAGTGTGGTGCATATCTGCATATGCAAGGTTATTGATATTTCTCCCGGCAATCTTGATTCCAGCTTGTGCTTCCTCCAGCCCAGTGTTTCTCATGATGTACTCTGCATAGAAGTTAAATAAGCAGGGTGACAATATACAGCCTTGACGTGCTCCTTTTCCTATTTGGAAACAGTCTGTTGTTTCATGTCCAGTTCTAACTGTTGCTTCCTGACCTGCATACAGGTTTCTCAAGAGGCCGGTCAGGTGGTCTGGTATTCCCACCTATTTCAGAATTTTCCACAGTTTCTTGTGATCCACACAGTCGAAGGCTTTGGCATAGTCAATAAAGCAGAAATAGATGTTTTGCTGGAACTCTTGTTTTTTCCATGGTCCAGCAGATGTTGGCAATTTGATCTCTGGTTCCTCTGCCTTTTCTAAAAGGCAGATGTTCCTTGAACATCAGGAAGTTCGCGGTTCACATATTGCTGAAGCCTTGCTTGGAGAATTTTGATCATTTCTTTACTAGCGTGTGAAATGAGTGCAATTATGCAGTAATTTGAGCATTCTTTGGCATTGCCTTTCTTTGGGATTGGAATGAAAACTGACCTTTTCCAGTCCTGTGCCCACTGCGGAGTTTTCCAAATTTTGCTGACATATTGAGAGCAGCACTTTCACAGCATCATCTTTCAGAATTTGAAATAGCTCAACTGGAATTGACATATACACCCATATTTTCATATGAGAAATATGGAAAATTCTATGTTCATATATGAAATAGGCACCCATAGTGTCATATATGAAATATAAAAATTTTTTCATATGTGAAAATACATCCATGTTTTCATATATGAAATATTAAAAGTTCCCTTTTAATTCATGAAATATACACTCATTTTTTCATATATTACATGTAGAAAGTTCTATTTTCATCTTGAAATACGCACACATGTTTATATATAAGATATAGAAAATTCTATTTTCATCTTTGAAATAAGCAACCATGTTTTAATATATGCAGTATGAAAAATTCCATTTTCATCCATGAAATATGCACCCATGTTTTCATATATGAAATATACAAAACTATATTCATAAAATATGTACCCATCTCTTCATATATGAAACAATGAAAATTCTAGTTTTTATCAATGAAATATGCACCTTTTATACATTAAAATTCATACATACTTTTGTATAAGAAATATAGAAAATTCTATGTTCATGAAATTTGTATTTATCCTTTCATTCAAAATAGAAAATATGCACATATGCTTTCGTATATGAAATATAGAAAATTGTATTTCATTCATTAAATTTGCACCCATGTGTTCATATGGTATATACAGAAAATTCTATTTGCATATATGAAATAATCCCCTGACTTGGGCTTCCGTCCCATTCCTGGAGCCTCAACAGGCTGTTTTCATGGCTGGACTGTGATGGCGTTGAATTGGCCAGTCTGGTTGCTCTTCGGTGGCTCAGACGGTAAAGTGTCTATCTACAATGTGAGAGACCTGGGTTCGATCCCTGCGTTGGGAAGATTCCCTGGAGAAGGAAATGGCAACCCACTCCAGTACTTCTTGCCTTGAAAATCCCATGGACGGAGGAGCTTGGTGCAGGCTACTATCCATGGGGTCACAAAGAGTCGGGCATGACTGAGCGACTTCACTTTCACTCACTTAAATCTGTACTTTCTGGTTTGATCTGGCAGAGTCCCTAGGGTACACGATCGATGTTGTCCTGACACTTTGGCCTCGATGACCTCGGAAAAGTCTACTAGCTTCCATGTCTCCTGGTGCTGGGGTCCCCAGCTCAAGCCTCCCTCCTGAGAGTGCAGCCTCCTAGGCACTTCATCAGGGTGCTGTGGTCCAGGATGGGATTAGTCTGAAGGAAAGGGGTGAAGCTTGAAGGGGAAGAAGTATCGAGACTAAGTGTGCTCAGGCACACCGCGCTCCAATTCACAGCCTAGGAAGCCAGCTCTTCCTTAATCACTGGTTGCCTGAGGAATCCGAGTTGGGTGTGGAAAAGTGCTGCCCCTTGTGGACATTTTCTGTAACTACAACTTGACCCCCTGGGCTTGCGGGTGCCTCCAATTTAACAGATCTCAGGGACTGTTATTGACAGCTGCCTTCAGGAAAGGTCCTGGGGAGAACTGCAGAGAAAAGTTCACACACAACTGACTTTCAAAAAATCAACTAAAACTGGTAAATTTTCCTCACAACCATGAAGGAGAAAAAAAAATACTTAACCACTGCAGGACCAGGTGCTGAGCATTCCTAATTACTACAGGAGGAATGCCAGCCAAAATGACAAGGAGAGATCAAATCTCACCAGATCTCCAGCCTCACAAGCCTACAAACAGTAAATGCAAACTAAGCCTACCATCTGACATCCCCACCCCTGGGCCTGTATCCCAGAAAACCATCTTTCAAGAAGCCACGTGCAACCCAACATTCACTTCAGCACTAGTTAAAGCAGCTGAACACAGACCCAGCAAAATGTCCACCTTCAGATTGAAGCCTAAAAGCAATGTGGCACATACAGAGAATGATCTAATACTCAGCCATGAAAGACTAGCACTGGAATCATGGAATTATGCCACTGGTAGTCACAGGGATAGATCTTGGAGGATCATACACCAAGTGAAGTCAGCCAGACAGAGGAAGACTGTAACATGTGATGTCTCTTCTAGGCAAAAGAGATACAAAGGAATTTAAACATAAAACTTAATACATAAAAGATAAACATAACAAATATAAAACAGACTTTAAACATAAAGAGAGACTCCTGAAAATTCAAATACAAAGAATT
The DNA here is from genome assembly GCA_006410515.1 of Procapra przewalskii. Classification (NCBI taxonomy): domain Eukaryota; kingdom Metazoa; phylum Chordata; class Mammalia; order Artiodactyla; family Bovidae; genus Procapra; species Procapra przewalskii. The sequence continues at coordinate 1,685,821 of SJYF01002872.1, forward strand.
TTTAAAAATTAATAAAACCAAAGAAAAGCCAGGGGTGAATTAGGAAGTCAGAACTAACCTATACACAGAAATGTGTATGTTTAATAGATAATCTACAAGGATTATCCCCTTCCTTTCTTCGTTCCTTCCACAGAAACCTGTATCTCTGCCATATCCACAGAAATCTGTATATGTAACAGATAGCCCACAAGGACACGATATTCAGCACAGGGGACTGTGCTGCACCTTCTGCAACAACTTTCATAGCATATGAATCTGAAAAAGAATGCGTGTGCTTTCCATACACTTCATAACTTAAACAGGAGGCTGGGTACTAACGATAGGAGCAACACTGCACACTGATGACGCTGCAGCATACCACAGGCACGGAATTAAAGAAAGAATGAAATGAAAAGCCTTGGCTAGCTCATTTCTGCCGACTTCCTGACCCAGGCTGCTATCCCATGGCTGTAGCCTGGACAGGGTTTGGTCCAGAGGCTGGACTGGGGTGGGGTTGAAACCACCAGACAGGGTGCCCTTAATTGAGCCCCCTCTTAAACTTGTACCATCTGGTTTGCTCTGACAGGGACCATAGTCCTTAGTGCACCCAAAGGATGTTGTGACAACCGTCTGGCCTCAAGAACCTTGGAAATGCCACCTAGCTGTCTGTTCTCCTGGGGCTGGGGTTCCCAGCTTAAGCCTCCTTCTTGAGACCGCAGCCTCCTAGCACCTCAGCAGGGTGCTGTGGCCCTGGTTGGGATAAGGAAAGTCTGAGGAACGGGGTGAAGCTTTAGGGGGAACAAGTAGTGAGACACAGGCCCTTGGGAGTTTGCTCAGGCACGTTCCACTTCAGTTCACAGCCTAGGAAGCCAACTCCTGAGGTTCTGGTTGCCCCCAGAACCAGAGTTGGGAATGAAAACTGCTGCCACCATGTGGACATTGTCTGTAACTACAGCTTGACCACCTGTGCTTACCTGCCAGGCTCCTCTGAACATGGGATTTCCCAGGCAAGAACTTTGGAGTGGGTTGCCATTCCCCTCTCCAGGGGATCTTCCTGACCCAGGGATCGAACCCGGGTTTCCTGAATTGCAGGTGGATTCTTTACCATCTGAGTCACAGGGAAGCCTGACCTGTGCTTACTGGCTCCTCCAATTCACAAGATTTGGGGGGCCATTAATGACAGTGGCCCTCAGGAAAAGCCCTAGGGAGAATATTGCAGAAATAAATTACAGACACCACCCACTATCAAAAAGTTAACTGCAACAGGTGTATTTTCCTCACAACCATGAAGAAGAAAAGAAAAAGAAAAAAACCATACCTTCACAGGACAAGATGTTCAGTATCCCAAATTATTACAGGAGGAATGTCAATCAAAACAACTCCAAGAAATCAAATTATACCAGTCAGAATGACCATCTCTTCACAAGTCTACAAACAGTAAATAGGGGAGAGCGTCAAGCAGAGAGGAACCCCCTGACCCCCCCACACACAGTTGGTAGGAAGGGATACTGGCAATAGCTACTAGAAAAGACAGCCTTGACATGCCAAAAAAAACTTTCAAGGGAAATATGCCTAGGAACTGACATTTCCACAGCTAGGCCTGGAATCCTGATAAAGACACCATTCAAAATGACACACGCACCCTAACATTCACTGCAGTATTACTTACAACAGCTGAGACACAGAACCATCAAAATGTGCACTGACCGATTAAAGCTTAAAGAAGATGTGGTACCTATAAGCACATGGAACTTTGCTCGACCTTCTGCAGTAAATTCTATGGAAAAAAGGATCTAAAGAACAGACATACAGTGTCTATATGTCAATACTGAATCAAGTGTTGTATACCAACACTAAGCACAAAACTACGAATCAACTAAACTCCAACATAAGATCGGCGTGAGGGGAAGAAAAAGAAAAAAGCCATGCCTAGTTTTTCCCTGCAACCTCCCTCTCTTGGGAGGCTATCCCATCCCTGGAGTCTGAGCACTCTGTGTCTCTTGTCTAGACTGGGATGGCACCGAGAAAGCCAGGTGGAGACAACCAAAATTTTAAAAGAGATGAGTCACCCTGGGATTCTGGCCCCACTATGTACAACAGCCAAGACCGAGAATCAAGGTAACTGTAGAACCGATGAGTGGATAGATACAGACAATGGGGTACATGTACGCAATACAATATTTCTCAACAATAAAGAACTAGGAAATAAGGTCAAGTTTGGCCACAGAAAAGAAAGTAGAGATGACCATTCCAAGTGAATTCAGGCAGACAGGGAGAGACAAGTATCATATGATATCACTCCTAGGTGGAATCTAAAGATGGATAAAAATGAACTGCTTGCCTGGAGACACTGCCTCATAGATGTAGAAATTTCCAGTCACAAAGATATAAAGAGATAGGGCATGGAGAAATGAGTAACTTCAGACTAGTATATGCCCAACACTGTTTATAAAATAAAATGCCAAGACCCACTGTGTAATACATTGAAACTTACTCCACACTCTATAATAACCTATATGGAAAAAAACCAAAATATATACACATTTATGTATTAATAGAAGTGAAACAAGTCATGGTAGAAGGAAAAGAAAAAAAAAACACACAAGGCAGTAATTCACCTATATACTCCAGTTCAAATGATGGAAAAAACGAAAAAGAAATGCTGACTCTGATCAGAGACACCGATGTAAAGAACAGAATTTTGGACTCAGTGGAAGAAGGCGAGTGTGGAATGATTTGAGAGAGACAACAGCCTTGAAATATGTACATTACCATATGGAAAACAGATGGCCAGCGCAAGTTCAGTGCATGAAGCAGGGCACCCACAGCCAGTGCTCTGGGACAATTCAGAGGGACAGCGTGGGGAGGGAGGAGGAGGGGGTTCAGGATGTGGGGGACACATGTACACCTGAGACTGATCCATGCTGATGTGTGGCGAAAACCAACACAATATTGTAAAGTATTCTCCAACTAAAGTAAATAAATTTAAAAAAATAAAAATTTTTAAAAAGCAATAAAAGCAAAAAAAAAAAAAGACTGTTGTCACATCCCTGGAGCCTGATTGGCTTGGGTCCCAGGCTGGAGTGTCCTGGGGCTGAGAAAGCTGGGAGCATGTGGCAGGCTGTGTGCCTCCACAATGGACCTGGAGTGCCTGTTGTCCTTCAGGTGCAGGTGGTATGATTTAAGGGATTGGAATTGACATACACACATTAATATACATCAAATAGATGATCAACAAGTACCTACGGAATAGCACAGGAAAGTTTACTGAACACAGTCTAATCACCTATATGAAAAAAGAACCCAAATGAGAATAGATAAATATTATGTATTAATGAACCAAGTTCCTGAACACCTGAAACAAACACAAATCACTCGTACAGCTCAATATAAACAGCAACAACAAAAAAACTCAATAAAAAATTGCCTAAAGATCTAAATGCACATTTCTCCAGAGAGGTCATAGAGATGGCCATAAAGAACATAAAAAGATGCTCAGCATCACTAGTTCTTAGAGAAAAACAAATCAAATGTACAGCGAGGTGTCACCTCACACTGATCAGAATGGCCATATCAGAAAAACTACAGCAATAAACTCTGCAGAGGGTGTGAAGAGAAGGCAGCCCTCCTACACTGTTGGTAGGAATATAAAGTGGTGCACGCACTAGGGAATACATTGTAGGGGGTCTTCAAAACTAAACATAGAAATACCAGGTGATGCAGCAATTTCATACCAAGGCTTAGATCCAGAGAAAACCCAAAATTTCAAAACACACCTATACCCCACTACTGACCACGGCAGCACTAGGTACAATAGCCAAGGAAGCAACTCCAGTATACTAGGACAGACGGATGGACACAGGAAATGGGGTACATGTACCCAGTGCGGTATTACTCAGACATACATGAGGATGAAACAAAGCCGTTTCCAGTTACAGGGAAGAAACCAGAGGTGATCATGTGAAGTGAGACAGCGAAAGAGATATTATAGAATAACCCTTCTGGTGGAATCTAAAAATGGGTACAAATGAACTTCATTACAAAAGAGAAACATCACAGACTTGGGAAAGAAAGTTATGGTTGCCGAAATGGAAAGGGGGAGTAGGGAGTAATTAGCCGGTTCAGGTCAATTACACACATTAAAACAGGTGCTGTTCTTGTTCAGTCGCTCAGTTGTGTCTGACTCTTTGCGACCATATGGACTGTGGTCCACCAGGCTCCTCTGTCCATGGGAGTCTCCAGGCAAGAATACAGGAGCGGGCTGCCATTTCCTTCTCCAGGGCATCTTCCCAACCCAGGGGTTGAACCCATGTCTCCTGCAAGTCTCCCGCGTTGCAGGTGGATTCTTTACCACTGAGCCAGCAGGGAAACCATAAAACAGGCGCTGAAGAGCTCTTAATAGTCACGAGTCTGACAGGGCTGTAATGACAGCTGCCCTCAGAAAATGCCTGGGGTGAGTTAGGAGGAAAGAGCTCCATCAGGGCCGAGTTCAAGAAGGCAGTTTCCAGAGGTGAACTGTACTCATAAGGTAGAAAATAATAAAAGCACATGGAAGGATGCTCCACACCAGGAATTATTAAATCAATGCCAATCAATACAATGAGGTATCACCTCACACTGATCACAATGGCCATTGTCAAAACGATCTACAAAAACTAATACTGCAGAGGATGTACAGATGAGGGACTCCTCCCACAGTCGTGGTGGGAATGTAACTGGTGAAGCCATTAGGGAAAGCAGCATGGAGGTCCTCTGAAAAACCAAACATAGATATGCTCCTGCAGTCCCTCCCCAGGCTCAGATCTGCAGAAATTCATCATTTGAAATGACACATGCACCCCCATTTCAGGGCAGCACTATTCACAATATCCAAGACTTAGAATCCACCAAAATGTCCAGTGACAGAAAAACAAACACTGCATGGTCATAACACAGAAAAAATAATATTGGGAACAGCATAGATGTACTAAGAAATTATTATACTAAGTAAGGTAACTTGGGGAGAAAAAGACAACTATCCTAAGATACCATGTATAGGTGGGATCTATAAATTCATGCCAGTGAACTAACGTATGAAACAGACTCACAGACTGAGAAATCCAAATTACGATCATCAAAACAAGGTTAGAAGGCAGGGGTAAATTAAGAGACTGGAATGAAAACACCCTGATATATATCAAGCTCATAATGAAAAAGGACTATGGAATAGAACAGACAGCTGAAAAAGATGGTGATATCCTGTACGAGGCAAAAAACAGTAAAAGGAGAGATATGTGTCTATGTGTAACTGAAGGAAGTTCATGTGTACCTAAAACAGAAAACATAGGAAATCAACTTTGCTCAAATTTAAAATAACAATGAAATTACAAATTAAATTACCTGAGCTCAGTCTAGGGGAAACCAGTCACGACCCCTGTGATTAGCATGTGACATGCTGTGAGAGTAACATGACACCACCAAAGACTCAGCAGATCACAGAGCAGAAACCCCCTCAAAGGTGCCTGACCTCATATGAATGCGACAAGATGAAGGGAAGGAAAAGGACCACAGGTTAATCAGGGCAACACCCTCAATTCAGATGCTGGGAATTTCCGAGGAAACAAGACAAACAGCAGGTAAGCAGCAGGTCTGTGGTCTCCGGGTACAGGATCCTGACCCATGTGGAGGAGGTGAGACCCACACAATCTCCAGACCCTGCACGTGGGGAAACACTCCCACAGTCTCCAAGGTGACACCACCTCCCCAGACCCTCCCCGTGGGGTCCCCTGACCCTTGGTTAGGACACCAGGTCTCTGCTGGGCCCCTAAAGTGAAAACAAGTGGGTTCCTGTAATCTCCTGGGATGGCAGAAAGAGGTAGGGCTGGTCTCCTCTCCCCATACTTGTCCCAGAGAAGTCCTCGTCTTTTCCCTTTGGTTCTGTGTGATATTAACAGTTTTTACAGCTGTCATGATAATGTTGAACACACTACCTTGATTCTGGCAGGCTTGGTTCTTTCTTGATTCACTGAGGTGTTGAAGAAACATGCCAGACGCAGGGCTGGGAGACGAGGGGCAGATCTGCTCTCTGCGGGCAGGGACAGTTGACCAGAAGAAGATCACAGCAGCGACCTCACCTCCTGCCCATTGGCTTTTTGCCTGACCCCTGTGCCCTGCAATCAACTCACCAGGTGAACCTGCCTCCCTTCCCGCCCTGCTCATCCTAGAGAACTGGAATGATTACGAGGTAGACACCTGAGCCAGGGGTAAAGAGGCAAACAGGTACATGCCTGTATAAAGTGAAGGCCACAAAGTATTAATTCCTAAACACAAGTGAAGCTCTCGTGTATTCTTCCCTTTTCCTAGCTTTGTGTGTGTGGTCTCCCCATACACAGGATCCTGACCCATGCAGCTGGGGTGAGACACAGTCCCCAGACCACCCAACCTGGAGTCTGCGTCCTCTTGGTCAGAACACCATGGTTGTGGTTGGAGGGGCCCCAGTGTGTAAACAAGCCAGGTCCCTGAGACCTCCAGGGACCCTAGAAAGAAGTCTAGGGTCAGTCTCATCTCCCCTCAGTTGGCTCTGAGAAGTCAGGCCCCTTCTGTTTTCACTTTGGTTCTCTGTGATTTTTTGCTGGTTTGAAAGCTCATGCTAGAGGTGAACACACTACCTTGGTTCTGGCAGGCTCTGTCTTTCTTGTCCCACTGAGGTGTTGAGAAAACAAGAGAACTGGGCTGAAAGACGAGGGGCAGCTCTGTTCTTTTTGGAGGAGAGATTGGACTAGAAGGAGATCATAGCAGCAGCCTCACCTGCTGCCCGTTGACTTTATGCCCAATCTCTGTGCCCTGGAACCAATTCATCAGGTGAACTGCCTCCCTACCCAACCTGAATGTGCTGGAAAATTGGAATGATTACCAGGTAGCCCACCTGAGGGGTCTCCAGGAGCCCCAGGGAAGGTGAATCTGGCAGGGGACAGACTAGGAGCCCGACTGCAGCACTGACCCCCGGGAGGGCCAGGGAAGCCCAGTCAGAGGAGAGCACAGCTCCCAGAGAAGCCCACCCAGCCCCAGAGCCCTCAAGACATCTGAGCACTGATGCTCAGATGCAGGCACGGAGTTTCCAGACAGAGGCCAGGCCTGCACCCAAGTCCCATGTCCTAGAGCACAGAGTACAGTCAGGCTTAAATGTCACTGCAGAAAACGCACAGTCTCATCATCAGTGTAGACAGGACTTGAAAAGTGAAAATGAAAGTGTTATCATGTCTGACACTTGTCAACCCATGGACTGTAGCCTGCCAGGCTCCTCTCTGCGTGGAAGAGCCCAGGCAAGAATATTGGTTGTGGGTAGCCATTCACTTCTCCAGGTGATCCTCCCAACCCACGGATAGAACCTGGGTCTCCTGCACTGCAGGCAGGTTCTTTTCCATCTCAGCTACAAGGGAACCCCTAGACAAGATTTAGAGAGGCCTGAATCTACCATGTAGACAGAACTTAGTCGGGTTTAGACTAGCGGTAAAGCTGCTCTCTAGGAGGCACCGGCCACACACATTCAGAGTCTCTCATGGTTGGATGTGGGGCTCACCCTCGTGTGGGAACTAGGATGTTCACCTCTCAAAGAAATCATCACTGGGCCCTACACTTCACCCACATCAGGAACTGAAAGAACTTTTGCCATTAAACACTTCAACAGGCAAAACAAAACTGGTACCAATTTCTGTGGCCCCCTGATGGTCCAGATCCTGGGGAGATATTCTTAGAGTGCAGCCCAGTGTCTTATAAAGACAGACAGGAAGTGGCCTGATTCTAGAATCCCAGGCCTCCAGCAGGAGGTGGACACTGGAAGCCTTCTGGAAAAGTTTATTATTTATCAGAGTAAAAATATACTCTTGAAAAAACAAGCATACTAGTTATTATTTGTAAACCTAAAATACTCTTAAAAGCTCAGCACCCTGATCTTTGTGGTTCACATTGGTTGCTTTGTCTTCAGATTTTCTGAGTAGAAGCAAACCATCATTTTAGATTAGTTTCTTCTAATTCTGTTTTTTGTTATTGTATGAATGAAAGATCACACTTGACAAAAAATTAGAAGAAGTTCCTGCAAACAATAAGCGACTCAGAGAGCCCACAAGCTGCATGTATTTTGTCTTCTAACAGATTCCTTTCTCTCCCTAAAGAAACCGGAAAAAAACTGCCCCCTAGGTTTTTTTTTTTTTGCTTCTGTGTTCTAACTGAGCTAAAATGAAATTGATAATCATATCAACAAGCAAGAGTTTATGAGTTCTGAGATGTCATACCAGGGTAACAGGAGCTGAAGAAAATGGAACATTCCTACTCTGCTGGTCGGCAAACCACATCCTTAAAATAAAGCTTAGCTTCTAATTGTATTTAATTACTACAGTCTGTGGTTACGTGAAGTATGAACCAAGACTCTAAATATAGCAGGCAATGTGTGAAGACAAATTTGACATCCCATATGTGAGAGTAAAAGCTACTTGTTTTTCCAGCAGTCGTATACAGATGTGAGTGTTGGACCAAAAAAGAAGGTTGAGCCTGAAGAATTGAAGCTTTCAAATTGTGGTACTGGAGAAAACTCTTGAGAGTCCTTTGGATGCAAGGAGATCAAACCAGTCAATATTAAAGGAAATCAACCCTGTATATTCATTTGAAGGGCTGATGTTGAAAATAAAGCTCCAATATTTTAGCCACCTGATGCAAAAAGCCAACTCGATGGAAAAGACCCTGATGCTGGAAAGATTGAGGGCAAGAGGAGACGGGGATGACAGAGGATTAGATGGTTGGATGGCATCACCAACTGAATGGACATGAGTTTGAGCAAACTCTGGGAGATGGTGAAGGAAAGGGAAGCCTGACATGCTGCAGTCCATGAGTTCCCAAAGAGTCAGATACAACTGAGGAACTGAATAAATGTTTGTCACAGCTTGTCTTCCAAGGAGCAAGTATCTTTTAATTTTATGGCTGCAGTCATCATCTACAGTGATTTTGGAGCCCAAGAAAATAAAGTCCATCACTGTTTTCATTTTTTCCCCAATTATTTGTCATGAAGTAATGGGTTCAGATGCCATGATCTTAGTGTTCTGAATGTTGAGTTTTAAGCCAACTTTTTCACTCTCCTCTTTCACTTTCAACAAGAAGCTTTTTAGTTCATCACTTTCTGCCATTAGAGTGGTATCATCTGCATCTCTGAGGTTGTTGATATTTCTCCTGGCAATCTTGATTCCAGCTGTGTTTCATCCAGTCTGGCATTTCACATGATGTACTCTGCATAGAAGTTAAATAAGCAGGGTGACAATATACAGTCTTGATGTACTCCTTTCCTGATTTGAAACCAGCCCATGGTTCCATGTCCAGTTCTAACTGTTGCTTTCGACCTGCATACAGGTTTCTCAGGAGGCAGATAAAGTGGTCTGGTATTCCCATCTCTTCAAGAATTTTTCAGTTTGTTTTGATCCACACAGTCAAAGGCCTTAGTGTGTCAATGAAGCAGAAGGAGACGCCCTTCTGGAGTTCCCTTGCTTCCTGTATGATCCAACGAATGTTGGCAATCTCTAGTTCCTCTGTCTTTTCAAAACCCAGCTTGTACATCTGGAAGTTCTCATTTCATGTACTGTTGAAGCCTAGCTTGATGGATTTTGAGCATTACTTTGCTAGCATGTGAATTGAGTGCAATTGTGCAATAGTTTGAACACTCTCTGGCACTGTCCTGTCCTTCTTTGGGATTGGAATGAAAACTGACCTTTTCCACTCCAGTGGCCACTGTTGAGTTTCCAATTTGCAGGTATAGTGAGTGCAGCACTTTTAACAGCATCCTCTTTTAGCATTTGAAATAGCTCAGCTGGAATTCTAACACCTCCACTAGCTTTGTTCATAGTGATGCTTCCTAAGGCCCACTTGACTTCACATTCCAGGATGTCTGCCCCTAGATGAATGGCCACATCTTTGTGGTTATGGAAGTCATTAAGACCCTTTTTGTATAGTTCTGTGTATTCTTGCCATCTCTTCTTAATATCTTCTGCTTCTGTTAGGCCCTTGACATTTCTCTCCTTTTTTGTGCCCATCTTTGCATGAGATGTTCCCTTGGTATCTCCAATTTTCTTAAAGAAATCTCCAGTCTTTCCCATTCTATTGTTTTCCTCTATTTCTTTGCATTGTTCATTAATGAAGACTTTATCTCTCCTTGCTATTCTCTGGAACTCTGCATTAGGTATCTTTCTCCTTTGCCTTTCGCTTCTCTTCTTTTCTCAGCTATTTGTAAGGCCTCCTCAGACAACCATGCTGATCTGTTGCATTTCTTTTTCTTGGGGCTGGTTTGGATCACTGCCTCCTGTGCAATGTTAAGAACTTCCATGCATAGTTCTTCAGGCACTCTGTCTGTCAGGTTTAATCCCTTGAATCTATTTGTTGCTTCTACTATATAATCATAAGGGCTTTGATTTAGGTCATATCTGAATGACAGTGGTTTTCCTTACTTTCTTCAGTTTAACTCTGAATTTTGCAATAAGGAGCTCATGGTCTTGTTTTTGCTGGCTGTATAGAGCATCTCCATCTTTGGCTCCAAAGAATAGGATCAATTTGATTTTGGTATTGACTATCTGGTGATGTCCATGTGTAGAGTCATCTCCTGTGTTATTGGAAGAGGATGTTTGCTATGACCAGTGTGTTCTCTTAAGAAACTCTGTTAGCCTTTGCCCTGCTTCATTTTGTACTCCAAGGCCAAACTTGCCTGTTACTCCAGGTGTTTCCTGACTTCCTACTTTTTCATTCCAATTCCCTGTGATGAAAAAGACATCTTTTTTGTGGTGTTAATTCTAGAAAGCCTTGTAGGTCTTTACACAACTGTTCAACTTCAGCTTCCTTGGCATCAGTGGTTGGGGCATAGACTTGGATTACTGTGATGTTGAATGGTTTGCCTTGAAGATGAAGAGAAATCATCCTGTCATTTTTCACAGAATATCATATGTACTTTTTGACCCTTTAGAAAGAATCACATGAAAAGATGTCAATATTGTTAAATATTAGAAATGCGAATCAAAACTTATGGCCTCACTCCATTCAGAGTGGCCAGTCTCAGAATCTCTACAAAAGTAACCGCTGGTGAAGGTGTGGAGAAAAGGGAATGTTCCTCCCCTAATCCTGGGAATATGAACTGGTAACAGATACTGTGAAGGATGATGCAATGGTTATTGAGGCAAAGAAAATGAGGTTAGAATACTCTCAAACACCATACACAAAATAAACTTCAAATAAACCATCCACATGTCAGGATGGAGTCTATGAAAGTGTTGACGAGGATAGCCAAGACACACAGTAACATAAATCACAGCAAGGTCTTTTCAGATACAAGACTTAGGTGAATGAAAAATAAACAAAAAATAAGAAAACAGTCCCTAATTAACCATAAAAGCATTTGCACAACAAAGGAAACCCCAAATGAAAGACAACTGCAATCTGAAATGGGAAGAAATATTTGCAAATGAGGATACCCATAAGGAATTCATCTCCAAAACAAAGATCCCCATACAGCTCAATTTCAAAAACACAACAACCCAAGACACAAAGGGGCAAAACACAGAAGTCCGCATTTCTTGGAGGAAGACACAGATTATGATTAGGCACATGAAAACATGCTCAGTGTTACGCATTCTTCAGTTCAGTTCAGTCACTCAGTCATGCCTGACTCTTTGCGACCCCATGAATCACAGCACGCCAGGCCTCCCTGTCCATCACCAACTCCCAGAGTTCACTCAGACTCATATCCATCGAGTCGGTGATGCCATCCAGCCATCTCATCCTCTGTCGT
>SJYF01002895.1:14168-31376 GCA_006410515.1 Procapra przewalskii
TCTCTTTCAGAATGGACTGATTGGATCGCCTTGCAGTCCAAGGGATTCTCAAGAGTCTTCTCCAACACCACACTTCAAAAGCATCAATTCTTTGGCGCTCAGCTTTCTTCACAGTCCAACTCTCACGTCCATACATGACCACAGGAAAAACTATAGCCTTGACTAGATGGACCTTAGTCGGCAAAGTAATGTCTCTGCTTCTGAATAGGCTCTCTAGGTTGGTCATAACTTTTCTTCCAAGGAGTAATCATCTTTTAATTTCATGGCTGTCATCACCATCTACAGTGATTTTGGAGCCTACCCCCTGCCCCAAATAAAGTCTGACACTATTTCCTCTGTTTCCCCATCTATTTCCCGTGAAGTGATGGGACCGGATGCCATGATCTTCATTTTCTGAATGTTGAGATTTAAGCCAACTTTTTCACTCTCCACTTTAACTTTCATTTGTCCTTTACTGTGCCCATCTTTGCCTGTCATGTTGTCTTGTTATCTCTAATTTTCTTGAAGAGATCTCTAGACTTTTATTGTTTTCCTCTATATCGTTGCCTTGATCACTGAGCAAGGCTTTGTCATCTCTCCTTGCTATTCTTTGAAACTCTGCATTCAAATGGGTATTTCTTTTCTTTTCTCCTTTGCTTTTTGCTTCTCTTCTTTTCTCAGCTTTTCGTAAGTCCTCCTCAGACAACCATTTTGCCTTTTTGCATTTCTTTTTCTTGGTGATGATCTTGATCACTGCCTTCTCTACCATGTCACAAACTTCCATATATAGTTCTTCAGGCATTCTGTGAATAAGATATAATCCCTTGAATCTATTTGTTACTTCCACTGTATAATCATAAGGGTCATACTTGAATGGTCTAGTGGTTTTCCCTACATTCTTCAATTTTAGTCTGAATTTTTCAATAAGGAGTTCATGATCTGAACCAGTCAGCTTCCGATCCAGTTTTTTCTGACTGTATAGAGCTTCCCCATCTTTGGCTGGAAATAATATAATCAATCTGATATTGGTATTGACCATCTGGTAATGTCAATGTGTACTGTAATCTCTTGTGTTGTTGGAAGAGGTGTTTGCTACGACCAGTGTGTTTTCTTGGCAAAACTCTGTTAGCCTTTGACCTGCTTCATTTTGTACTTCAAGGCCAAATTTGCCTGTTATTCCAGGTATCTCTTGACTTTATACTTTTGCCTCCAGTCCCTTATAATGAAAAGGACATCTTTTTTGGTGTTAGTTCTAGAAGGTCTTGTAGGTCTTCATGGAACCATTCAACTTCAGCTTCTTCAGCATTACTGGTTGGGGCATAAACTTGGATTACTGTGTTATCAAATGATTTGCCTTGGGAATGAACAGAGATCATTCTGTCATTTTTGAGACTGCATCCAAGTACTGCATTTCAGAATCTTTTGTTGACTATGAGAGCTACTCCATTTCTTCTAAGGGATTCTTGCTCACAGTAGGAGATATAATGATCATCTGAGTTAAATTTGTCCATTCCAGTCCATTCAAGTTCACTGATTCCTAAAATGTCGATGTTCACTCTTGCCATCTCCTGTTTGACTGCCTCCAATTTACTTTGGTTCATGGACCTAACATTCCAGGTTCCTATGCAATATTGTTCTTTACAGCATTGGACTTAACTTCCATCACCAAACACATCCACAGCTGAGCATTGTTTTTGCTTTGGCTCCATCTCTTTATTTTTTCTGGAGTTATTTTTCCACTCTTCTCCAGTAGCATATGGGACACCTACCTACCCGGGGAGTTCATCTTTCAGTGTTACTTCTTCTTGCCTTTTCATACTGTTCATGGGGTTCTCAAGGCAAGAATGCTGAAGTGGTTTGCCATTTGAAGTGGCCCCTTTCCAGCAGACCATGTTTTGTTAGAACTCTCCACCATGACCTGTCTGTCTTGGGTGGCCCTACTGGAAAGGCTCATAGTTTCACTGAGTTAGAATATACCTTTAAGTATCAATAATATTATATCTTTCCAATGGTCCTCTCTCCTCTCCCCACTGATATTGAGCCTGTACATAATGTCTGTTGATTTAAATGTATTCAAATGTAAGCCATGTGATTGTAAATGGATTTTCATTATTAGTTTTATTAAAAAAACACATTGCTTATTTTTGAAGTATAATTGACCTTCAACATGATGTTCATTCCTGGTTACACAACATAGTGATTCTACCCAAGAGTGGAATTGCTTCATCATATGATAGTTTGTTCTTAATTTTTTGAGGAATCTCCATATTATTTTCCTTAGTGCATGCACCAATTTATATCCCCCCAACAATGCACGAGGGTTTCCTTTTCTCCATATACTGTCTAACAATTGTCATTTGCTGTATCTTTGATAATGGCCGTTCTGATAGGTATGAAATGATGTCTTATTGTGGTCTTGTCATGCATTCTCCTGATGACTGGTGATGAATTAACTGACTATATTGAGCTGAGAAAGAAAAACTCTAAAAAGGAAAGAAAAGAGGGGGAAAACTCTCTTGCATGCTAGGTGCTAGTCAGTTCTCTTTTCACTTTCATTTACCCTTTCATCTTCAGATAAACTGCCTGTCTTCAAAACAAAAAAAAAATCAATGTCCTTTCTTATGTGTTATTCCTTAAGCAGACATAGAGAAATAGCAAACCTTTTATGTTTTTGGTGAATGCAGACTTCTTGTCAAAAAAGATACCTGAAGATGGAACAAAATAATTTCAATTTAAATACCTGAGACTTACATATTTCAACCAGATACCAGGTATATTTATGCTTAAAAATTATAAAAATATTTATCACTTAAATTACTATTCTTCTCTGAGAAAAGTTCTGAATGTAACATAAATGTTATTATAGCATAATGTTCCTTTCTTCTGGCTTGATTGGAGTACCTGGTAGGTAGCTATTACCTGAACAATCACACATCTGGTGTGTGAAATTTGTTTATAGTCAAACATATTGACTAGAACCTGGTGAAGCTACTTTAAGCTTAAGTACCTATTAACAAAAAAGAAAAGGCCCAATTATTTATTTATCTAGCAAAAGGACCTACTTGTTGGTGCCCAGGAGCCTTAAAACTGAAATGAAAATATAACATCATTTTTAATGTCTTCACTAGAACTCTATAGTGAATGGTGTTTTGGTATATAGTGCAGAAACCATGAAACTCAAAGTGTAGGCTTGAATTCAGCTCCAAATTGTCTCCACACTTAAGTTTTTGAGTCTTACTTCTCTTCCTATAAACTAATGAGTACACCAAAATTATAAAATTGTAGGGAGCATCAGATAAGGCAGCTAATGGGAAAGCACCAGCATGATGTACCTTAATAAACCTGTATAAATGTATATTTAATATAAACAACTTGTTCCCACTCTTCTGATTAAAGAGCAATCTCTGCCTTCACCCTCCCCCTTATCAAAATTTCTTGCTCTGTTTGTATCTTTTTATAAACTGTTTTCAGTCAGAATTCTTTTCAAATTCTAGTTAATTTAAGCATAAAAATATTGTATTAAAAGATATTATATAATTCACAGAATATGGGAGGGTCAGAAAATCAGGTTTAGAAGATACTCCTGACTATTCCAGATAGGCCCTAAACCACTACCACTGGCAACAGTCCCTCCAGAATCACCCTAGGCTGCTGTCCCTGGGAATCTTATTGCTGCTACCTCCCTTGTACTTACCCAGAGTGGAATCCACAAAGGTTAAATGATTGTATCATCTGATTGGCAGTATACACCATAGCTGCACAGGGCTTCTCATGTGGCACTAATGGTAAGGAACCTGCCTCCCAAGGCAGAAGACATAAGAGACGCATTTAATCCCTGGGTCAGGAAGATTCCTGGATATGGGCATGGCAATCCACTCCAGTATTCTTGCTTGGAGAATACCATGGATAGAGAAGCCTGGATGGCTACTGTCCATAGGGTTGCAAAAGATCAGACATGATTGAAGCAACGTAGCATGCACGCACCATAGCTGTAAGATAACTTGGAAAGGTGGGGTTCTGACTTCTACCTTGAAACACAGGAGACAAAATGAGGGAAATTCCCCAAACAAGAAAGCCACTGAAGGGTTCTGCTTGGCCAATAAACATAATGATTCCTGATCTTTGCTTCTTATGATTCCCATCAGCTGATTAAATTCTGTTTCTACATGAGCTTTTGTAAACAGAGGAAGCTGAAGAAGTGCATCTAATGGCAGAAATTTTAGGGCCAATAACAAACCACAAACCTCAGCTTCCCCTGTCTTTATTTCTCAATCTCTCTGCCTAAGTGCTTGTGTGTGATGATATTGTACCATACAAAGATAGAACCTGTATTATTCTTTTAGTATATAAGTTGATTGATTGGTTAAACAGTTATTGAATTCCAGGATATCTGCAAGAAATAAAAAATATGAACAAGCTCTGTGCCCTTCATTCTTGGAGCTCACATTCTAATTAGAAAATCTGTCATGTAAACTACTAGCTATATGCAACATGAGAAGAGTTTTAACAAGGAAGATGCAAGGCACAGTGCACATATGTAATGCTTAGAGATACAAGTTTTAACCTCTAATAAGAAACCCAACATCAAAGGTATTGCCCCACAATGCATACATTATAAACATATTAGTAATCTATTTTGATAAACAGGTGATTGAAGATATATCAACAGACTATTGTGTGTCACTAAGTTCAGACTTTTCTTGTGCTTTCAATTTTTATTCATATTAAATTTTTAAAATCTTTCATTACCTTCAAATAATTATTCCAACTTTGCTGTTGCTAAATCATTGTAAAATGATATTTTAGACCATAAAATGTCATTGAAAGAAGTAACTTGCTACTATGATACTGACATTTCTTTTCTAGTCTTAAAACACTATAATCTTTATTTATTTTTTATAATTTATTTATTTATTATTATTATTATTTCCCTACATTACAATACTGTATTTGTTTTGCCATACATTGACATGAATTGGCCACAGGTGTACCCGATCTCCCAATGCCAAAGCTCCTTCCCACCTCCCACCCAATATCATCTCCCTGGATCATCCCGTGCACCAGCCCCAAGGATCCTGTATCCTGTATAATCTTTAATTTATATTTCTCAGGCTTCCCTGGTGGCTCAATGGCTCTTGCCATGCAAGAGACATGGGTTCTATCAGAAAGATCCCATATGATGCAGATCAACTAAGCCAGTGGGACACAGCTTTTGAACCTGTGCTCTAGAGCCTGGAAACTGCAAGTACTGAGCCCTTGCACCACACTACTGAAGCCTGTGTGCCCTAGAGCCCTTGCTCAGCAACAAGAGAAGCCAACACAATGAAAACTCAAGCACCACAACTAGAGGATAGCCTCCCTCAACACAAGTAGATAAAAGTCTGAGCAGCAACAAAGACCCAGCAACATCAATAAATAAATTTAAAAAGCTTGCAAAAATTATACTTCTTATGTATACAAATTTAATAAAAACCTTAAATTTAGTAATAACATTTTCTCCTGATCTTTAATTAGAAAAAAACTATAGTAATTTAAAATATTAATAACAGAGTAATTTCATGAAAGAAAGTGAAAGTGAAAGTCATTTAGTCCTGTCTGACTCTTTGTGATCCCGTGGACCATACAGTCCATGGAATTCTCCAGGCCAGAATAATGGAGTCAGTAGCCTTTCCCATCTCCAGGGGATCTTTCCAACCCAGGGACCGAACCTGGGTCTCCCACATTGCAAGTGGATTCTTTACCACCCGAGCCGCAAGGGAAGCCTGAGAATCTTCCACACCCAGGAACTGAACTGGGGTTTTCTGCATTGTTGGCAGATTTTTTACTAACTGAGCTGTCAGGGAAGCCCCTGATTTCACAGAGATTCATAAAGCATTCTTTTCAGGCCAAAAAGCAGCCTTCTCAGTAGTGTTTTTCAATTCTAGTGCTCCAAGAATCCTTCCTATTCTGTTTAAGATACATAGATCCAAAACTCATTGTCTGGTCGATTTTGTCTTGGTCTCTCCTAGTACTGTGAGTCCCAGCAGAAAGCTTAGCACACAGAATGCTGTTGAATCACTGTCTAGCCCTCTTAACCTAGACTAAGAGAAGAGAAGCATCAGAGATAGTCCCTTCAAAAATATAAAGCCTGTTAACAGATAAATAGGAAAGAAACAGACAACTGAATTTGTATATCTTCTCTAATTTTTCTTTAGCTTTTGACTCTATAAGTCAATGTTAACTTTTGGTTTGCCTTAAAGAATGGAATATATACATCAGTACACACCCGAGGGAAATCTCTGTGAAGATTGCCACACCAACTTATGTTATAAAATGATTGGTAGTAAATGGCTGAATATTTTCTGTCAACTCACTATTGTGTACTGAACGCTAATGATAACATTTCCAGTTACATAACTCTTTCACATTGCCATCCTAAATATTGTGTTCTTTTAAGTTATTATACTAATGTTATGTGATAGGGTATAAAAGTCTACAAACACCTTGATTAATAGAGATTTATACCATCTTTTACACATTATAATAAAACCAAGCTGGACTGGTTTCACAAAAACCCATGGGCTATTGTGGGGCTCATGTTGACTGAAAGAAAAATGCACAGTGTAAAAACTGTGAGTTTACATTCTATTTAGGGCACCTATCCTACTCAAACTCTTCCAGAAAATGCAGAGGAAACTAAACTTCCAAACTCATTCTATGAGGCCATTATCACCCTAATACCAAAAACTGACAAAGATGCCATAAAAAGAGAAAACTACACGCCAATATCACTGATGAATATAGATGCAAAAATCCTTAACAAAATTTTACCAAACAGAATCCAACAACACATTTAAGAGATCATACACCATGACCAAGTGGGCTTTATCCTAGGGATGTAAGGATTCTTCGATATCCACAAATCAATCAATGTAATACACTACATTAACAAATTGAAAAATAAAATCCATATGATTATCTCAATAGATGCAGAGAAAGCCTTTGACAAAATTCAACATCCATTTATGGTTAAAGAAAAAAAAAACCCTACAGAAAGCAGGTACAGAAGGAACATACCTCAACATAATAAAAGCTATATATGACAAACCCACAGCAAACATTATCCTCAATGGTGAAAAATTGAAAGCATTTCCTCTAAAGTCAGGAATAAGACAAGGGTGCCCACTCTCACCACTACTATTCAACATAGTTTATGAATTTTTGGACACAGAAATCAGAGCAGAAAAAGGAAAAAAAAAGGAATACAGATTGGAAAAGAAGAAGTAAACTCTCACTGCTTGCAGAAAACCCTAAAGATTCCACCAGAAAATTACTAGAGTGAATCAATGAATATAGTAAAGTTGCAGGATATAAAATCAACACACAGAAATCTATTGCACTCCTATACACTAACAATGAGAAAATAGAAAGAGAAATTAAGGAAACAGTTCCATTCACCATTGCAATGAAAAGAATGAAATACCTAGGAATATATCTACCTAAAGAAACAAAAGACCTAAATGTAGAAAACTATAAAACACCAGCAAAAGAAATAAAAGAGGACACAAATAGATGGAGAAATATACCATGTTCATGGATTGGAAGAATCAATATAGTGAAAAAAAAGCAACCTATGGATTCAATGCAATCTCTATCAAGCTACCTATGGCATTTTCTAGATAACAAGAATAAATAATTTCAGAATTTGTATGGAAACACAAAAAACCTTGAATATCCAAAGCAATCTTGAGAAAGAAGAATGGAACTGGAGGACTCAACCTGCCTGACTTCAGCTCTACTACAAAGCCACAGTCATCAAGACAGTATGGTACTGGTACAAAGACAGAAATATAGACCAATGGAACAAAATAGAAAGCCCAGAGATAAATCCATACACCTATGAAAGTAGGGAAAATCGCTAGACCATTCAGGTATGACCTAAATCAAATCCCTTATGATTATACAGTGGAACTGAGAAATAGATTTAAGGGCCTAGATCTGATAGATAGAGTGCCTGATGAACTATGGAATGAGGTTCGTGACATTGTATGGGAGACAGGGATCAAGACCATTCCCCTGGAAAAGAAATGCAAAAAAGCAAAATGACTGTCTGGGGAGACTTACAAATAGCTGTGAAAAGAAGAGAGGCGAAGAGCAAAGGAGAAAAGGAAAGATATAAGCATCTGAATGCAGAGTTCCAAAGAATAACAAGAAGAGATAAGAAAGCCTTCTTCAGCGATCAATGCAAAGAAATAGAGAAAAAATAACAGAATGGGAAAGACTAGAAATCTCTTTAAGAAAATTAGAGATACCAAGGGAACGTTTCATGCAAAGATGGGCTCGATTAAGGATAGAAATGGTCTGGACCTAACTGAAGCAAAAGATATTAAGAAGAGGTGGCAAGAATACATGGAAGAGCTGTCAAAAAAGATCTTCATGACCCAGATAATCATGATGATGCGATCACTAATCTAAAGCCAGACATCTTGGAATGTGAAGTCAAGTGGGCCTTAGAAAGTATCACTACAAACAAAGCTAGTGGAGGTGATGGAATTTCAGTTGAGCTGTTTCAGATCCTGAAAGATGATGCTGTGAAAGTGCTGCACTCAATATGCCAGCAAATTTGGAAAACTCAGCAGTGGCACCATGGCTGGAAAAGGTCAGTTTTCAATCCAGTCCAAAGAAAGGCAATACCAAAGAATGCATAGACTACCAGACAATTGCACTCATCTCACATGCTAGTAAAGTAATGCTCAAAATTCTCCAAGCCAGGCTTCAGCAATACAAGAACCATGAACTCCCTGATGTTCAAGCTGCTTTTAGAAAAGGCAGAGGAACCAAATTTCCAACATCTGCTGGACCATGGAAAAAGCAAGAGAGTTCCAGAACAACATCTATTTCTGCTTTATTGACTATGCCAAAGCCTTTGACTGTGTGGATCACAATAAACTGTGTTAAATTCTGAAACAGATGGGAATACCAGACCGCCTAACCTGCCTCTTGAGAAATCTGAATGCAGGTCAGGAAGCAATAGTTAGAACTGGACATGGAACAATAGACTGGTTCCAAATGGGAAAAGGAGTCCGTCAAGGCTATATATTGTCACCCTGCTTATTTAACTTCTATGCAGAGTACATCAAGAGAAATGCTGGACTGGAAGAAACACAAGCTAGAATCAAGATTGCTGGGAGAAATATCAATAACCTCATATATGCAGATGATACCACG
This sequence comes from Procapra przewalskii, assembly GCA_006410515.1. Lineage (NCBI taxonomy): Eukaryota > Metazoa > Chordata > Mammalia > Artiodactyla > Bovidae > Procapra > Procapra przewalskii. The sequence continues at coordinate 23,355 of SJYF01002895.1, forward strand.
CTTATGGCAGAAAGTAAAGAGGAGCTATAGGGCCTCTTGATGGAGGTGAAAGAGGAGAGTGAAAAAGTTGGCTTAAAGCTCAACATTCAGTAAACAAAGATCATGGCATCCGGTCCCATCACTTCATGGGAAATAGATGGGGAAACAGTGGAAACATTGTCAGACTTTATATTTTGGGGGGCTCTAAAATCACTGCAGATGGTGACTGCAGCCATGAAATTAGAAGATGCTTACTCTTTGGAAGAAAAGTTATGACCAACCTAGATAGCATATTCAAAAGCAGAGACATTACTTTGCCAACAAATGTCCATCTAGTCAAGGCTATGGTTTTTCCTGTGGTCATGTATGGATGAGAGAGTTGGACTTTGAGGAAAGCTGAGTGCCAAAAAATTGATGCTTTTGAAGTGTGGTGTTGGATAAGACTCTTGAGAGTCCCTTGGGCTGCAAAGAGATCCAACTAATCCATTCCGAAGGAGGTCAGCCCTGGGATTTGTTTGGAAGGAATGATGCTAAAGCTGAAATGCCAGTACTTAGGTCCACCTCATGCAAAGAGCTGACTCATTGGAAAAGACTCTGATGCTGGGAGGGATTGGGGGCAGGAGGAGAAGGGGATGACCGAGGTTGAGATTGCTGGATGGCATCACGGACTCGATGGATGTGAGTCTGAGTGAATTCTGAGAGATGGTGGTGAACAGGGAGGCCTGGTGTGCTGCGATTCATGGGGTCTCAAAGAGTCAGACACGACTGAACGACTGAACTGAACTGATGGACACCTTATCTTTGACAAAGGAGACAAGAATATACAACGGAGAAAAGACAATCTCTTTAAAAAATGGTGCTGGGAAAATTGGTCAACCACTTGTAAAAGAATGAAATTAGAAGACTTTCTAGCACCATACACAAAAGTAAACTCAAAATGAATTAAAGATCAAAACATAAGACCGACCAGAAACTATAAAGCTCCCAGAGGAGAACATAGGCAAAACACTCTCCGACATACATCACAACAGGATCCTGTATAACCCACCTCCCAGAATATTGGAAATAAAAGCAAAAATAAACAATGGGACTTAATTAAAATTAAAAGCATTGGGAAAGGACAGGGAACAGAGAATCTGTCCTTGAAGAAGTTATATTTCTTTGGCCTGATCCTAATAACATGACCGCACATAGTCACAATGAAACTCCAGAAATGTAATTTTAATTTTTAATAGTGTGTTCCAAGCAGACACCTTTGTATGTCACTACTGATAACAGAGGGGAAATTAAAGACATGGAGACAATAAGCAAGCTCCTTCCCCACCCCACCCAGAATGTGTGGGGTTTTATTCTCTGGAGCATCCTTGCATTTTCCTTTCCTTCTCCACTTACCCTACACTACCTTTCTCTTTTCCTCTTAATCTTAAAAAATCTTATTTTTGTGTATCCAAACACACTTTTCCTGCTCAAAGGAAAGAGGGAGAGCAATTAGAAGACTAACTAACTTTCACTATTCAAGTTACTGAGTATTGTGAAATAAAATATTTCCTGCAATATTGGTGGGCAAGAAATGTCACAGTCACCAGTGATTTGGGGCTTCCAATGGGAATGAGAGCCCTCAAAAGGGAACATAATTCCTGCAAACCAGCAGATGTTACCACCCCCCTCAATTTTTGCTGAGGAGCTTGAGGGGATACAAGAAACAGCCAGCTGTCACACCTGCCACCCTGCAGAGTGAACGAGGAGAACAAGGAATTGGGGGTGTAAATAATCAAGAGACAATATTTGGTGTAGACTGCTGAAGTACACATGAAAGGAGTAAATTCAGTAAGCCCAGAGACTTGCATCTTCCCATACATAGGAGAATACTAGATTCCCTAACTGGATACCTGGTTTTCCTTACTTGTTTACTTAACAATAATCTTTGCTATTCAGACTACCTGCCCCCTTTGTTGCAAATTTGTATATGTTCTGACTCCCTCTCCTGCCTCCTTGGAGCAGTTTTCTCAGGGCTACTGAGATACTGCCTCCTGGGCTCAGAGTCCTTAACATTACAACCAAATGAAATAACTCCCTACTCATTTTTTTAGTTGACAGTTTCAAGGGTTTGAGGCTTCCCTGGTGGTACAGATGGTAAAGAATCTGCCTACAACATGGAAGACCATGGTTAGACACCTGGGTAAGGAAGGTCATCTTGCCTAGAGAATTCCATGGACAGAGGAGTCTGGTTTCACTACAATCCATTGGGTGGCAAAGAATCAGACAGAACTGAGCGACTAACACTTTCACACTTTTTCACTTTTCACTTTCATGGGTTTGAATTAGGAAGATCTGAGTCATATTCTAACCCTCTGACTGTGTGTTTGCTGTCTAAAATGAGATCATAGTTTTAATTGAACATAAAATTTCCTATTTGATTTTAAGCAGTGGAATAGGGTTTTGTTTGTTAGTAGGTTGATATTTAATTTCCTTCCCAAAGGAGCTAAACTTTAGTGATAGTTACAATAGTATCTCATTCAAACAAATATTTAGAACATTTAACATTGTCTGAGAAGATACCAGCCTATGACAGTAGGAGAATCAGTAATTTAAAGGCAATTTTTAGTTGGAAACAGTGCCCTGGTTATCAAGGCAGCTGTTCTTGCACTTTACAAAGCACCAAAGGTATCTTTGGAATTTCCAGAGTGGTACAAACCAGGCAGAGCCCACCTACCCCAGTCCATCTCCATTTCATCTGTATTCTATGCATTAGATTTCTATATAAGATATGGCTTAAAGAAAGATTTTTCCTGCTTTTAAATGTTTGATCTCATTGTTCCCAGCTCAAAATCCATTTCTTGTGGGCATACAGCTTTGAACGTCCTTAGACTTTTAGGAGCTGGTGACGCAGGGTAGAAAGAGATGGGACATATGTGAAAACTGCTAATTTGTCATCATCACATATTTTTGAAAACCTTAATTAAATCATTTGGAAACATCACAATGATGTTTGAAAAATAGATCCTCAATATGAATGAGATTATATCAGCAAATATCTTTGTTTCCCTAGCAGTCACAATCTATGTGTATAATTGAAAATTACTTCATTGTATTTTTAGTGATTTAAATTTTGTTTTCTAACTCTTAAGTCTTTTTTATTGTGTAAATATATGTGTGGCCTGCCCTCCCCCCCCCCAAAAAAAAAGACCCCTGAATATTTGTGTCTAGGTCAACCAACATACACAGAGGCAATGATCACCGAGTGACAAGACTTGTTGGGTTTGCACATCACTATTGCACCACAACTTTATTGTTTGTTTCTATTAGAATCCTCCCAGTAGCCCCATGTCATCTTCAAGTATTTCATGGAACAAAAAAGAGAGAAAGCATTTGTAGTCTTATTGTTATTAGAAAACTCCATCTTTTCTTTCTGGCAAATCAGCAACTTAAACAAACGCACACTGCTACAGAAATAGTTAAGGGTTCCACTCTAAATAAAATATTCTAAGAATTTATTTCTCTCAGCATCTGTTTCTTCATTTTCCAACTCATATTTCTTCATGGCAACAAAATACCGAATAAAAGTTTCTCCTAGAGCCTGTCTCAGACACTGATCTTCCTCTAGTGCCATGAGGGCATGTTCCAGTTTTAAAGGGATCTCAGAAGGTTTGGCCTGATGAAGGTCTGTGCTGTTCTCTGGACCAGACAAAACACCATCATCGCTGTAAAGTCCATCCAAGCCTGCAGCAACAGTGGCGGCCAGCACCAGGTAAGGATTTGCTGTGGCTGAGCCCAGTTTATTTTCTATTCTAGTGCCTTTCTCACCATGACACTTAATATTAAAAGCACAGCTGTTATCATTGTACCCCCATGTTGTTGGCACACTCTCCTTCAGGTCTTTGCTCTCCTTAGAGTAGCGCTTCCTGCAGCTAACAGCAGGGGCCATCAAACAGCTGAGAGCAGCAGAGTGCTTCAAGAGGCCTGCCAGCCATTTTTTCCCAGGAATCGTGAGCTGCTCAATTCCAGAACTGCTACAGAACATGTTTTTCTTCTCATCGACATCCCAGAGACTATGCGACAAAATTCCTGAGTTACAGAATCCAGTTTCAATGAAAAAGCTGGTGATGTAATTATACTTCCTTGCCACTTCTTTGACAGCCATTCTGAGGGTAAATGCATTATCAGCTGAACTGATGCCAAATTCAGGCAGAAAACAGATTTCCATCTGGCCAGGCCTGGTAGAGGAGGAAAAGCTCTCAACATTGGCCCCAGTATGATACAAACCATCCACGAGTTCCTGAATGAATGGCTGGTCATGATTATTTAGCAGTGCTGAAGCAGGAAGAGATATGGTTTTTGAATTGATAATTTCAGGTACACCAAAAATGCAAAAATCGTAGATGAAAGCAGAGAGCAGAGAGAAGCCGGCATCCTGCAGCTGGCTCAGCTGCCTTTTGGCGATGTGCCTCGGGGAGGTCAGAAGAGGCTCCCCGGTCACAGTGAATGTGTCACAGATCACCCTGGCTGTTCTCTTGGCCCACGGCAGAACTCTGAAGGTTGATAGCTCTGGCATCAGGACTATGTCACTATTAAAACACGTTGCTCTAATGTGATCCACTTCATTGTCCTTAGGATTTGGTATCAATTCAAGATAACCTCGGGGCATGTAAACACCATGAATCACTTTTTCCTAAATAAGTTAAAGGACAAAGCAATCAACTTTTGAAATTTGAAACGAAACAAAAAAGTCGGGGGATGGAAAGTGGGAGTGGGAGTGGGAGAGCATTACTAATGAGGGAAAAAAAAACAACAAAAAAAACCATGTTTCATCTGTTAGTTGAAACTAGATTACTACATTTTAAATAGTTTAAAATAATAGTCTCAAAGGTAATTTATAAACAAGTCAATAGCTTTAACCTTTAGCTTTTGGAGACTTTATATGCTTATGCAAGCAGCACTCATAAATAAAAGCTATAGTAATAAAGAAAATCTCTTTATGGCAAATGAAAAAGATAAAACCTAAAGGAATTATTTGAAATTATCATAACCAAAAGTACTTTTTAAAATCCCATTTTATCACATGGCACAGTTGCTAATACTGCAAATAAGGCTTTATTTCAACTTATTCTATTGTAATCCTCCACAAAGGGTCAGTAGACTGTCTGCAGTCCTTGCCAGAGAGCTGTGTGATCGCACACAGGACGCATGGGACAGAGGAGCCAGGGTTGCTGACCATGGTGCTTCTCTCCCCACTCGCCTTTACAGTCTACTAACCAGCAAACTACCTCACAGGCACAGAGTTCCAAAAACCTTGCCCATGAATGTGCACCTAAGTTATAGTTTCCAGAATGTTGTAGCCTTCAAGTCAGCATGACTTGAGTATCACCAAATCTATCTCTATTCCTAACTTTGTCATTAGTTGCTTGTGTGAAGTTAGGCAGGTCATGGTACTATATATATGCCTCAGCCTCTATATCTGTGAAACAAATGTTAGACTAAATGATTGCTGACGCGTCTTCTGGTCAAATACTTGTTGGATTCAATGGATTTAGTTTTTATTTAACTTTTCGATATACCACACAACTGGGAAATAATGAAGTATCAAGTTGAATAGACACATAAAATGTTTTCTAGAAATTGTGTGGTAGGAATATCAATAAGGTTTCATGTGTTGAAATTTACAGTAATGGGTAGAGAAAAAGCTAACTGTAAAGTTCAGTTCCCATGATGTCAGTGAACATGGTGAGGTTAATTCTGCAAGCTAATTTAGTTTTTATATAACCTCTAAATCTCAAAGAGCATGGCTACTGAGGAGCAGCTGGTACTAGAAGAGGTGACTCTTTTGGTATTGAGTCACTGCTTCCTTCACTTTTCACCATCTCTGCACATTTTCAAATGCCATTTGACTTGTGTGATCTGAATCTGCCTTTACCAGTAATAAAGTTGATAAGTCAAGCACTATTCAATGACTGTTTAATTTTTCAACACCAGTAATAAAGTTGATAAGTCAAGCACTATTCAATCAATGACTGTTTAATTTTTCAACCAACTCAAGGACCTGTATATGTAAATTTCATGCGTATGTGTGTAGGCAGATCTAAATAATTTTTTTAAGATACATGTTTGACTTTTTTGGAACTCTTTAAAAAATGTTTCAAAAAATTCCAGTTTTACTCAGTGTAAAGCAAATTAGAAAATTACAATTTAATATTGAAAGTAATATTTAAATAATAACCTTTGGGGATGCTTATTTTTGATACTTTTGTATAATACTGACTTGATATCCTTCCTAAGAAATGTTTTAATAACACAGTAATCAATTATTAAAATAAACACATGATATAAACTAAAAAAACCCCCCAAAACTCAAGTCTCAAATATCTGAAAATGCAGTATTTCTTAACATCATTATTTTTGAAAACTTAATAACATTTATTAAGTCATCAAACTTTATTTTTATATTTGCTTCTGTTTTCTGTCACAGTTTTCTCATAGCCAACAAGGGTTAGATTGGTTTTCAATTTGAATTGCTGTTTAGAGTACAATAAAATTCGAAAGAGTAATAAGGACCATTCACTTGCAAATGAATTGAATGAAATGACATTCAGTCATAAATACTTGTAAAACTCACTTGGAAAAATTGTGCAGGGATACTCTTAGACCTGGAAACACCATGGAGGTCTGTTGCTTCAAATCGCACAAATTGAAGGTGATTTTTGGCCATCTCTTGTTTAATGTGCTTCATTCTAGAGGAGAATTGAGGTGCAGTAGGAACTTGAGTGTTGTCCCTGGTGTTATCTGTAAAATAAAAAAATTATCTGAATTATTAGATCATGACAAACTGAGAAGTAAAATGAGGCTAAAGAATAGGGAATTAGTCATTATGATCATTAACAGAAGTATCATGTTTCCATGTCTTTGTCTTAGAGCTGGAGATTTTGCCTTTCTTAGCCTGCCTTTGCCATATTCCTTAGAACATAGTCTCTAAACAGTCTTAGAGATTATCACTTGGGATGGGGTTCAGTCTAAGAGTATTTGCTTAAATAAACAGAAGTATTATATGGAAATACTTACTGAAAATATCTTTGCTTACAGAAATTAAAATATATTTCCCTCACTGCTTTGGCAACATATAAGAGGTATATAGATAAGTATCACTGAAAAGACTGAGCTTCTTTGAGCTTCACTATTTTTGAAAAGAGTTCATTCCAATTCCAAAGACAGGCAATGCCAAAGAATGCTCAAACTACTGCAGAATTGAACTCATTTCACATGCTAGTAGTGTAATGCTCAAAATTCTCCAAGCCAGGCTTCAGCAATACAAGAGCCATGAACTCCCTGATGTTCAAGCAGGTTTTAGAAAAGGTAGAGGAACCAGAGATCAAATTGCCAACATCCGCTGGATCATGGAAAAAGCAAGAGAGTTCCAGAACAACATCTATTTCTGCTTTATTGACTATGCCAAAGCCTTTGACTGTGGATCACAATAAACTGTGGAAAATTCTGAAAGAGATGGGAATACCAGACCACCTGACCTGCCTCTTAAGAAATCTGTATGCAGCTCAGGAAGCAACAGTTAGAACTGGACATGGCACAACAGACTGGTTCCAAATAGGAAAAGGAGTCCGTCAAGGCTGTATATTGTCACCCTACTTATTTAAATTCTATGCAGAGTACATCATGAGAAACGCTGGAGTGGAAGAAACACAAGCTGGAATCAAGATTGCTGGGAGAAATATCAATAACCTCAGCTATGCAGATGACACCACCCTTATGGCAGAAAGTGAAGAGGAGCTAAAAAGCCTCTTGATGAAAGTAAAGAGGAGAGCAAAATAGTTGGCTTAAAACTCAATATTCAGAAAATGAAGATCATGGCATCCGGTCCCATCACTTCATGGGAAATAGATGGAGAAACAGTGGAAACAGTGTCAGACTTTATTTTTCTGGGTTCCAAAATCACTGCAGATAGTGACTGCAGCCATGAAATTAGAAGACGCTTACTCTTTGGAAGAAAAGTTATGACCAACCTAGATAGCATATTCAAAAGCAGAGACATTACTTTGC
>SJYF01002895.1:43011-55691 GCA_006410515.1 Procapra przewalskii
GGTAATTTGATAGGGATTTCTTTGGATTTGAAGATTGGCTTCAGTAGTCATTTTGACAATATTGATTTTTCCAATCCAAGAATATGTTTTACCTTTCTATCTGTTGTGTCATCTTCAATTTCTGTCATAAGTATATTATAGTTTTCAGAGTACGGGTATTTTGTCTCCGTAGGTAAGTTTATTCAAAGGTATTTTATTCCCTTTGATGTGATGGTAAATTGTATTGTTTCCTTAATTCTCTCTCTGATTTTTCACTGTTAATATGTAGAAATGGGAGAGATTTCTGTGTATTAATTTTGTATCTTTCAATTTTACTGAATTCATTCATGAATTTTAATAGTTTCATCTTTAGGATTTTCTTAGTATAGTATTATGTCATCAGCAAAAACTGACATTTTAACTTCTTTTCCAATTTGCATTCTTTTTCCTTCTTTTTCCTCTCTGATTGCTGTGGCTAGGATTTTCAGAACTACATTGAAAAAAACTCTTAGAGAAAAGCATAGGCAGAACACTCTCTGACATAGCATTATCTTTTCTTGATCCACCTCCAAGAGTAATGAAAACTAAAACAAAAATAAACAAATGAGACTTAATTAAACTTAAAAACTCCTGCACACTAAAGAAAATCATGAGCAAAAAGAAAAGACAACTCACTGAATGGGTGAAGATATCTGCAAATGAAGCAACAAACAAGGGACAAATCTCCAAAATATGCAAAAAGCACATGCAGCTCAATATAAAAACAAACAAATAACTTAATCACATAATAAGTAGATCTAAATAGACATTTCTTCAAAGAAGACATATAGATGGCCAAGAGGCACATGAAAAGATGGTAAATATTACTAATTATTAGACAAATGCAAATCAAAACTAAAATAAGGTATCACCTCACACCAATTAAAATGGCCATCTTCAAAAAACCTACAAACATTAATTCTGGAGAGGGTATGGAGAAAAGAGAATCCTTCTACATTGTTGGTAGGAATGTAAATTGGTACAGCCACTATGAAGAACACTATGGAAATTCCCTGAAGACTGAAAACAGAGCTACCACATAATCCAATAGTCCCACTCTTGAGCATATATCCACACACACACACACACACACAACATAATTCAAAAGGATACATGCACCCCCAAGGTTCATTGCAGCACTACTTGCAATACTAAATGTCCATTTATGGAGGAATTGGTAAAGAGGTGGCACATATATACAACGATAATTATTCAGCTATAAAAAAGAATGCAATAATGCCATTTGTAGCAACATGGATGAATCTAACAATTGTCATACTGAGTGAAGTAAGTCAGACAAAAACAAATATCATATTATATTGCTTATATGAGGAATAAAAAATGGTAAAAATGATCCTATTAACAAAACATAAATTGAGTCACAGATATAGAAAATAAACAGGGATATTAAGCAGGGAATGCGGAATGGGTAACTTAGGAGACTGGGATTCACATATATGCACTGCTGCTGCTGCTGCTGCTGCCAAGTCACTTCAGTCGTGTCTGACTCTGTGTGACCCCGTAGACTGCAGCCCACCAAGCTCCCCCGTCCCTGGGATTCCCCAGGCAATAACACTGGAGTGGGTTGCCATTTCCTTCTCCAATGCGTGAAAGTGAAAGGGAAGTTGGTCAGTCGTGTCCAGCTCTTAGCGACCCCATGGACTCTAGCCTACCAGGCTCCTCCGCCCATGGGATTTTCCAAGCAAGGGTATCAGAGTGGGGTGCCAGTGCCTTCTCTACTATATATAAAACAGATAACTAATGAACCTATTGTGTAGCACAGGAAACTCTCTATTCAATACTCTACAATGACCCTCATGGGAATAGAATCTAAAAAAAAAAAAAAAGAATAACAGATTTTCACTTTTAGAAAAGACTTGAGAGATCTTCCATTGCAACTCTTCATTTTTCAGGTGAGCAGCCTACTGGGCAAAGAAACCTAAAGCACTTTTATAAAGTGAAAGGTGTATAAATTACAAGTATTCTGACTCCTAAGCTAACATCCAACATCACATTATCATTAACTCAGGTACAAATTTGAGATTAGAGGCTACATCCATAAAAGAGTTTGTTCCATAGTCCTTACCAGTATCACTGGAGTTTGGTTGAAATTCACCATCAGGAGCATGGATTAATGTTGGAAGGGGCAATGGTTTTATTACTACTGTCTGCTCTTTGGAGTCCTTGTCATCTGGTGTCAAATGAGATTCAGGAGAGCCAGGTGCCATGACTGGTTTGTTGGTATCCCCCAGTTTGTGGCACACTCTGAGGTTTCTATTCTTTTCTGTAGAAACAAAACAAAACAAAAAAGAGTGTTAAGACCTTCTGCTCATTTTTTGATTAGGTTGTTTTCTTGATATTGAGTTGTATAAATATCTTGGATATTAATCCTGTGTTGGTCATGTCATTGCAAATATTTTCTCCCATTCCATAGATTGTCTTTTGTGTTTGGTTGATGGTTTCCTTTGTTGTGCAAAAGCTTTTAAATTTATAGATACCATTTGTTTATTTTTGTTTTTATTTCTTTTGCTTTGCTCTAAAGAAAATATTGACTGATGTAAGAAAATATTGTCACAATTTATGTCTTCTAGGTGTTTTATTGTGTCATGTTATATTTAGGTCTTTAAACCATTTTGAGTTTGTTTTTGTGGATGGTGTGAGGGAGTGTTCTAATTTCATTGATTTATATCCAGCTATTCAGCTTTCTCAACACCAATTGATGAAGAGACTTTTTCCCCTTCTATTATATAGGATTGCCTCCTTTGACAAAGATTAATTGACCTTAGGTATGTGGATTTCTTTCTAGACTCTCTATTCTGTTCCATTAAACAGAATTTGTTTGCCTTTTGTGCCAATACCAAGATGTTTTGATTATTGTAGCTCTGCAATATTGTCTGAAATCTTAAAGGACTAGACCTCCAGCTTGTACATTTTCCTCAGAACTTTGGTAAGACTGAGTCTTTTGTGGTTCCATATAAATTTTAGAGTTATTAGTTCTGCTTCTGTGAAAAATTTCCTGGATAATTTGATAAGGTTCTGATTAAATCTGCAGATTACTTTGGGTAGTATGGCCATTTGTGCAAAATGAAGTAGACATGTCTCTAAAGGGACATCCACATGGCCAACAGACAAATGAAAAGATGCTTAACATCACCAATTATGATTATAATCATCAATTATAGCAAATCAAGAACACAGTGAGGTATCATATCACTGCAGTCAGAATGTCTGTTACCAAAATGTCTACAAATAAATATTTGATAGAGTGTGGACTCTCTTATACTGTTGGTGGGAAAATAATGGATGGGAAAATGGGTGCAGCCATTATTGGAAAGCTATATGGAAGCTCCTTAAAAAATTAAAAATAGAGCTACCATATGATCCAATAATCACACTCCTGGTCACATATTCAGAAAAGATGAAAGTTTTAATTTGAAAGGATACATGTACCACAGTGTTCATAACAGAACTATTTACAATGGTCTAGACAAGAAAAAGAAATGCAAAAAGGCAAAATGGTTGTCTAAGGAGACCTTACAAATAGCTGTGAATAGAAGAGAAGCTAAGGCAAAGGAGAAAAGAAAATATATACCCATCTGAATGCAGTTTCAAAGAACAGCAAGGAGAGATAAGAAAACCTTCCTCAGCAATCAATGCAAAGAAATAGAGAACAACAATAGAATGGGAAAGTCTAGAGATCTCTTCAAGAAAATTAGAGATACCAAGGAAAAATTTCATGCAAAGATGGGAACAATAAAGGACAGAAATGGTATGAAACTAACAGAAGCAGAGATATTAAGAAGAGGTGGCAAGAATACACAGAAGGACTATGCAAAAAAGATCTTCATGACCCAGATAATCACAATGGTGTGATCACTCACCTAGAGGCAGATATCTTGGAATGTGAAGTCAAGTGAGTGTTAGAAAGCATCACTATGAACAAAGCTAGTGGAGGTGATGGAATTCCAGTTGTGCTATTTCAAATCCTGAAATATGATGCTATGAAAGTGCTGCACTCAATATTCCAGCAAATTTGGAAAACTCGGCAGTGGCCACAGGACTGGAAAAGTTCAATTTTAATTCCAATTCCAAAGAAAGGCAATGCCAGAGAATGCTCAAACTACCACAAAATTGCACTCATCTCACACGCTAGCAAAGTAATGCTCAAAATTCTTCAAGCCAGGCTTCAGCAATACTTGAACCGTGAACTCCCTGATGTTCAAGGTGGATTTGGAAAAGGCAGAGAAACCAGAGATCAAATCGACAACATCCGTTGCATCATTGAAACAGCAAGAGAGTTCCAGGAAACGTCTATTTCTGCTCTGTTGACTATGCTAAATCCTTTGACTGTTTGGACAAAAACAAACTCTGGAAAATTCTAAAAGAGATGGGAATACCAGACCACCTGATCTGCCTCTTGAGAAATCTGTATGCAGGTCAGGAAGCATGGAACAACAGACTGGTTCCAGGTTGGGAAAGGAGTACATCAAGGCTGTATATTGTCACTTGCTTATTTAATTTATATGCAGAGTACCTCATTAGAAATACTAGGCTGGAAGAAGCACAAGCTAGAGTCAAGATTTCTGGGAAAAATATCAGTAACCTCGGATATGCAGATGACACCACCCTTATGGCAGAAAGTGAAGAAGAACTAAAGAGCCTCTTGACGAAAGTGAAAGAGGAAAGAGAAAATGTTAGTTTAAAATTCAGCATTCAGAAAAGTAAGATCGTGGCATCTGGTCCCATCACTTCATGGTAAATACATGTGGAAGCTGTGAGAGATTTTATTTTGGGGGGCTCCAAAATCACTGCAGATGGTGACTGCAACCATGAAATTAAAAGACACTTGTTCCTTGGAATAAAATTTATGACCAACCTAGACCACATATTAAAAGGCAGACGTTACTTTGCCAACAAAGTTCTGTCTAGTCAAAGCTATGGTTTTTCCAGTACTCTTGTATGTATGTGAGAGTTGGACTATAAAAAAAAGCTGAATGCTGAAGAACTCAGCTTGATGCTTTTGAACTGTGGTGTTGGAGAAGACTATTGAGAGTCTCTTGGACTGCAAGGAGATCCAATAAGTGTATCCTAAAGGAAATCAATCCTGAATATTCATTGGAAGGACTGATACTGAGGCTGAAACTTCAATACTTTCACCACACGATGTGAGGAACTGACTCATTTGAAAAGACCCTGATCCTGGGAAATATTGAAGGTCTGGGGAGAAGGGGACGACAGAGGATGAGATGGCTGGGTGGCATCACCGACTCGATGGACATGAGTTTGAGTGAACTCTGGGAGTTGGTGATGGACAGGGAGGCCTTGTGTGCTGCAGCCCATGGAGTCACAAAGAATTGGACACAACTGAGTGACTGAACTGAACTGAACTGAGTCATGCAAACAACACAAATGCCCTTAATGTATGGCTAGCTTAAGAAAGTGTGGTATATGTTGTTGTTTCTTAGTTGCAAAGTCATGTCCAACTCTTTTTTGACCCCCTGGACTGTAGCCTGCCAGGTTCATCTCTCCCTGGGATTTCCCAGGAGAGAATACTGGGATGAATTGGTTTCCACTTCCTTCCCCAGGGGATCTTCCCAACTGAGAGATCAAGCCCATGTTTCCTGCACTGGCAGGTGGATTCTTTACCACTGGGCCACAAGGGAAACCCCCGAAGCTTTGTTTTGTTGTTTAGTCACTAAATAATATCTGACTCTTTTGGTACCCCATGGACCATATCAACAAGGTTCTTCTTTCATGAGTGTTTTCAGGCAAGAATACTGGAGTGGGATAAATACAGTGGAATATTTGTTGCTGTTGTTCAGTCGCTCAGTCGCAACTCTTTGTAATCCCATGGACTGCAGCACTCCAGGCTTATCTGGCCTTCACTATCTCATAGAGTTTCCTCAAATTCATGTCAAATGATGCCATTCAGGCATCTGACCTTCTGTCACCCCCTTCTCCTCCTGCCCTAAATCTTTCCCAGCATCATGGTCTTTTCCAATGAGTCAGATATTAGTATCAAGTGGCCAAAGTATTGGAGCTTCAGTTTCAGCATCAGTCCTTCTAATGAATATTCAGGGTTTATTTCCTTTAGGATTGATTTGTTTAATCTCCTTGCTTCCCAAAGGACTCTCAAGAATCTTCTCCAGTAACACAGCATGAAAGCTTAAATACTTTGGCGCTCAGCCTTCTTTATGGTCCAAATATCACATCCATACTTGACCTTTGCTACCAGAGTGATGTCTCTGCTTTTTAACACAGTGTCTAGGTTTGGCACAGCTTTTCTTCCAAAGAGCAAATGTCTTTTAATTTCATGGCTCCAATCACCATCCGTAGTGAGTTTGGAGCCCAAGAAAATAAAGTCTGTCACTTTTCCACTTTTACCCCATCTATTTGCCATGTAGTGATGGGACTCGATGCTATGACCTGAGCTTTTTGAATGTTGAGTTTTAGGCCAGCTTTTTCATTCTGCTCTTTCACTTATATCAAGAGGCTCTTCACTTCTTCTTCACTATCTGCCATAAGGGTGGTATCACCTGCATATCTGAAGTTATTGGTAGTTTTTCCACCAATCTTGATTCCAGTTTGAGATTTATCCAGCCCGTTATATTGCATGATGTACTCTGCATATGTTAAATAAGCAGACTGACAATATACAACTTTGACAGACTCCTTTCCCGTTTGAACCAGTCTATGATTCCATATCTCATTCTAATTGTTGCTTCTTTACCTGAATACAGGCTTCTCAGGAGACAAGTAAGGAGATCTGGTATTCTATTAAAAAAATTTTTTTTCCATAGCTTGTTGTGACCCACACAGTCAAAAGCTTTGATGTAGTCACTGAAGCAGAGATAGATGTTTCTCTAAAATTCTCTTGATTTTTCTGTGATCTGAAGTATGTTGGCAATTTGATCTCTGGTTCCTCTGCCTTTTCTAAATCCATCTTATATATATGGACATTCTCAATTCATGTACTGTTGAAGCCTAACTTGAATGATTTTGAGCTTTATGTTGCTAGCACGTGAAATGAATATAATGGCACAGTAGTTTGAATATTCTTTGGCATTGCCCTTCTTTGGGATTGGAATGAAAACTGATCTCTTCCAGTCTGGTTTCCATTGCTGAGTTTTCCGAATTTGCAGGCATATTAAATGCAGCACTTTCACAGCATCATTATTAGGATTTGAAATAGCTCAGCAATTTCATCAACTCCGACTCCACTAGCTTTGTTCATAGTGATGATTCCTAAGACCCACTTGACTTTGTACTCCAGGATGTCTGGCTCTAGATGAGTGATCACACCATAGTGGTTATCTGGGTTATTGAGAACTTTTTTGTATAGTTCTGTGTATTCTTGCCACTTCTTTTTAATATCTTCTACTTCCATTATGTCCATATCATTTCTGTCCTTTATTGTGCCCATCTTTGCATGAAATGTTCCATTGGTAGCTCTAGATTTTCTTGACCAATCTCTAGTCTTTCCCATTCTATTGTTTCCCTTTATTTCTTTGCATTGTTCAGTTAAAAAGGCTTTTTAATCTCTTCTTGTTATTCTTTGGAATTCTGCATTCAAATGAGTATACCCTTTTTTTTTCTCTTTTGCATTTTGTTTTTTTCCTTTCCTCAGCTATTTGTAAGGCCTCCTCAGACAACAATTTTCTCTTGTGTCATTTCTTTTTCTTGGGAATGGTTTTGTTCACCATCTCCTATACAATGTTACAAGCCTCCATCCATAGTTTTTCTGGCACTCTATTTACCTGATCTAATCCCTTGAGTCCATTTGTCACTTCAACTGTATAATCATAAGGGCTTTGATGTAGATCATATCTGATTGACCTAAATAGGTGGTTTCCCTACTGTTTCCATTAAGTCTGAATTTGGCAATAATGAGTTCATGATCTGAGCTCCAGTTTGCTCCCAGTCTTATTTTGCTGATTGTGTAGAGCTTCTCCATCTTTGGCTCCAAAGAATATAATCAATCTGATTTCAGTATTGACCATCTGGTGATGTCCATGTGTAAAGTCATCCCTCGTGTTTTTTGAAGAAAGTGTTTGCCATGACCACTACATTTTCTTGACAAAACTCTGTTAGCCTTTGATCTGCTTCATTTTGTATTCCAAGGCCAAACTTGCCTATTACTCCAGGTATCTCTTGACTTCCTACATTTGCATTTCAATCCCCTATGATGAAAAGGACATCTTTTTTTGGTGTTTGTTCTAGAAGGTCTTGTAGGTCCATTCCATTTCAACATCATTGGTTGAAGCATAGACTTGGATTACTGTGATATTGAATGGTCTGGCCTTGGAAATGAACCGAGATCATTCTGTCATTTTTGAGATTGCACCCAAGTATTGCATTTTGGATTTTTTGTTGACTGTGAGGGCTTTTCCATTTATTCTACATGATTCTTGCCCACAGTAGTAGATGTATTGGTCATCTGAATTAAATTCGCCAATTCCCATCCATTTTAGTTCACTGATTTCTAAAATTTTGATTCACCCTTGCTATCTTCTGTTTGACTACTTCCAATTTTCCTTGATTCGTGGACCTAACATTCCAGGTTCTTTGCAACATTGCTTTTTACAGCATCAGACTTTACTTTCACCATCAGATATATACACAACTGGGCATTGTGGATGCCTGCTTTGGCTCAGCCTCTATTCCTTATGGAGCTATTTCCCTGCTCTTCTCCAGTAGCATGTTGGACACCTACTGACACCTTTCATATCTTTTGTGTCATATCTTTTTGCCTTTTCATAGTATTCATGGGATTCTCAAAGCAAGAATGCTGAAGAGGTTTGCCATTCCCTTCTCCAGGGGACCATATTTTGTAAGAACTCTCCATTTTGACCCATTCATCTTGGGTGGCCTTACATGGCATAGCTCATAGTTTCATTGAGTTACACAAATCTGTGATGCATATGATCATTTTGGTTAGTTTTCTCTGACTGTGGTTTTCATTCTCTCTGTCCTCTCATGGATGAGAATAAGAGGCTTTTGGAAGCTTCTTGATGAGAAGACTGGCTGTGGCAAAAACTGGGTCTTGTTTTGGTAGGCAGAGGGTCTTGTTCTGGTAGGCCATGCTCGGTGAATCATTCATCCAATTTTCTGCTTATTGATGGGGTTGTCCTCTTCCTGTAGTTTGACCTGACCAAAAGACTTATGCGAGCACACTGTGCCTCCCAGGAATACTGCTGCCAGTGTACCTGACCTTGAAACAGGCCACTGTCAACCCACACCTCCACTGGAGACTCCCAAACATTCACAGGCAAGTCTGGCTCAGTCTCTTGTAGGGTCATTGCTCTTTTCTCTTAGGTCCTGGTGCACACAAGGTTTTGTTTGTACCCTCCAATAGTCTCTGTTTCTTCAGTCCTGTGGAAGTTCTGTAATCAAATCCTGCTGACCTTCACATCAGATTCCCTTGGTATTCTTAGTCCTTTGCTGGATTCCCAGGTTAGGAAGTCTGTGGTGGGGCCTAGAACTTTTGCAACAGTGTGAGAACTTTTTTAAATATTTTTCTGCAATTTCTGGATCGCCCACCTGGTGGCTGTATGGTGGGGCTAATGGCAACCTCTTCCAAGAGGACTTATGCCATACACCATTCCTTCCAGGACTCCTGAAGCCAGTGCTTGTGTCCATACAGCAGGCCACTGCTGAGACGTCTCTGAAGGAGACCTTCAAACACTCCCAGGCAGGCCTGGTTTAGTCCCTTGTGGTTACTGCTCCTGTCCCTGGGTCCAGGTGCACACGAAGTTTTGTCTGTGCCCTCCAAGTGTCTCTGGAAGGTATTACTGGTATATTAGTAGGTTGGTACAAATGTAATTGTGGGTCTGGACCACAAAATTTAAATCATTATAACTAAACTCAAACACATCTTTATTAAACAAAATAGGAACCATTACAATCACATTTTTGCCAATGAGAAATAAGTTTGTTTATTTCTGTAGTGCAAAAGCCCATGCTTTGGGATTCAGTGAATTCCTGGAAAGCATTTTCTGCTTCTTACGGATTGTGGAAGCATTTTACCTTCAAGAAGTTGTTGAGATGCTCGAAGTAGTAGCAGTCAGTTGGCAAGAGGTAAGGTGAATATGGTGGATGAGGCAAAACTTCGTACCACAATTCATCCAACTTTTAAAGCAGTGGTTATGTGACGTGCATTAGGGTGTTGGCATGGAGAAGAATTGGGGCTTTTCTGTTGACCAATGCAACCAGGAGTTGCAATTTTTGGTGCATATCATCGATTTGCTGAACATACTTCTCAGATATAATGATTTTGCCACGATTCATTAAGCTATAGTGGGTCAGATCAGCAGCACATTTTTTGCTGTGAGTTTTGCTTTGGGAAGTGCATTGGAGCTTCTTCTCCATCCAGTTGCTGACCTGGTCATCACTGGCTGTCATATAAAATCCACTTTTCACTTCACATCACAATCTGATAGAGAAATGATTCATTGTCATTGCATAGAATAAGAGAAGAGGACACTTCAAAAGATGATTTGTTTTCATTTTCAGTCAGCTCACTTATTGAGCTTTCCCACCTTTCCAATTTGGTTCAAGTCCTGAAGGAAGCAAATGAAGTCGCCCAGTCTCAAAGAACTTGAGTTCTTTGACAACTTCTTGTCTAGTTGTAAGAGGATCAGCTTCCATGATTTCTCTCAATTCACTGTTGTCAAGTTCAGATGACAGGCCACTATGCCCCTCATCTTCAAGGCTCTCATCTCCTTTGTCAAACTACTTGAACCACTACTGCACAACAAATACGTTCGTTTGCAGTTTCTGGACAAAATGAGTTGATGCTGCAAGTTGTTTCTGCTGCTTTATGACCCATTTTGCACTTGAATAAGAAAATCTCTTGAATTTGCTTTTTGTGTAACATCATTTCCATAGTCTAAAATGAATATAAAATACATGACAAGTAATGTCATTAGCAAAAAAAGTGCATTAAAATAATGTATAACATAACCACATTTATTTAAGAATGTATTCTAACATCAAACAGCAAAGTTCAACACTGGCAAAATCGCGATTACTTTTGCATCAACCATATATATACACATATAAGCGCTGCTGCTGCTGCTAAGTCGCTTCAGTCGTGTCCAATTCTGTGTGACCCTATAGACAGCAGCCCACCAGGCTGCTCTGTCCCTGGGATTCTCCAGGCAAGAACACTGGAGTGGGTTGCCATTTCCTTCCCCAATGCATCAAAGTGAAATGTGAAAGTGAAGTCGCCCAGTCATGTCCGACTCTTCACGACCCCATGGACTGCAGCCCACCAGGCTCTGCCATCCATGGGATTTTCCAGGCAAGAGTACTGGAGTGGGTTGCCATTGCCTTCTCCGAAATATATATATACATACACATATATGGATACACGTACGCACACACACAGAGTGAAATATTACTCAGCCAAAAAAATATTGCTATCTGCAGAAACATGTATGGACCTAGAGATCATCCTACCGAGTGAAGTAATCAGACAAAGACAAATATATATCACTTATACGTGGAATCTAAAAAAAACAAGATGAATTTGTATGTAAAACACACACAGACTTATATTTTCTGTAGTAGATTTATGATATTCACAGAAACAAACTTTTGGCTATCAAAGGGGAAAGGGAGAGTGGTAAGGGAAAAAAAATAAGAGTACGGGATTAACAAACACATATGTGTGTGTTAAGTCTCTTCAGTGTGTCCGACTCTTTGCAATCCCATGGACTATAGCCTTCCAGGCTCCTCTGGCCATGGGATTCTCCAGGCAAGAATACTGCAGTGAGTTGTCATTTCCTTCTCCAGATATATATCACTATATATAAAATATGTAAGCAACAAGGACTTACTATATAACAAAGGGAACAATATTCAATATCTTGTAATAAACTGTAATGGAAAATAAGTAGAAGAACTGTATATAACAGAATCACATTTTTATATACCTGAAACTAACACAATATTGTAAATCAACTATATTTACAATTTAAAAAAAATAAGAAAAGTGTTAAGACATGTTGAAATTGTTTTCAACTGTCTTTCAATATGATATGAAGAGGAATACTTAAGAAAATAATTTATTTCTAGGCAATGATATATCAAATAAGAGGTCATGGGGGGTAGTTCATCTTAGTTGCAAGCCATATGGAGATGCATTGTCTGTAAAGAATTTAAAAAGAGTAATAAACTCTACAAAAGTCTGACTGCATTTTATTGTTGCTATGCATGGACCATTCTTGCTGCCCCTGCCTTAGAACACTACTGTTCCTGAATTGAGAGTGCTGTCCAAACTAACTCCTAGGTTCAATGCTGTTTCAGATTCACTGGAGTCTAGTTGGAATTCCAAAATGTGGTACGAAAACATGAGCCACTCCTTTATTGTGGCCTCCCTCAGTAATGATCTTTGCACTCATTCTCAGAGCAGAAATATACTCTCTTTTTAGTCCTTCAGTTCTCTCTTTTCCCTACTACTATTATCTTAGTTCTATCTCCCTTTAAATTCTAAATATTTTTAAATCATTTTATATATTTATATTGTAAACATATATGTTCATCTTTTATGTTGCCTGTGTAGGAGTAAGTTTTATTTAATTTTTTGTTTCCTCTAAAAAAAAAAGAAAAATGCTTTATGAAAAAGAGACCAGATAGATATTGTCTTTGATAACATATTC
>SJYF01002895.1:69678-85493 GCA_006410515.1 Procapra przewalskii
ATATTCCGTGTGCACTTGAGAAAAAGGTGAAATTCATTGTTTTGGGGTGAAATGTCCTATAGATATCGATTAGGTCTAATTGATCTATTGTATCATTTAAAGTTTGTGTTTCTTTGTTAATTTTCTGTTTTGTGGATCTGTCCATAGGTGTGAGTGGGGTATTAAAGTCTCCCACTATTATTGTGTTATTATTAATTTCACCTTCCATGCTTGTTAGCATTTGTCTTATATATTGCAGTGCTCCTATGTTGGATGCATATATATTTATAACTGTTATATCTTCTTCTTGGATTGATCCTTTAATCATTATGTAGTGGCCTTCTTGGTCTGTTTTCACAGCCTTTGTTTTAAAGTCTATTTTATCAGATATGAGTATTGCTACTCCTGCTTTTTTTGGTCTCTATTTGCATGGAATATCTTTTTCCAACCCTTCACTTTCAGTCTGTATGTGTCTGTTGTTTTGAGGTGGGTCTCTTGTAGGCAGCATATATAGGGATCTTCTTTTTGTATCCATGCAGCCAGTCTTTGCCTTTTGGTTGGGGCATTCAATTGAAGAAAGTAGGGAAAACCGCTAGACCATTCAGATATGACCTAAATCAAATCTCTTATGATTATACGGTGGAAGTGAGAAATAGATTTAAGGGCCTAGATCTGATAGATAGAGTGCCTGATGAGCTATGGAATGAAGTTTGTGACATTGTACAGGAGAGAGGGATCAAGACTATCCCCATGGAAAAGAAATGCAATAAAGCAAAATGACTGTCTGGAGGGGCTTTACAAATAGCTGTGAAAATAAAAGGGTGAAAAGGAAAGATATAAGTATCTGAATGTAGAGTTCCAAAAAAAATAGCAAGAAGAGATAAGAAAGCCTTCTTTAGTGATCAATGCAAAGAAATAGAGGAAAAGAACAGAATGGGAAAGACTAGAGATCTCTTCAAGAAAATTAGAGATACCAGGTGAACATTTCATGCAAAGACGGGCTCGATAAAGGACAGAAATGGTATGGATCTAACAGAAGCTGAAGATATTAAGAAGAGGTGGCAAGAATACATGGAAGAACTGTACCAAAAAGATCTTCATGACTCAGATAATCATGATGATGTGATCACTAATCTAGAGCCAGATATCTTGGAATCTGAGGTCAAGTGGGTCATAGAAAGCATCACTATGAACAAAGCTAATGGAGGTGATGGAATTCCAGTGGACCTGTTTCAAATCCTGAAAAATAATGCTGTGAAAGTGCTGCACTCAATATGCCAGCAAATTTGGAAAACTCAGCCGTGGCCACAGGACTGGAAAAAAGCTCAGTTTTCATTCCAATTCCAAAGAAAGGTAATGCCAAAGAATGCTCAAACTACCGCAAATTGCACTCATCTCACATGCTAGTAAAGAAATGCTCAAAATTCTCCAAGCCAGGCTTCAGCAATACGTGAACCATGAACTCTCTGATGTTCAAGCTGGTTTTAGAAAAGGCAGAGGAACGAGAGATCAAATTGCCAACATCCGCTGGATCATGAAAAAGCAAGAAAGTTCCAGAGCAACATCTATTTCTACCTTATTGACTATGCCAAAGCCTTTGACTGTGAGGATCACAATAAACTGGAAAATTCTGAAAGAGATGGGAATACCAGACCACCTGACCTGCTTCTTGATAAATATGTGTGCAGATCAGGAATCAACAATTAGATCTGGACATGGAACACAGACTGTTTCCAAATAATAAAAGGAGTATATCAAGGCTGTATATTGTCACCCTGCTTATTTAATTTCTATGCAGAGTATATCATGAGAGAAGCTGGACTGGAAGAAACACAAGCTGGAATCAAGATTGCTGGGAGAAATATCAATAACTTCAGATATGCAGATGACACCACCCTTACGGCAGAAAGTGAGCAGGAGCTAAAAAGCCTCTTGATGAAAGTGAAAATGGAGAGTGAAAAAGTTGGCTTAAAGCTCAACATTCAGAAAATGAAGATCATGGCATCTAGTCCCATCACTTCATGGGAAATAGATGGGGAAACAGTGGAAACAGTGTCAGACTTTATTTTGGGGGGCTCCCAAATCACTGCAGATGGTGATTGCAGCCATGAAATTAGAGACGCTTACTCCTTGGAAGAAAAGTTATGACCAACCTAGATAGTATATTCAAAACCAGAGACATTACTTTGCTAACTAAGGTCCATCTAGTCTAGGCTATGATTTTTTCTGTGGTCATGTATGGATGTGAGAGTTGGACTGTGAAGAAGGCTGAGCGCTGATGAATTGATGCTTTTGAACTGTGGTGTTGAAGACTCTTGAAAGTCCCTTGGACTGCAAGGAGATCCAACCAGTCCATTCTGAAGGAGATCAATCCTGGGATTTCTTTGGAAAAATGAATCTAAAGCTCAAACTCCAGTACTTTGGCCACCTCATGCGAAGAGTTGACTCATTGTAAAAGACTGATGCTGGGAGGGATTTGGTGCAGGAGGAGAAGGGGACAACCGAAGATGAGATGGCTCGATGGCATCACTGACTCAATGGACATGAGTCTGAATGATCTCCAAGAGATGGTAATGAACAGGGAGGCCTGGCGTGTTGCGATTCATGGAGTTGCAAAGAGTCAGACACTACTGAGCAACTGAACTAAACTGAACTGTCTTCAAGTGGGTTCTGCTTAATGGCTCAGAACCTATTTGACAAACCAGTATGTTATACTCAGATATTGTTTCCTTGGTCTATGTAAATGAAACTATTTGTATGGTGATCTGCCCTTATACAAGATTCAAGTCAATCGTTTTATAGCCCAGGATGAATTGTCTAGTGCCAAGATTATCCCATTTTATGGATGAGGGGCCCGGTGCCATTCTGGGTTTTAAGACATTCCTTTCTTTCATTAACAGACTGCTAGTGACTATATAACATCCAACTGATGACTAGCAGGGGATACTTTCTGCCCCCTCCTGTTGTTTATGTCACAAGCTTTTCTATCCTTTATACTTTAATAAATCTTTATTACACAAAAGCTCTGAGTGATCAAGCCTCATCTCTCACCCCGGATTGAATTCTTCTCTTCTGGAGGCCAGGAATCCCGGCATCTTTTCCTGAGTCAGCAACAACCTTTCAGATCACTCAGGTTTTGTTGGCAGAGTTTTCTTATAGTGAAAACAGAGAGAGAAAGCTTCTGACACAGACACTAGAATGAGGGTGGAGAGTGCTCCACACACTAGTCTTGTCTTATCAAGGCCTTACATACTTTTACTAGACCCCCTCCCACAACATGTATCTTAAATGAACAAGATTAGAACTAACAATAGAAAGGTCTTACCAGACCCACTCCCACAACATGTATCTTAAGATAACAAGATAAGGCAGAGGCTCTTGTTAAGGAGAAACATGTCATCAAACAAAATACATTGTTATATAATCACTAGTACAGAGCTTAAGGAAAAACATACCTTTGAGCAAGATGAGTTGTTTAGTTGTGTAGTCATTAGCTCTGGGCTAATAATTTCTCAAGTGACTAAGATGAAAGAATGTAGAAAAAAAAAGAGAATATTTGCCCTATTCTCCTTGAGAGTCCTGGACTCCTTTCTCCTCCTGAGGGCTCCAGACCCCTTTCTCCTCCTCAAGGGCCTTGGACTCCTTCTTACTTGTGGGCCCCAGACTCCTTATCAACCTATTTAAGAATTATCTCTCTCATTACACCCTTTTTCTTTTAGAAGAATAGGGCTGCTGAGCGGAAAGTGGAGTCACTCTCATTCTGTACATACTTCCTGCTGGCCAGGGGCATAGGCCATAAATTGTTGAGGCAGCATATTTTCCTTACCCTTATATTGAGCGTCTTTGATCCAGGGACCCCAAATAATAGTTGGGAGAGGTTATGGCATTTGTATCAGCTTGAACAACCATTTGTAACCTAAAAGTTTTTGTGTAGCTAGAAACCAATCCAGCTACACAGTTACAGATATAGGGAGCAAACAGAAAAAACAAAAAATATAATTAAAAAGAAGTTACATTATCTCCATAGTTATATCAGTTAATTTTAGGATTGTTAGATGTCATCAGACTAAGAAGAGGTGTCACATATGATTATTGTTGGCGAAGGTATTTGCAGATTTAAAGAAAGTTTTTTTCCTTGAAGCAGAGAAACCCACCATGTAAAGCCTTCAATTGATGAGGAGGGGAGCTCTCTGCAGACCCAGAAATTATACTTATTGTGGAGGCTGGGTAAAGAGTCATCTCCAGAGTTCTTGTAATGTCTGTTGAAAGGCTGAAAGCTGAGTCACCTAGTTAGTTAATTCTTGGGCTTCAGAATCTATGTTAATATCTGCTTATGTGGGCAAAAACAGTCTGCCTTAGAGTTCAAAAGGAGACAGTTCCTTTTTCTCAGGGGCAGTTTAAGCCTGCATTAAAGTTATGGGTAAAACTTTACACCTCCCAGAATAATGGAAATAAAAGCAAAAATAAACAAATAGGACCTAATTAAGCTTAAGAACTTTTGCACAAGGAAGGAAACTATAAGCAAGGTGAAAGGACAGCCTTCAAAATGGGAGAAAATAATAGCAAATGAAGCAACTGATAAATTAATCTCAAAAATATACAAGCAACTCATGCAGCTCAATTCCAGGAAAATAAATGACCCAATCAAAAAGTGGGCCAAAGAACTAAACAGACATTTCTCCGAAGAAGAGATACAGATGGCTAAAAAAACACATGAAAAATGCTCAATATCACTCATTATCAGTGAAATGCAAATCAAAACCACAGTGAGGTACCATCTCACGCTGGTCAGAATGGCTGCTATCAAAAAGTCTACAAAGAAATGCTGGAGTGAATGTGGAAAAAAGGAACGCTCTTACACTGTTTGTGGGAATGCAAACTAGTACAGCCACTATGGAGAGCAGTGTGGATATTTCTTAAAAAACTGGAAATAGAACTGCTATATGACTCTGCAATCCCACTGCTGGGCATCCACACCAAGGAAACCAGAATTAAAAGAGACACGTGTATCCCAATGTTTATCACATCGTTGTTTAAAATAGCCAAGACATTGGCAGATGAATGGGTAAGAAAGTTGTGGTACATATACACAATGGATATTACTCAGCTATTACAAAGAATGCATTTGAATAAAAACTGGAGCTTATTATATAAAGCAAAGTAAGTCAGAAAGAAAAACGCATATATATGGAATTTAGAAAGATGGTAATGATGACACTATATGTGAGACAGCAAAAGAGACACAAATGTAAAGAAGAGACTTTTGGACTCTGTGGGAGAAGGAGAGGATGGGATGATTTGAGAGAATGGCATTGAAACATTATCATATGTGAAACAGATTGCCAGTCCAGGTTTGATGAATGAGACATGGTGCTCAGGGCTGGTGCACTGGGATGACCCTGAGCGATGGGATGGGGAGGGAGGTGGGAGTGGGGTTCAGAATGGGGAACACATGTACACCCATGGTTGATTCATGTCAATATATGGCAAAAAACCACTACAATATAGTAAAGTAATTAGCCTCCAATTAAAATAAATTAATTAAAAAAGAAAACAGCAAAATAACAGAAAAAGATTATTATTATTTTTTAATTATCATTATTATTATTACAAGGTTATTACAAGATATCGACTATAGTTCCCTGTGTTATATAGTAAAACTTTGTTGTTTGTTGCATATCTATATTTTAAAAATTATAAATCTATCATCTTATTCATAATAAGTCAAGCAAGTGGAATCAAAATGTCATAAATTGTTTAGTTAGGCAAAAATGCATATGTTTTCTAAAATATATACATTATACATATGTGCCAGTGCCAAGTCATTTCAGTCATGTCTGACTCTTTGTGACCCTGTGGACTCTAGCCCACCAGGATCCTCTGTCCATGGGATTCACTAGGCAAGAATACTTGAGTAAGTTATCATTTCCTTCTCTCTCTCTCTTTATGTATATATATATATATATATATATATACACACACATATACATGCAAAAGCCTTTCTACTATGCTTGACAAAGGCTTGAGAAAGAACATAAAAAAAGAGAGAGAGATGGAGATATTGGAAAACATAAACTAAATGAAATGAGAGGACTGAATATGAAATAAGAAAACTGAAACAAATTAGATAAAATTAAAAGATTTTCATGTAGGCCAGTTGTTTTATAAATATGGCTGCTCATTAGAAACATATTTGGAGCTCTGGGGAAAAAAAAGAAAGAAAAGAAAAGCGATACCTGGGCATTTATATTTTTTCATGGTATGGGGAGGGAGGTGATGGAGGGTGGTCAGGATGGGGAACACGTGTACACCTGTGGTGGATTCATGTTGCTGTATGGTCAAACCAATACAATATTGTAAAGTCAATAGCCTCCAATTATAATAAATAAATTTATATTAAAGAAAAAATCAAGATAATTTTGATATGCATCTGGATTTTAAGAAGTGATTACAGGTTTTTTTTTAAAATGGTAGTTTTGGTGATATAGAGCTCTATTAATTTTCTGTTGACCCATCTTGATACAGTGGTATTAAGTGAGAGTGTATGTGTTGGTCTCTCAGTTGTGTCCAACTCTTTGTGACTCCATGGACTATAAACATACAGGCCTCTGTGTCCATGTGATTCTCCAGGCAAGAATACTGGAGTGGATTGCCTTTCCCTTCTCCAATTAAGTAAGTAATAGTTATATAATCACAATAATAAAATGTGCTTAACAATTTTTACAATCAACAGGCAGACAAAAGATAAAAGATAATTACAATTGCAAGCTATAATGGAAACTTGATTAACTTAACAATATAAAATAATTACATATGGTTTTGGGGGGATCAAGCAGAATGATGTGGTAGGTGGAAGTGCATACATGTACTTCCATGTACATGTTGGTTCATTTAATCTATTTACATTTAAGGTAATTATCAATATGTATGGGTTTGAGAGTTGAACCATAAAAAAGGCTGAGGGCCAAAGAATTGATGCTTTCAAACTGTGGTGTTGGAGAAGACTCTTGAGAGTCGCTTGGACAGCAAGAAGACCAAAACAGTCAATCCTAAAGGAAATAAACCCTGAATAATCATTGAAAGTCCTGATGCAATAGTTTGGCCACTTGATGGGAAGGTGGACTCATTGGAAAAGACATTGATGCTGGGAAATATTGAGGGCAGGAGGAAAAGGAGATGATAGAGGATGAGATGGTTAGATGGCATCATTGATGCAATGGACAAGAATTTGAGCAAACTCCAAGAAATGGTGAAAGACAAGGAAGCCTGGCATGCTGCAGTCCATGGGATCACAGAGTCGGACACGTCTGAGTAATCGAACAACAACAATGATACTATTACCATTTTAAAAATTGTTATGATTTATTTTCTGTAGGTTTTTCCCTTCTCTTGTGTTTCCTGTCTAGAGGGTTTTTTAAATTAAATTAAATTTTTTTTTTTTTTTAGCATTTGTTGTAAAGCTGGTTTGGTGGTGCTGAATTCTCTTAACTTTCACTTGTCTGGAAAGCTTTTGATTTTCCCATCAAATCTGAATGAGTCCTCCCAGGTAGAGTGTTCTTGGTTGAGGTTCTTACCTTTTATAACTTTAAATATATCATTCAGTTCCCTTCTGGCTTGTAGAGTTTCTGTTGAGAAATCAGTGGATAGCCTGATGGGAGTTCCCTTGTATGTTGACATTTTTCTCTTGTTGCTTTTAATGTTTTATCTTTATCTTTAATTTTTGCCAGTTTGATTACTATGTGGCTCAGTGTGTTCCTCCTTGGGTTTATCCTGCCTGGGGCTCTATGTGCTTCCTGGACTTCACTGACTATTTCCTTTTCCATGTTAGGGAAGTTTTCAGCTATTATCTTTTCAAATATTTTCTCAGGTCCTTTCTCTCTCTCTTCGGCTTTTGGGACCCCTATAATGCGAATGTTGTTGCATTTAATGTTTTCCCAAGTGTCTCTTAGGCTGTCTTAATTTCTTTTCATTCTTTTTTCTATATTCTGTTCTGCAGTAGTGATTTCCACTGTTCTGTCCTCCAGGTCATTTATCCTGCCTCAGTTATTCTGCTATTGATTTTTTTTTCTAGTGCATTTTTCATCTCTCTTTGTTCTTTAGTTTTTGTAGGTCTTTGATAAACATTTCTTGCATCTTCTTCATTGTTTTCCTGAGATCTTGGGTGACCTTCTCTATCATTATTCTGAATTCTTTTTCCTGGAAGTTTGCCTATCTCCACTTAACTTAGTTGTTTTACTGGGGTTTTATCTTGTCTCTTCATTTGGAACATAACTTTCTGCTTTTTAATCCTGATTAGCTTTCTGTAATGTGGTTTTGGTTTTAGCCACTGTGGGACTGTGGTTCTTCTTGCTTCTTCTGTCTGCCCTGTGATAGAAGAAGCTAAGAGGCTTGTGTAAGCTTTCTGATGGGAGGAACCTGTGGTGGGAAAAACTAACAAACTTGTTTTAATGGGCAGGGCCTTGCACAGTAAAGCTTTAATCCAGTTATCTGCTGATGGTTGGGGTTGCACTTCTTCCTTGATAGTTGTTTGGCCTGAGGCAATCCAGCCCTGTGGTCTACAGGTGTTATGATAGGGTTATTGGTGAGCTCAAAGAGGACTTACACCAAGGGGGAATTCCTGGACTGCTGCTGCCAGTTCCCCCATCCCTGTGGTGAGCACCTGGTGACCCATGCTTCCACAGGAGACCCTTCAAAACAGCAGGTAGTTTTGGCTCAGTCTCCTGTGGAGTCATTGCTTCTTTCCTCTTGGTCTTGGTGTATGCAAGATTTTGTTTGTGCCCTTCAAGATTAGAGTCTCTGTTTCCCCCAATCCTGTGGAATTTGAATAATCAAGTCCCACTGGCCTTCAAGGTCATATTCTCTGGGGATTCCCAGACCTTTTGTCAGATACCCAGGCTGAGAAGCCTGACATGGGGTTCAGAACCTTCACAACAGTGGGAGAACTTCTTTGGTATTATTGTTCTCTGGTTTCTGGGTCACCAAACTATCAGGTATGGGATTTGCTTTTATTGTAATTGTGCACCTCCTATCATCTCACTGAAGCTTTTTCCTTTGTCTTTGAACATGGAGTATCTTTTTTTTTTTTTTGATGGGTTCTTGTTGATGGTTATTAAACAAGTAGTTGTGATTTTGGTGGACTCATAGGAGGACATAAGCTCCTATCTTTCTACTCCACTATCTCAAGTCAGAAGCCCTTGAATGTTGAGTTTTAAACCAACCTTTTCACTCCCCCTTTTCACCTTCATCAAGAAGATCTTTAGTTACTTTTCACTTTCTGCCATTAGAGTGGTATCATCTGCATATCAGGTTGTTGATATTTCTCCCAGCAATTTTCATTCCAGCTGTGATTCATCCAGACCAGCATTTCACATGATGTATACTGCATATAAGTTAAGTAAAGCAGGATGACAATTTATATCCTTAACATTCTGCTTTCCCAATTTTGAATCATTCCTTGTCAAAGTAGACTCTTTATTAAACTTTGTACCATGTTCGAATAACTCACAGTTATTGTCTCCTTTATTACAATTGGTAAACTGTTTAGTTGCCTCAGGAATCTCATTTAAGGCTTTGTAAAATAACTCTCAATATCACTAAAGTAGATTTATTTTCATTTACATACCTTTTCCTCCAAACCCTAAGGCAGTAATTAGTTTAGCCTAAGTATCATATGATTTCTTAAGAGCCAAGTGCATATTTAGGTATCCCTTCTAGAATTAAGAATCTTTGCAGTCACAAACCTAGGACCTACTTAGACCTCCAATATCCATGTGGAGACCTCCAGTTGCCCATGTGGGCAATCTAGGGTAAAGATTACAGTGGTCCAAACTAGGATAATGGCTGGAAGATGAAGGAAAATGAGCATACTACAAGTATATTTCAGAGGCAGACTTGGTAGATTGGTGATTGGATGTAGGAATTAAAGGAGGCAGAAGGATCAAATACAGTGGTAAGGTTTCTGAAACACCAATGAAGAGGAGACTTGAGGGGGCTGGGGTTCTGCTTTGTGTATAATGTCTTCTGGAAGTACCTAGCAAATATTAGCCATATTGTCAGAATCAAAAAGATATTTAAAACAAAATGGAAAAAGAAAAACCCTGACAGTGGTTAGAATCATAAAGGAAAATAGCAGAGACTGAAAAAATGAGGAATAAGATAAAACTGAGAAAATGATATTTAATGATTAAATATAGAAATTGAATCCCAGAGAGTGTCACAAAATAAAGATGAGAAGGTGACAGAATAAAGGGACAGGATGGCTTCATTGACATCAAAAGATAAAAGCTGTATTATTCATAAAAGAAGGGAGCATCTATAGGCCTGCTAATGAAATGATAAATAAGGTTAGTATAAAAACTTGCTGAGCCCCACCTTTTTTTTTGCAACCAGGTACTGGGGGCCTTGGTAAGAGTAGTTTCAGTGGAAAAATGTTAGGAGCAATGAGACTGCAGTAAACTGAAGAGCAATGGGAGGTGCCTAGTCCTGAGTCTACACACAATAAGCATACTGGAAATGTCCATCACAGGACTGGAAGATGTCAGTTTTCATTCCAATCCCAAAGAAAGGCAATGCCAGAGAATGCTCACACTACCACACAATTGCACTCATTTCACACGCTAGTAAAGTAGTGCTCAAAATTCTCCAAGCCAGACGTCAGCAATATGTGAACCGTGAACTTCCAGATGCTTAAGCTGATTTTAGAAAAGGCAGAGGAACCAGAGATCAAGTTGCCAGCATCTGCTGGATCACTGAAAAAGCAAGATGTTCCCCCCCCCCAAAAAAATCTATTTTTGCTTTATTGACTATGCCAAAGCTTTCGAATGTGTGGACACAATAAACTTGAAAATTCTTAAAGAGATGGGAATTCTAGACCACCTGAGAAAGGTGTACTGCTTCTTGAGAAATATGTATGCAGGTCAAGAAGCAACAGTTAGAACTGGACATGGAACAACAGACTGGTTCCAAACGGGAAAAGGTGTGTGTCAAGGCTGTATATTGTCACTTTAAGTTATATGCAGAGAACATAATGAGAAATACTGGGCTGGAGGAAGCACAAGCTGGAATCAAGATTGCTGGGAGAAATATCAATAACCTCAGATATGCAGATGATACCATACTTATGGCAGAAAGTGAAGAGGAGCTAAAAAGCCTCTTGATGAAAGTGAAAGAGGAGAGTGAAAAAGTTGCCTTAAAGCTCCACATTCAGAAAACTAAGATCATGGCATCTGGTTCCATCACTTCATGGGAAATAGATGGGGAAACAGTGGAAACAGTGTCAGACTTTTTATTTTTGGAGGCTCCAAAATCACTGCAGATGGTGATTGCAGCCATGAAATTAGAAGACGTTTACTCCTTGGAAGAAAAGTTATGACCAACCTAGATAGCATATTCAAAAGCAGAGACATTACTTTGCCAACAAAGGTCCATCTAGTCAAGGTACGGTTTTTCCATTGGTCATGTATGGATGTGAGAGTTGGACTATAAAGAATGGTGAGTGCCAAAGAATTG
Organism: Procapra przewalskii; assembly: GCA_006410515.1. Taxonomy (NCBI): domain Eukaryota; kingdom Metazoa; phylum Chordata; class Mammalia; order Artiodactyla; family Bovidae; genus Procapra; species Procapra przewalskii. The sequence goes on from SJYF01002895.1 coordinate 81,166, forward strand.
ATTCTCTTGAACTGTGGTGTTGGAGAAGACTCTTGCGAGTCTCTTGGACTGCAAGGGGATCCAACCAGTCCATCCTAAAGGAGATCAGTCCTGGGTGTTCATTGGAAGGACTGATGTTGAAGCTGAAACTCTAATACGTTGGCCACCTGATGTGAAGAGCTGACTTATTGGAGAAGACCATGATGATGAGAAAGACTGAGGACAGAAGGAGAAGGGGACGACAGAGGATGAGGTGGTTGGATGGCATCACCAACTCAATGGACATGGGTTTACGTTTACTCTGGGAGTTGGTGATGTACAGGGAGACCTGGCGTGCTGCAGTTCATGGGGTTGCAAAGAGTTGGATACGACTGAGTGATTGAACTGAATTGAACTGAACCAAGTGGAGATAGGCAGAAGTGCAGCTAAAATGTACAAGAAAATAATAGAGAAACAGCCACTGAAAGAGTACATAGAAATCCAAGGAAAACTTACGTTGCTTTTAGGAAGAAAAGTCTTACAAGCATTTAAATGCTTAATGAAAGGAGTTAATAAAAAAAAGAAGACACTAAAGAGAGGAGTAAAAGCAAAGGAGGCAAGAATATACAATGGGGCAAAGACAGCCTCTTCAGTTAAGTGGTGCTGGGAAAACTGGACAGCTACATGTAAAAGAATGAAATTAGAACTCTTCCTAACACCACACACAAAGATAAACTCAAAATGGAGTAAAGACCTAAATGTAAGGCCAGAAACTGTAAAACTCTAAGAGGAAAACATTAAGCAGAACATTTGATGACATAAATCAAAGAAAGATCCTCTATGACCCACCTCCTAGAATAATGGAAATAAAAACAAAGTAAACAAGTGGGACTTAGTTAAACTTAAAAGCTCTTGCATAGAAAAGGAAACTATAAGCAAGGTGAAAAGATATTCCCTAGACTGGAAGAAAGTAATAACAAATGAAACAGCTGACTAAGGATTAATTTCCAAAATATACAAGATCATACAACTCAGTGTCAGAAAAACCCAATCAAAAAGTGGAAAAAAGACCTAAACAGACATTTCTCCGAAGAAGACATACAGATGGCTAACAAACACATGAAAAGATGCTCAACACTACTCATTAGAGAAATGCAAATCAAAACTACAATGAGATATCACCTCACAGCAGTCAGAATGGCCATCATAAAAAGTCTACAATAAATAAATAAATAAATGCTGGAGAAGGTGTGGAGAAAAGGGAGCACTCTTGCACTGTTGGTGGGAATGTAAATTGATACAGCCACTATGGAATATGGTATGGAGATTCCTTGAAAAACTAGGAATAAAACTACCATATGACTCAGCAATCCTATTCCTATGCATATACCCTGAGGAATCCAAAACTGAAAAAGGCACATGTATCCCATTGTTCATTGCAGCACTATTTACAATAGCTAGAGGATGGAAGCAACTTAGATGTCCATCAACAGAAAAATGGGTAATGTCGTGGTACATATACACAATGGAAAATTACTCAGTCATAAAAAGGAACACATTTGAGTCAGTTCTAATGAGATGGATGAACCTAGAGTGTATTATAGAGTGAAGTAAATCAGAAAGAAAGATGAATATTGTATACTAATGCATATATGCGAAATCTAGAAAAATGGTACTGATGAATTTATGTGCAGTGCAGCAAAGGAAAAACAGCTATAGAATATAGACTTATGGAAATGGGGAGAGGGGAGGAGAGAGTGAGAGGTATATAGAGAGTAACATGGAAACTTACATTACCATATGTAAAATAGACAGCCAATGGGAATTTGCTATACATCTCAAGAAACACAAACAGGGGCTCTGTATCAACCTAGAGGGGTGGGATGGGGAGGGAGATGGGAAGGAGGTTCAAAAGGGAGGGGATATGTGTACACCTATGGCTGGTTCACAATAAACTGTGGAAAATTCTGAGAGAGATGGGAAAACCAGACCACCTGACCTGCCTCTGGAGAAACCTATATGCAGGTCAGGAAACAACAGTTAGAACTGGACATGGAACAACACACTGGTTCCAAATAGGAAAAGGGGTACTTCAAGACTGTATATTGTCACCCTGCTTATTTAACTTGTATGCAGAATACATCATGAGAAATGGTGGGCTGTAAGAAGCACAAGCTGGAATCAAGATTTCAGGGGGAAATATCAGTAACCTCAGATATGCAGATGATACCACCCTTATGGCAGAAAGTGAAGAAGAACTAAAAAGCCTCTTGATGAAAGTGAAAGAGGAGAATGAAAAAGTTGGCTTAAAGCTCAACATTCAGACAACGAAGATCATGGCATCTGGTCCCATCACTTCATGGGAAATAGATGGGGAAACAGTGGAAACAGTGTCAGACTTTATTTATTTATTTATTTATTTGGCTCCCAAATCACTGTAGACGGTGCTTGCAGCCATGAAATTAAAGGACAAGACAAAGTATTTGGGGATGGCGACCTGCTCCCCAGGAAGGGAGTCATGAAGGAGGAAAAGTTTCCACACTCAGAAGCCCTCTCACAAGGGGGAGTCTTGGGAGGTCAGCAGAAATTCAGAGAGCAGTTAAACAGTGGGTACTCAGAAGGCAAAACAAAGAGAATTCACCCCAGAGATTGTGCTGAAGGGCACTTCCCATCTGAGAAGTGTTCACATACTCATAGTTGCTTTAGAGAGTGGGAGATGGGTACAGAGACTTGGGTTTCAGGGGTCAGACTTCAGGAAGAGGACTGGGGTTGATTTCCATGAAGATACTGTGAGGGGGCTAGTGTGACACAGTGGAGGCAGACCAGAGAAAAGCCTGCACCCAAGAGAAGGAAAAAAATTATTCCCATGAGAAGGCTCTAACTGCACTCTAACTCCACCCACTAGCAGAACAAAGGACCCTACTTTAGCAAATGCCAAAGAAGGAGGATGAGCCAGCTGTGGTCTGCAGTTCCAGAGGTAGAAAAGTAGGCTTGAGTGCAAAAGGTGGAAAGTGGGGGACTGCTACTGTTTTGGCCCCAGGGATTGCAGCTACCACCAAATTATGGGTGGCTGCAGGTCACTGCCCACATCTTCCTGGGAGCCCAAGTGACTTGGCTCTACCAAAGGTGTCATAACCCAGGACCAATTCTTCTGGCAAAGTGTGAGACCTGCCTCAGATTGTGGCAACCTCCCTCAGGTACCAGCCATGGAAGACAATCACAACACAGCCCAGCTGTGTCTACTGTACCCTCCCTCTCCCCACTTAAAACTGAGCAATTGGGTCCTAAGAAGAGGCTACTTAAATCCCCTCATGTCTGGGCAGAGAACATGCCATGGAAAGGAACATATAGCAGAAGTGGGCCCAATTGGAACACCAGGAGCTCTGTGAGTAAAGGAAAGAGGGGAAAACTTCCCTTGCAGTTGCAGGGAAGTGGATTAAATCCCTCCAATTAGCCTGAGACTGTGAAATGTGGGGTCAGCTGTAGACTTTGAGAGCAAATACAAGATGGATCAAGGCAAGATCTGAGACTGAGCTGATCCCACACTGTCCACAAGATGTCCAGAGACCTTGGAAAAAATCTTGGAAGACTTTTTGAGTAGGCAAACTGACTAGTCAGAGGAAATCAAAACATTCACAGACAATATTAAGAGAACCCAGTATCATCATACCAGCTTTACAACAAATGCTAAAGGAGCTTCTCTAGAAAGGGAAACACAAGAGAAGGAAACAGTCTACACACACACACACACACACACACACACACACACACACAAAAGCCAGAGCAGTAAATTAAATGGCAATAAGATTATATATATGAATAATTACCTTCAATGCCAATAGAATAAATACTCCAAGCAAAAGACATAGATTGGCTGAATGGATACAAAACCAAGACCAATACAATCTGAATGGACTAAGACAGCATTTTCCAGAATACAAAATCATCCGAATCACTAGACTGAATAAAGAAGATCTAGCCTTCCCAGTGTGGCCAGTATCCAATCTGTTGAAGAGCCTTCAGTTCAGTTCGGTTGCTCAGTCTTGTATGACTCTTTGCAACCCCATGAACTGCAGCACACCAGGCCTCCCTATTCATCATCATCTCCCAGAGTTCACTCAGACTCATGTCCATTGAGTCCATGATGCCATCCACCCAACTCAAAATAAGTCATCCCCTTCTCCTCCTGCCCCCAATCCCTACCAGCATCAGAGTCTTTTCCAATGAGTCAACTCTTTGCATGAGGTGGCCAAAGTCCTGGAGTTTCAGCTTTAGCATCATTCCTTCCAAAGAAATCCCAGGACTGATCTCCTTCAGAATGGATTGGTTGGATCTCCTTGCAGTCCAAGGGACTCTCAAGAGTCTTCTCC
>SJYF01002895.1:154815-187686 GCA_006410515.1 Procapra przewalskii
TTCTCCAACACCACAGTGCAAAAGCATCAATTCTTTGGCGCTCAGCCTTCTTCACAGTCCAACTCTCACATCCATACATGACCACAGGAAAAAACACAGCCTTGACTAGATGGACCTTAGTCGGCAAAGTAATGTCTCTGCTTTTGAATATACTATCTAAGTTGGTCATAACTTTTCTTCCAAGGAGTAAGTGTCTTCTAATTTTATGGCTGTGGTCACCATCTGCAGTGATTTTGGAGCCCCCAAAATAAAGTCTGACACAGTTTCCACTGTTTTCCCATCTATTTCCCATGGAGTGGTGGGACCGGATGCCATGATCTTCGTTTTCTGAATGTTGAGCTTTAAGCCAACTTTTTCACTCTCCACTTTCACTTTCATCAAGAGGCTTTTTAGCTCCTCTTCACTTTCTGCCATAAGGGTGGTGCCATCTGCATATCTGAGCTTATTGATATTTCTCCCAGCAATCTTGATTCCAGCTTGTGTTTCTTCCAGTCCCGGGTTTCTCATGATGTACTCTACATAGAAGTTAAATAAGCAGGGTGACAATATACAGCCTTGACGTACTCCTTTCCCTATTTGGAACCAGTCTGTTGTGCCATGTCCAGTTCTAACTGTTGCTTCCTGACCTGCATACAGATTTCTCAAAAGGCTGTTTAGGTGGTCTGGTATTCCCATCTCATTAAGAATTTTCTACAGTTTATTGTGATCCACACAGTCAAAGGCTTTGGCATAGTCAATAAAGCAGAAATAGGTGTTTATCTGGAACTCTCTTGCTTTTTCCATGATCCAGCCTTTATAAAAAGAGGGTCATAAAAAGTTCACAGTGTTCCAAGGCCAGTAGACAATGTAAACAACATTGTTTATGGGAAAGGTATGCAGAAAAAAATCCTGGTTTTGATAAAGAAAAAAACAGGTGTAATGTTTGGGCTGACTCTGTATGACTTTGCATCTTTCATTTCCCTCTATGTACAGGTCAAGGTATAAAATTTCCCTTTGAAAATAAAATTACTGGCTTCACTCACTGAAGCTTGGTCACCATGTGTCTTTCTTTCTTTCTCTCTCTTACTCTCTTTTTCACGCTGAGCTCTTGGAGCACAGAGGCTCTCTGCATTCACTTTCCTGCCTGGGCTTCTAAGATCTGAATGGGAAGGCGCTCTTTGTCTTCACTCCCCTGGGAGACCAGGAGGGTGCGTGCAGCCTACTTGAACAGTGCAAGTGTCTTGTCTTGGGGCTTTATTGACTTTTGGTCAAAACCAAGAAATACTATCCTCTTTATCTCCTCTATTTTTTATCTGCAACATTCTTTCTTTATCTCTCTCTGAATCTCTTCGCTGATGCTGTCTCCCCTGAGAGTACACCTGGATCCTGCAGGGGCTGGACTCTGACACATGGGAACTCCGAGATCCATATCTGCACTGGAGAGGAAACCTGAGGTTCCAGCCTCAACTCGTGATGAGGACCTAGGCCCCTGAACTGACTGGAGAGGAATCCTGAGAAGCCCCTTGAAACTCACATGGAGACTTGACTTTCCTAAAGCAAAATGAGCAGGTCCCTGAGGTCCCCATTGTAACTTGAGAGGAGCCCCAAAGTTACTGCTGCAACTAGAGAAAAACCAGGAGATTCACCCCTCCACTGAGATTAGGCCCTTTTATGCTGCAGCATTTCGAGAGAAATCCCACCTTCCATCTTGAGCCTTGAAAGGGTCCTTGACACCCTTCTTGCAACTCAAGAAGTTCCCTGACATACATGTCTCCACTCAAGAGGAACACCGAGGGTCCTGCTACAACTCCAAAAAAGCCCCGTTTTTCCCTCCTCATCTCTAAATGAGGGTCCATTCCCCTGCTTCATCAGGAAAGGAATACCAGCATTCCCATCACACCTCAAGAGGAGGCAGTCTCAACTTGAAACTCGAGTGGAACTCCAGGGGCAGGGCTACAATTCAGAAACACCTGGATGTTTCAGTCCACTCCAGACACACCTGATTCCCCTGCCCTGACTTGACTGTAACCCTGAGTATCTACTCAAAACACTATGGCAGGTGTGACAGTGCTGTGGCACCTCTAGAGAAAGCCACCAATCCCTATGTCAACTTGACTGGAAGCCTGACACTGCTTTTCCAGCTTGAGAGGAAAGCAGACTTGCATGTCTCCATACAAGACAAGGCCTGACTCCCCTGTTGAACCTCCATAGGAACCCCAAGATCCATGTCAGCACTGGAGAGGAACCCTGAGGTTCTAGACTCAGCTCCAGATGAAGATCTAGGCCCCGGCACTGACTGGAGAGAAGTCCTGAGAGGCCCCTCACAACTCGCATGGAGACTGGACTTTCCTGAGGCAACACGAATGGGTCCCTGAGGTCCCCTTTGTAACTCAAGAGGAACCCCAAGTCCTGCTGTAACTCGAGAAAATCCAGGAGATTCTTCCCTCAATGCAAGATGAGGCACTTTTCCACTGTGACGTCTGGAGAGAAATCCCACCTTCCCTCTTGAGCCTTGAATGGGTCCTTGACAGCTTTGATGAAACTCAAGAAGTTCCCTGAATTACCTGTCTCCACTGAAGAGGAACACCAAGTTTCCAACCACAACTCAAGAAGAACCCTGTTTGTCCCTCCTCATCTGGAGATGAGGGTCCATTTCCCTGCTCCATTGGGAAGGGAGTCCCAGCATTCCCGTCACACCTCCAGAGGAGGCAGTCTCTGCTGGGGTCCAGCCTTGGTGGATCCAGGGCAATTTGAAGGGGGGACGAAGTCAGCATCTTAGGAAAGAATTATTTAATTAGAAATATAAAGAGAGAATAGGAAAGAATAGTGTATTGGGAAAATTAGTGGAGAAAAATGGTCTAAATAACTTGGTTTATGTGGAAAACCAATAAAACTCCGAGACAAGGAGTTTGTACCACCTATGTAGGTCACCGGCACCCACTTGAATAGTGGAGGGTGCCCCGCCTTGGCTCCCTCTCCGTGGGTTTAGAAGCCAGGAAAAGTAAGTAGACATGGCAAGCCTCCGTGTTCCAGATGTGAATTCAGCCAGAAAAAAAGGGAACGAGAAAAGACCACATGGGGGAAACCAGTCTTTCCAGGAAATGGTCCGTCCTTTATTTTCCAGGAAAGCTTTTTATACTTTTGGTTGTACATAGAGATCAATGGATAATACAAAGTTATGCAGGGTCAGCAGCCCTGACCCTTATTAATACCAGGCTTTCTTTCTGCTCATCTTTCTGTATACAAAGGGTCTCAGGTGATTTATATTATTTTCTGGCCAAAAGGCCTGTTAATATTTTATCCCTTTCTTCCTGAATGAATGTTAATCTCATTTTCAATGTAGTGTTTTTCCTTAATCTGCATCACCTTCAAAGTACTAAAGTTACACCCCTATAGAACAAAGGTGCAGTGGGTTATAACAAAAAAGGTGCTTAACTCAAAGATCTATGTTGCTAATTGTTTTTCCTATATACCAACTATATCAATGAAATGAAAGTTATGAAAATTTGGCAGCAAGTATTGGCTCAACAAATGAAACTCTTAATCAGTCCTATTCTAATGGTTTTGACTCCTCAGAAGGCCCTACATTCCTAGGGTGCTTTAAACTCCCTGTGCCTCTTGTGGTCGGGGGGCTGTGAGCAATCAATGTGCAGCTGTAAGAGTCCTGTAGTCAGGCTAGAAAGCCATCAGAGGGGTTTTTGGATTGAAACACTCATATTATGCCCAGGAGACTTATTACCTAAAAGCTCTAAATTAACGTTTTGCAAAAAAAGGTGGTGGGGGAACAGCCCCCAGTTAATGTCAGAAAAGTAGGCAAAAAGCACAACGCAGTGAGGCAGGCAGACTCTGGCTTTGGGGCAGATGCAGGAGCAGATTCAGCGAGGCTCTCTTAATACTGTACTTGCCTGTGGGACCCCTTAACCTCATGAAATTGCCACGGGCAGGACTTCTTGAGCTGGCTCCCAATAGGTCTCAACTTGACACTCGGGAGGAACTCCAGGGGTCCTGCCACAATTCCAAAAGACCCCTATATCCAAATCCACTCCAGATACACCTGATTCTCCAGCATTGACTCTACAGTCACCCTGAGTTTCGACTCAAAACACGATAGCAGGTGTGACAGCCCAGTGGCACCTTGAGAGAAAGCCAGAGATCCTTATGTCAACTCGACAGGAACCTGACATTACTTTTAAAGTTCGAGAGGAAAGCAGACTTGAATGTCTCCACACGAGATGAGGCCTGACTCCCCTGTGGAAACTCCATAGGAACCCTGAGATCCATGTCAGCACTGGAGAGGAACCCTGAGGTTGTGGCCTCAACTCCAGATGAGGACATAGGCCGTGGCACCGATGGGAGAGAAATCCTGAGAGGCCCCCCACAACTCGCATGGAGACTTGAATTTCCTGAGGCAACAGGAGCAGGTCCCTGAGATCCCTGCCGTAACTCGAGAGGAACCCCTAGTTTCTGGCTACAACTCGAGAAAAACCAGGAGATTCTCCCCTCAACGTGAGAGGAGGCCCTTTTCTGCTGTGGCATCTTGAGAGAAATCCCATCTTCTCTTGAGCCTTGAGAGGTTCCTTGACACCCTTGATGCAACTCAAGATGTTCCCTGACATACCCGTTTCCACCTGAGAGGAACATCGACTGTCCTGCCACAACTCAAGAAGAGCCCCGTTTTTCCCTTCTAATCTCGAGATGAGGGTCCATTTCCCTGCTAGGTCGGGAAAGGAATCCTGGCATTCCCATTGCACCTCCAGTGGAGGCAGTCTCAACTTGAAACTCGACGAGAACTCCAGGGGTCATGCCACAATTCCAAAAGACTCGATATCCCAATCTGTCCCAGATTCACCTGATGCCCCTGCACTCACTCAGCTGTAACCCTGAGTATCTACTCAAACACGATGGCAGGCGTGACAGCCCTGTGGCACCTCGAGAGAAAGCCACCGATCCCTATGTCAACTCGACAGGAAGCCTGACACTAATTTTACAGCTTGAGAGGAAAGCGGACTTGCATGTCTCCACACAAGACGAGGCCTGATTCCCCTGCTGAAACTCCTTAGGATCCCTGAGATCCATGTCAGAACTGGAGAGGATCCCTGAATTTCCAACCTCATCTTTTGATGAAGAACTAAGTTCTGGCACTGACTGGAGTTAAATCCCGAGATGCCTCTGTCAACTCGCACGGAGACTTGATTTTCCCGAGGCAACATGAGCGGGTCCCTGAGGTCCCCATCGTAACTCGAGAGGAACCCCACGTTTCCTGCCACAACTTGAGAAAAACCAGGAGATTCTCCCCTGAAAGCGAGAGGTGGCCCTTTTCTAGTGTGGCATCTCAAGGAAATCCTGCCTTCCCTCTCGGGCCTCGAAAGGGTCCTTGACACCCTTGATGCAACTCAAGATGTTCCCCAACATACTCACGTCCACTGGAGAGGAACACCGGGTGTCCCATCACAACTCAAGAAGAGTCCCATTTTTCCCTCATCTCGACATGAGGTTCAGTTGGGAGCCAGCATGGGTTATCCCACCTATGGCAAAGGTCATGAGGAAGAGGCCTGACAGACAAAGATGAGTCAGGATTTGAGGGACCCTACAGACCTCCTCAAGAATCTACCCCAAAACCAGAATCTGCCTGTCCTGCTATTTTTCACCAACTCTGTTACCTAAGGGTGGCTGTTCCTGACCACCTTTCTCTGAAGAAAATTAACTTAGAGCTCTCATTTTTAAGTCTCCTGGACATGTAATTGGAGTGTTTCTATTCTAACCCCTCTGATAGCTTTCTTAGTTGCCTGACAGGTTTATCCAAACTTTTTCAACTATGCATGTGATTGCTTACAGCCTCCCAACCATGAGAGGTACAGGAAGCTTAAAACATTCTAGGAATGTAGAACTTTACGAGGAGTTAAAAATCATTAAAATAGAACATGTAAAAGGTCATTGTTGAGCCAATACTTGCTGCCAAGTTTCCACATCTTTATTTTTTGATATAGTTGGTATACAAAAAACAGGTAGTAGCCCTGGCATCATCAACATTAGATCTTTCAGTTAAGTACTTTTCTGTAACCCAATGCACCTTTGTTCTATAGGAATGTAACTATATTTAGTACTTTGAGGGTGATGCAGATTAAAGAAAAAATGCTTCAAGGGAAAATGATTTTTCTGGTTGGTTAACATTCATCAAGGAAAAGAGCCATAAAATGTTAACAGGCCTCTAGGCTAGAAGATAATGTAAATCACCTGAGACCTTTTGCATACGGAAAACTATGCAGAAAGAAAGCCTGGTATTGATAAGGGTCAGGACTGCTGCCCCTGCATGACTCTGCATCTTCCAATATGTAAAATGTAGGGTATATAACTCCAGTACACTTGCCTGGAAAACCCCATGGATGGAGGAGCCTGGTGGGCTGCAGTCCATGGGGTCACGAAGTGTCGGACACTCAGTGACTTCACTTTCACTTTTCACTTTCATGCATTGGAGAAGGAAATGGCAACCCACTCCAGTGTTCTTGCCTTGAGAATCCCGGGGATGGAAGAGCCTGGTGGGCTGCCGTCTATGGGGTCGCACAGAGCTGGACACAACTGAAGTGACTTAGCAGCAGCAGCAGCAAGGTATATAAGCTCCTTTTGAAAATAAAGTTGCTGGTCTTTCACAAGCTTGGCATCCCTGTGTCATGCTCTTTCTCTCTTCATTTCTTTTTCAGGCTGATCCCTTGGGCTGCAGGGGTCCCCCATGTTCACTTCTCTGCCCGGGCTTCTAAGACACACATGAGAGGGAGCCCAAGGTGGGGAATCCTCCTTTAATCAAGGGGGCACCTGTGGCATATGTAAACAGTATAACTCCCTTGTCTTGGGACATTATTGGCTTTATGTGTAAACCAAGGAATTTCAGCCCCTTTTCTCTCCTCTATTTTCTTAACTGCAAAATCTTTCTTTATCTCTCTCTATATCTATATATCTCTCTCACCTTCCCGACCATGTTTTGGATACCCTGAATCCAACCAGGGCTGGGCCCCGGTAAGGGTCCATTTTCCTGCTTTGTCAGAAAAGGAATCCTGGTGTTCCCATTGCACCTCAAGAGGAGGCGGTGTCATCTTGAAACTGGAGAGATTCCAGGAGTCCCACCACAATTTAAAAAGTACTTGATGTCCTATTCTACTCCAGATACACACGATTCCCCTGGACTGAATTGACTGTCACGCTGAGTATTGACTCCAAACACGATGTGACAGCCCTGTGGCACCTCAGAGAAAGTCACAGATCCCCATGTCAACTCGACAGGCAGCCTGACACTACTTTTACAGCTCAAGAGGAAAGCTGAGTTCCATGACTCCACACGAGATGAGGCCTGACTCTCCTGTTGAAACTCCATAGGAACCCCAAGATCCAAGTCAGCACTGGAGAGGAAACCTGAGGTTCCAGCCTCAACTCCAGATGTGGACCTAGGCCCCGGCATCGACTGGAGAGGAATACCGATAGGGCCTTCGCAACTCGCATGGGAACTTTACCTTCTTGAGGCAACAGGAGCGGGTCCTTGAAGTCCCCGTTTTAACTTGAGAGGAACTCGAAGTTTCCTGCCAATACTCGAGGAAAACCAGGAGATTCTCCCCTCAATGCGAGATGAGGCCCTTTTCCACTGCAGGGTCTAGAGAAAAATACCACATTCCCTCTCAAGCCTTGAAATGGTCCTTGACACACTTGAAGCAAATCAGGAAATTCCCTGACATAACCGGCTCCTCTCAAGAGGAACACTGAATGTCCCACCACAACTCAAGAAGAGCCCCACTTTTCCCTCCTCCTCTCGAGATGAGGGTCCATTTCCCTGCTTTGTCGGGATAGGAATCCCAGCCTTCCCATTGCACTTCAAGAGGAGGCGGTCTTAAATTGAAACTCAAGAGGAACTCCAGGTGTCTTGTCACAATTCAAAAAGACTCCGATGTCCCAATCCACTCCAGATACACTTGATTCCCCTACACTGACATGACTGTCACCTTGAGTGTCAACGCAAAAAATGATGGGATGTGTGACAGCCCTTGGCACCTCGAGAAAATGCCACAGATCCCTATGTCAACTTGACAGGAAGCCTGAAACTACTTTACAGCTCGAGTGGAAAGCAGACTTGCATGCCACCACACGAGACAAGGCCTGACTCCCCTCTTGAAACTCCATAGGATCCCCGAGATCGATGTCAGCACTGGAGAGGAATCCTGAGGTTCTGGCCTCAACTCCAGAAGAGGACTTAGGCCCCTGCAACGACTGGAGAGGAATCCCGAGAGGCCCCTCACAACTCTCATGGAGACTTGATTTTCCTGAGGGAAAATGACCCGGTCACTGAAGTTCCCATCGTAACTCAAGAGGAACCCCAAGTATCCTGCCACAACTCGAGAAAAACCAGGAGATTCTCCCCTCAAAGAGAGATAAGGCCCTTGTCCACTGTGGCATCTCGAGAATAATCCCACATACCCTCTTGAGCCTCGAAAGGATGCTTGACACCCTTGATGCACTAAAGAAGTACTTCAACATACCCGTCTTTACTCGAGAGGAACACCTTGTGGCTCGCCACAACTCAAGAAGAGCCCCATTTTTCCCTCCTCATCTTGAGATGAGGGTCCATTTCTGTGCTTCCTCAGGAAAAGTATCCCAGCTTTCCCGTTGCACCTCAAGGGGACATGGTCTCAACTGGAATCTCGAGAGGAATGCCAGGGGTCATGCCAAAATTAAAAAAGATCTCAATGTCCCAATACATTCCAGATAAATCTTATGCCCCTCACTAACTCAACTGTCACCCTGAGTATAGACTCACAACAGGATGGCAGGTTTGTCAGCTCTGTGACACCTCGAGAGAAAGCCACAGATCCCTATTTCAGCTCGACAGGAAGCCTGATATTACTTTTACAGCTCGAGAGGAAAGTGGACTTCATGTCTCCACACGAGTCAATGACTGACTCCCCTGTTGAAACTCCATAGGAACCCCGAGATCCATGACAGCACTGGAAAGGAACTCTGGGTTTCTGATCTCAACTCCAGATGAGGACCTACATCCTGGCACCGACTGGAGTGGAACCCCGAGAGGCCTCTGTCAACTCGTATGGAGACTTGGCTTTCCCAAGGCAACACGAGCAGGTCCCTGAGGTCCCCATCTAAAGTCGAGAGGAACTGCAAGTTTCCTGCTGCAACTCGAGAAAAAAGAGGAAATTCTCCCCTCAATGCAAGATGAAGCCCTTTTCCGCTGTGGCGTCCTGAGGAAATCCCACATTCACTCTTGAGCCTCAAAAGGGTCCTTGACACCCTTGATGCAACTCAAGATGTTCCCCAACATACTCGCCTCCACTGGAGAGGTACACCGGGTTTCCTGCCACAACTCAAGAAAATCTCCATTTTGTCCTCCTCATCTCAACATGTGGTTTGGTTGGGAGCCATCTTGGGAGATCCCACCCATAACAAAGGTCATGAGAAATAGACCTGACAGGCAAAGGTGAGTCTGGACTTGAGGGACCCTATGTACCTCCTCAAGCATCTACCACAAAACCAGAATCTGCCTGTCCTGCTATTTTTCACCAACTCCTCTGTTATCTAAGGGAAGCTGTGCCCTACCACCTTTCTCTGAAGAAAATTTACTTAGAGCTCTACTTTGTGAGTCTCCTGGGCATGTAATTGGAGTGTTTCAATTCAAACCACTCTGATAGCTTTCTAACTTTCCTGACAGGTTTCTCCAGACTTTCTCAACTATGCATATGATTGTTTACAGCCTCCCAACCATGAGAGGTACAGGAAGCTTAAAACATTCTAGGAATGTTGAGCCTTTTGAGGAGTTAACAATCATTAAAATAGAACTGGTTAAGGGTTTCATTGTTGACCCAATACTTGCCAAGTTTTCACATCTTTATTTGTTGATATGGTTGGTATATAGAAAAAACAGGTAGTAACCCTGGCATCAGCAACATTAGATCTTTCAGTTAAGTACTTTTCTGTAACCCAATGCATCTTTGTTCTATAGGAATGTAACTTTATTTAGTACTTTGAGGGTGATGCAAATTAAAGAAAAAACACTTCAAGGGAAAATGATTTTTCTGGTTGATTAACATTCATCAAGGGAAAGAGCCATAAAATGTTAACAGGCCTCTTGGCCAGAAGATAATGTAAATAACCTGAGACCTTTTGCATATGGAAAAGTAGGCAGAAAGAAAGCCTAGGGGTCAGGACTGCTGCCCCTGCATGACTCTGCATCTTCCATTCTGTAAAACGTAGGGTATATAAGCTCCTCTTGAAAATAAAGTTACGGGGCTTGCACAAGCTTGGCCTCCCCGTGTCGTGCTTTCTTTCTCTCTTCATTTCTTTTTCAGGCTGATCCCTTGGGATGCAGGGGTCCTCCGTGTTCACTTCTCTGCCCAGGCTTCTAAGACCCACATGAGAGGGAGCCCAAGGCAGGGCACCCTCTGCTAAGCAAGCGGGTGCCTGCGGCCTATGTAAACAGTGTAACTGCCATGTCTTGGGGGCTTTATTGGTTTTATGTGTAAACCAAGGAATTTCAGCCCCTTTTCTCTCCTCTATTCTCTTAACTGCAAAATTTTTCTTTATCTCTCTGTATATCTATATACCTCTCTTGCCTCACCAACCATGCTTTGGATACCCTGGATCCAACCAGGGCTGGACCCCAGTAAGGGTCCATTTCCCTGCTTCATTGGGAAACGAATCCTGGCGTTCCCATTGCACCTCAAGAGGAGGCGGTGTCATCTTGAAACTGGAGAGAATTCCAGGGGTCCTACCACAATTCAGAAAGACCCTGATGTCCCAGTCCACTCCAGATGCACCTGATTCCCCTGGAATGATTTGACTGTCACCCGGAGTATTGACTCAGACCATGATGGCAGGTGTGACAGCCCTGTGGCAACTTGAGAGAAAGCCACTGATCCCTATGTCAACTCGACAGGCAGCCTGACACTAATTTTACAGCTTGAGAGGAAAGTGGACTTCCAATTTAACACACAAGACAAGGCCTTACTCCCCTGTTGAAATTCCATTGGAACACCAAGATCCAAGTCAGCAGTGGAGAGGAACCCTGAGATTCCAGCCTCACCTCCAGATGAAGACCCAGGCCATAGCGCAGACTGGAGAAGAATCCCGAGTGACCCCTCACAACTCGCATGGGGACTGGACTTTCCTGAGGCAACATGAGCGGGTCCCTGAGGTCCCCGTTGTAACTCAAGATGAACCCAAAAGTTCCTGCCTCAACTCGAGAAAAACAGGAGATTTTCCCCTCAGCGTGAGATGAGGCCCTTTTCGGCTGCGATGTCTGGAGAGAAATACCACTTTACCTCTTTAGATTTGAAAGGGTCCTTCACACCCTTGAAGCAATTCAAGAAGTTCTCTGACATACCAGTCTCCACTCGAGAGGAACATTGATTGTCCCAGCACAAATCAAGAAGATCCCCCATTTTCTCTTCTCATCTCGAGATGAAGGTCCATTTCCCTGCTTCATTGGGAAAGGAATCCCAGCATTCCTGTCACACCTCAAGAGGTGAAGTTCTCAACTTGAAACTCGAGAGAACTCCAGGAGTCCTGCCACAATTCAGATAGACCCCGATGTGCCAATCCACTCGTGATACCTCTGATTCCCCTGGACTGACTAGACTATAACCCTGAGTATCTTAAAACGTAAGGCATAAGAGCTCCTTTTGAAAATAATGTTACGTGTCTTGCACAAGCTTGGCCTCCGCTTGTTGTACTTTCTTTCTCTCTTTACTTCTTTTACAGGCTGATCCCTTGAAGTGCAGTGGTCCTCTGTATTCACTTTTCTGCCCAGGGTTCTAAGACTCTCACGGGAGGGAGCCCAATATGGGGCACCTTCCGCTAAACAAGGGGGTGTCTGTGGCCTACTTAAACAGTGTAACTCCCTTGTCTTGGGACTTTATTGGCTTTCTGTGTAAACCAAGGATTTTCAGCCTCTTTTCTCTCCTCTATTCTTTTAACTGCAAATTCTTACCTTATCTCTCTCTATAATCTATGTATTTCTCTCGCCTCACCATCCACACTTTGGATACCCTGGATCCAACCAGGGCTGGACCCCAGTAAGGGTCCATTTCCCTACTTCATCGGGAAAGGAATCCTGGCTTTTCCAATGCAGCTCTAGAGAAGGAGGTCTCAACTTAAACTCAAGAGGAACTCCTGGAGTCCTGGAACAATTCAAAGAGAACCTGATGTTCCAATCCACCCCAGATAAAGCTGTTTCCCCTGCACTGACTCTACTGTCACCCCGAGTATTGATGCAAAACATGATGGGAGGTGTACAGCCCTGTGGCACCTTGAGAGAAAACCACAGATCCCTATGTCAACTAGACAGGAAGCCTGACACTTCTTTGACAACTCTAGAGGAAAGCAGACCTCCAAGTCTAAACCTGAGACAGGGCCTGACTCCCATGTTGAAACACCATAGGAACCCTGAGAACAAAGTCTGCGCAGGAGAGGAACCCTGTGGTTCCAGGCTCAGCTCAAGATGAGGACCGAGGAGACTACACCAACAGGAAAGGAACACTGAGAGGCCCCTCGCAACTTGCATGGAGACTTGTCTTTCCTGAGGCAACACAATCAGTTCCCTGAGCTTCCCATCATAACTCGAGAGGAACCCCAAGTTTCCTGCCACAACTTGAGAAAAACCAGGAGATTCTCCCCTCAACACAAGATGAGGCCCTTTTTTGCTGTGGCATCTCGAGAGAAATTCCACTTTCCCTCTTGAGCTTCGAAAGGGTCCTGACACCTTTGATGAAAATCAAGAAGTTCCCTGACATACCCATCTCCACTCGAGAGGAACACCAAGTGTCCCACCACAACTCAAGAAGAGCCCCGTGTTTCCCTCCAAATCTTGACATAAGGGTCTACTTGCCTGCTTCATCAGGAAAGGAATCCCACATTCCTGTCGCACCTCAAGAGGAGGCAGTCTCAACTTGTAACTCGAGAGCAACTCCAGGGGTTGTGCAACAATTCAAAAAGACCACATTGTCCCAATGGACTCCAGTTAAACCTGGTTCCTCTGCACTGACTCAACTGTCACCCCGAGTATTGACTCAAAACACAATGACAGGTGTGACAGACTTGTGGCACCTCGAGAGAAAGCCACTGATCCCTATGTCAACTTGAAAGGAAGAATGACACTGCTTTAAAAGCTTGAAAGAAAAGTGGACTTGCATGTCTCCACACGAGATGATCCCTGACTACCATGTTGAAATTCCTTAGGAACCCCGAGATCCATCTCAGCACTGGAGAGGAACCCTGAGGTTCCAGCCTCAACTCCAGATGAGGAACTAGGCCCCAGCACTACCTGGAGAGGAATCCCGAGAGGCCCCTCTCAACTCGCATGGAGACTTGACTTTCCTGAGGCAACATGAGTGGTTTTCTGAGGTCCCCATCGTAACTCGAGAGGAACCCCACGTTTCCTGCCACAACATGTGAAAAACCAGGATATTCTCCCCTCAATGAGAGATGAGGCCCTTTTCCTCTGTGGCATCTCAAGAGAAATCGCACCTTCCCTCTTTGCCTCAAAAGGGTCCTTGTCACCCTTGATGTAACTCAAGAAGTTCCCAGACATACCTGTCTCTACTCGAGATGAACACTTGAGCCACAACTCAAAAGGAGCACTGTTTTTCTGTCCTCATCTTGAGATGATGATCTGCTGGTAGCCAGCATGGGAGATCCCACCCATGACAAAGTCATGAGGAAGCGGCCTGACAGACAAATGCGAGTCAGGACTTGAGGGACACTCTGGACCTGCTCGAGCATCTACCCCAAAATGAGAATCTGTATATCCTGCTATTTTTCACCATCTCCGCTGTTACCAATGGGAGGCTGTCCTTGACCACCTTTCTCTGAAGAAAATTTACTTAGAGCTGTAGCTTGTAAGTCTCCTGGGCATGTAATTGGAGTGTTTCAATTCAAACCACTGTGATATCTTTCTAACTTGCCTGACAGATTCATCCGAACTTTTTCAGCTACACATGTGATTGTTTACAGCCTCCCAACCATGAAAGGCACAGGAAGCTTAAAACATTCTAGAAATGTTGAGCCTTTTGAGGAGTTAACAATCATTAAAATAGAACTGGTTAAGGGTTTCATTGTTGACCCAGTACTTGCTGGCAAGTTTTCATATCTTTTATTTGTTGATATAGCTGGTATATAGAAAAAACAGGTAGTAGCCCTGGCATCAGCAACATTAGATCTTTCAGTTAAGTACTTTTCTGTAAACCAATGCATCTTTGTTCTATAGGAATGTAACTTTATTTAGTACTTTGAGGGTGATGCAAATTAAAGAAAAAACACTTCAAGGGAAAATGATTTTTCTGGTTGATTAACATTCATCAAGGAAAAGAGCCATAAAATGTTAACAGGCCTCTTGGCCAGAAGATAATGTAAATAACCTGAGACCTTTTGCATATGGAAAAGTAGGCAGAAAGAAAGCCTGGTATCAATAAGGGTCAGGACTGCTGCCCCTGCATGACTCTGCATCTTCCATTCTGTAAAACGTAGGGTATATAAGCTCCTCTTGAAAATAAAATTACGGGGCTTGCACAAGCTTGGCCTCCCTGTGTCATGCTTTCTTTCTCTCTTCATTTCTTTTTCAGGCTGATCCCTTGGGATGCAGGGGTCCTCCATGTTCACTTCTTTGCCCGGGCTTCTAAGACCCACATGAGAGGGAGCCCAAGGCAGGCACACTCTGCCTATCAATGTGCGCCTGTGGCCTACATGAACAGTGTAAGTCATTTGTCCTGTGACTATACTGGCTTTCTGTATAAACCAAGGAATATCAGCCTCTATTCGCTCCTCTACTCTTAATAGCAAATTCTTACCTTATCTCTCTGTATATCTATATATCTCTCTAGACTCGCTATTTACGTTTAAGATACCCTGAATCCAAATGGGGCTGGATCCTGTTAAGGGCCCATTTCCCTGCATCACTGGGAAAGGATTCTCGGTGTTCCCATCGCACCTCACAAAGAGGTAGTCTCAACTTGAAACTCGAGAGCAACTCCAGGGGTCGTCCAACAATTCAAACAGACCCTGATGTCCAAATCCATGCCAGATAAACCTGACTCCCCTGCAATGACTCGACAGTCACCCTGAGTATCAATTAAAAACATGATATCAGGTGTGGCAGCCCTGATGCACATTGAAAGAATGCCACAGATTCCTATGTCAACTTGACAGGAAAACTGATACTAATTTTACAGCTCGAGAGGAAAGCAGACTTGCATGTCTCCACACAAGACAAGGCTTGATTCCCCTGTTGAAACTCCATAGGAAACCCGTGATCCATGTGAGCACTGGAAAGGAAACCTGAGGTTCTGGCTTCATTCCAATGAGGACCTAGGACCCAGCACCGACGGCAAAGGAATCCCGAGAGGCCCTCGAAACTTGCACTGTCACTCGAGAAGAACTCCAAGTTTCCCGCCACAACTCAAGAAAAACTCGGAGATTCTCCCCTCAACGCTAGATGAGGTCCTTTTCCATGGTGGCATCTCGAGAGAAATCCCACCTTACCTCTTGAGCCTCGAAAGGGTCCTTGACACCCTTGATACAACTTAAGAAGTTCCCCGACATACCCATCTCCACTAGAGAGGAACCCCAAGAGTCCTGCCACAACTCAAGAAGAGCCTCGTTTTTCCCTCCATATCTCAAGATGAGAGTCCATTTCATGCTTCATAAGGAAAGGAATCCTGCCGTTCCCGTCGAACCTCAAGAGGAGATGGTCTCAACTTGAAAGTCGAGCAAAACTAGAGGGGTCATGCCACCATTCCAAAAGAACCTGATATCCCAATCCACTCTAGATACACCTTATTCCCCTGCACTGACTCCACTGTCACGATGAATGTCGACTCAAAACATGATGGCACATGTGACAGCCCTGTGGCACCTCGAGAGAAAGGCACAAATCCCTATGTCAACTCGACAGGAAGCCTGACACTCCTGTTACAGCTCGAGAGGAAAGTGGACTTGCATGTCTCCACAGAGATGAGTCCTTACTCTCCTGTTGAAACTCCATAGGAACCCCGACATAAATGTCAGCACTGGAGAGGACCCCTGAGGTTCTGGCCTCCACTGCAGATGAGGACCTAGGACCTGGCACCATTTGCAGAGGAATCCTGAGAGGACGCTTGCAACACACATGGAGACTAGACTTTTCTGAGTCAACACAAGAGGGTCCCTGAGTCCTTGTTGTAACTTGAGAGGAACCCCAAGTTTCCTTGTGTTTCCTCTGGAGTGGTGACTGGAGAAACACCAGGAGATTCTCCCCTCCACGTGAGATGAGGTCCTTCTCCATGGCAGCGTCTTGAGAGAAATCCCATCTTACCTCTTGAGCCTCGAAAGGGTCCTTGACACCCTTGATGCAACTTAAGATGTTCCCTGACATACCAGTCTCCACTCGAGAGGAACCCCAGGGGTCCTGCCACAACTCAAGAAGAGCCTCGTTTTTCCCTCCACATCTCAAGATGAGGGTCCATTATCCTGCCTGGTCTGGAAAGGAATCCCAGCATTCCAGTCACACCTCAAGAGAAGGCGGTCTTGACTTGAAAATCGAGCAAAACTAGAGGGGTAGTTCCTCTATTCCAAAAGACCCCGATGTCCCAACTGTCTGCAGATACACATGATTCCCCTGCACTGACTTGACTGTCAGCCCGAGTGTTGACTCACAACATGATGGCACCTGTGACAGCCCTGTGGCACCTCAAGTGAAAGACACAGATCTCTATGCCAACTCGACAGGAAGCCTGACACCCAGGTTACAGCTCTACAGGAAAGAGGACTTGCATGTATCCACAGGAGAGGAGGCCTGATTCCCCTGTTGAAACTCCATAGGAACAACGAGATCGATGTCAGCACTGGAGATGAACCCTGAGGTTCTGACCTCAGCTCCAGATGAGGCCCTAGGACCCAGCAGCGACTGGAGAGGAATCCCGAGAGGCCCCTCGCAACTTGCATGGAGACTGGACTTTCCTGAGGCAACACAAGCAGGTCCCTGAGGTTCCCGTTGTAACTCAAGAGGAACTCCAAAGTTCCCACCGGAACTCTGGAAAAATCGGAGATTCTCCCCGCAATGCAAGATGAGGCTCTTTTCCGCAGTGGCATCTTCAGAGAAATCCCACATTCCCTCTTGAGACTCGAAAGAGTCCTTTAGACCCTTAATGCAACTCAAGAAGTTCCCCGAAATAGTTGTCTCCACTCTAGAGGAATCCCGAGGGACCCTCACAATTCAACAAGAGCCCCATTTTTCTGTCTTTATCTCTAGTTGAGGATCCATTTCCCTGCTTCATCGGGAAAGGAATCCCGGCATTCCCATCACACCTCAAGAGGAGGTGGTCTCAACTTGAAAGTCGAGAAGAACTCCAGGGGTGGTGCCACCATTCCAAAAGACCCTGATGTCCCAATCCACTCCAGATACACCTGATTCCCTTGCACTGTCTCGACTGTCATGATAAGTGTCAACTCACAACATGATGGCACATTTGACAGCCCTATGGCACCTCGAGAGAAAGGCACAGATCCCTATGTAAACTCAACAGAAAGCCTGACACTCCTGTTACAGTTCAGGAGGAAAGCAGACTTGCATGTCTCCACATGAGACGAGTCCTTACTCTCCTGTTGAAACTCCATAGGAACCTGGATATACATGTCAGCACTGAGAGGAAACCTGAGGTTCCAGTCTCTACTGCAGATGAGGACCTAGGACCCGGCACCATCTGCAGAGGAATCCCGAGAGGACGCTCCCAACACGTATGGAGCTTGGACTTTTCTGAGTCAACACAAGTGGGTCCCTGAGTCCCTGTCATAACTCAAGAGGAACCCCAAGTTTCCTGTGGCGACTGGAGAAACATCAGGAGATTATCCCCTCAAGGCGAGATGAGGCCCCTTTCCATGGCGGCATCTCGAGAGAAATTCCACCTTCCCTCTTGAGCCTCAAAAGGGTCCTTGACACCCTTTATACATCTCAAGAAGTTCCCTGACACACCCATCTCCACTTCCCCGACACACTCACTTTCACTCAAGAGGAACTCCGAGGGTATCATCACAACTCAAGAAGAGCCCCATTTTTCCTTCCTCATCTCGAGATGAGGGTCCATTTCCTTGTTTCATCGGGAAAGGAATCCCGGCGTTCCCATTGAACCTCAAGAGGAGGCGGTCTCAATTGAAAGTCGAGAGGAACTCCAGGGTCATGCCATCCACTCCAGATAAACCTGATTCCACTGCACTGACTCAATTGTCACCCCAAGTGTTGACTCACAAGATGATGGCACCTGTGACAGCCCTGTGGCACTTTGAGAGAAAGCCACAAATTCCTATATCAGCTGGAATGGAAGCTTGACACTCCTGTTACAGATCGAGAGGAAAGTGCACTTGATGTCTCCACATGAGACGAGACTGACTTCCCTGTTGAAACTCCATAGGAACCCAGAAATCAATGTCAGCACTGGAGAGGGAACCTGAGGTTCTGGCTCCAGATGAGGACATAGGACCCAGCAATGACTGCATAGGAATCCCAAGAGTCCCCTCGCAACTCGCAGGAGACTGGACTTTCCTGAGGTAACATGAGCAGCTCCCTGAGGTCCAAGTAGTAACTCAAGAGGAAGCCCAGGTTTTCAACTGCAACAAGAGAAAGACCTGGAGATTCTCTGCTCAACGTGAGATGAAGCCCTTTTCTGCCACAGTGACACGAGAGAAATCCCACCTTCCCTCTTGAGCCTCGAAAGGGTCCTTGAAACCCCTGAGGCAACTCAAAAAGTTCCCCCACACACCAGTCTCCACTAGAGAGAAACCCCGAGGGTCCCACCACAACCCAAGAAGAGCCCCGTTATGCCCTTCTCATCTAGAGATGAGGGTCCATTCACAGCTTCATTGGGAAAAGAATCCCGGTGTTCCCTTCTCACCTCAAGAGGAGGTGCTCTCAACCTGAAGATCAAGAGGAACACCAGGGGTCATGCCACCAATCCAAAAGATCCCAATGTCCCAATCCACTCCAGATACACGTGGTTCCCCTGCACTGACTTGACTGTCATGCTGAGTGTTGACTCACAATACAATGGCAAGTGTGACAACCCTATGGAACCTTGAGAGAAAGGCACAGATCCCTATGTCAACTCGACAGGAAACCTTACACACCTATACAGCTTGAGAGGAAAGAAGACTTGCATGTCTCCACAGTAGACGAGGCCTGACTCCCCTGTGGAAACTCAATAGGAACCCTGATATACACGTCAGCACTGGAGAGGAACACTGAGGTTCCAGTCTCTGCCCCAGATGAGGGCCTAGGACCCAGCACCGTCTGCAGAGGAATCCCGAGAGGCCACTCACAACTCGTATGGAGACTGGGCTTTCCTGAGGCAACAGGAGGGGGTCCCTGATGTCCCCGTCTTAACTGGAGAGGAACCCCAAGTTACCTGTGGCGACTGGAGAAACACAAGGAGATTCTCCACTAAACGCGAGATAAGGCCCTTTTCCATGGCGGCATTTCAAGAGAAATCCCACCTTCCTTCTTGAGCCTCGAAAGGGTCCTTGAGACCCTGGATGCAACTCAAGAAGTTCCCTGACACACCCATCTCCAGTATAGAAGAATCCCAAGGGTCTCGCTCCAACTAAAGAAGAGCCCCGTGTTTCCCACCTCATCTCGAGATGAGGGTCTACTTCTCTTCTTCATCAGGAAAGGAATCCTGGCGTTCCCTTCACACCTCAAAAGAAGGCGATCTCAACTTAAATGTCGAGAGGAACTCCAGGGGTTGTGCCAACATTCCAAAAGGTCCAAATGTCCCAATCCACTCCAGATACACCTGGTTACCCTGCACTGACTCGACTGTCACCCCGAGTGTTGACTCACAGCACAAAGGCACGTGTGACAGCTCTGTGGCACCTTGAGAGAAAGACACAGATCCTTATGTCAACTAGACAGGAAGGTTGACACTCCTGTTACAGCTCAAGAGGAAAGCAGACTTGCATGTTTCCACACGAGATGAAGCCTGACTCCCCATGTTGAAACTCCATTGTAACCCCGAGATCTGTGTCAGCACTGGAGAGAAACCCTGAGCTTCCGGCCTCAGGTCCAGATGAGGAACTAGGACCCAGCAGCGACTGTGGAGGAATCCTGAGAGGCCCATCGCAACTCGCATGGAGATTGGACTTTCCTGAGGACACAGGAGCAGCTCTCTGAAAACCCCATTGTAACTCGAGAGCAACCCCAAATTTCCTGCCGCAACTCGAGAAAAACCAGGAGATTCTCCCCTCTATGCTAGATGAGGCCCTTTTCCACTGAAGTGTCTAGATAGAAATCCAACCTTCTCTCTTGAACATTGAATGGGTCCTTGACACCCTTGATGCAACTGAAGAAGTTCCCTGACATACCAGCCTCCACTCAAGAGGAACCCCGAGGGTTTTCGCCACAACTTAAGAATAGCCCCATTTTACCCTCCTCATTTCTAAATGATGGTCCGTTTCCTTGCTTCGTCGGGAAAGGAATCCCAGTCTTTCCATCACACCTCAAGAGGAGGCAGTCTCAAGTTGAAAGTCGAGAGGAACTCCAGGGGTGGTGCCACCATTCCAGAAGACCCTGACGTCCCAAGGCACTGCCAGTGCACGTGATTCCCCTGCATTGACTCGACTGTCGCCCCGAGTGTCAACTCACAACACAATGGCACATGTGACAGCCCTGCAGCACCTCGAGAGAAAGACACAGATCCCTTGTCAACTAGATAGGAAGGTTGACACTCCTGTTACAGCTCGAGAGGAAAGCAGACTCGCATGTCTCCACAAGAGTCGAGGCCTGATTCCCCTGCTGAAACTCCATAAGAATCCCTAGATCCATGTCAGCACTGGAGAGGAAGCATGAGGTTCCGGCCTCAGCTCCAGATGAGTACCTATGACCCGGCACCTACTGCAGAGGAATCTCGAGAGGCCCAACAGGACCTGAATGGAGACTGGACTTTCCTGAGGTAATACAAACAGGTCACTGAGGTCCCCATGGTAACTTGAGAGGAACCCCAAGTTTACTGCCCCACTCGAGAAAAACCAGGATATTTTCCCCTCAATGCAAGATGAGGCCCACTTCTGCTGCAAGTCTCGAGATAAATCCCACCCTCTCTCCTGAGCATCGAAAAGGTCCTCGACACCCTTGAGGCAACTCAAGAAGTTCCCCGACATACCCGTCTCCACTTGAGAGGAACCCAAAGGGTCCCATCACAAATCAAGAAGAGCCTCGTTTTTTCCTCCTCATCTTGAGATGAGGGTCCATTTCCCTGCTTTGTCGGGAAAGGAATCCCAGCACTCCCGTCGCACCTCAAGAGGTGGTGGTCTCAAGTTGAAAGTCGAGAGGAACTCCGGGGTGGTGCCACCATTCCAAAAGACCGCGATGTTCCAGTGCATTTCAGATGCACCTGATTCCCCAGTACTGATTCAACTGTCACACTGAGTGTTGACGCACAACACAATGGCACATGTGACAACCCTGTGGCACCTCGAGAGAATGGCACAGATCCTTATGTCAACTCGACAAGAAACCTGACACTCCTATACAGCTCAAGAGGAAAGTGGACTTGCATGTCTCCACACGAGACGAGGCCTGACTCCCCTGTGGAAACTCCATATGAACCCCGAGATCCATGTCAGCACTGGAGAGCAAACCTGAGCTTCCAGCTTCAGCTCCAGATGAGCACAGTGGCCTCAGCAGCGACTGGAGAGGAATCCTGAGAGGCCCCTCACAAATCACATGGAGACTGGACTTTCCTGAGGCAACACGAGCTAGTCCCTGAGATCCCCGAGTAACTCGAGAGGAACACCAAGTATATTGCCACCTCTCAAGAAAAGCCAGGATATTCTCCCCTCAATGTGAGATGAGTCCCGTTTCCACTGTGGCATCTCGAGAGAAATCCCACCTTCCCTCTTGAGCTTTGAAAGGGTCCTTGAGACCCTGGATGCAACTCAAGAAGTTCCCTGACACACCCGTCTCCACTCTAGAAGAACCCCGAGGATCCCACCCCAACTCAAAAGTCCCATTTTCCCCGCCTCATCTTGAGATGAGGGTCCATTTCCCTGCTTCATTGGGAAAGAAATCCTGTCATTTTCATCACACTTCAAGAGGAGGCAGTCTGAACTTGAAAGTCGAGAGGAACTCCAGTGGTTGTGCCACCATTCCAAAAGACCCGAATTTTCCAATGCACTGCCGGTATACGTGATTCCCCTGCACTGACTCGACTGTCGCCCCGAGTGTCAACTCACAATACGATGGCACGTGTGACAACCCAGTGGCACCTCGAGAGAAAGCCACAGATCTCTGTGTCAACTTGACAGGAAGCCTGACACTCCTGTTATAGCTCTAGAGGAAAGTGGTCTTGGTGTCTCCACAAGATTCGAGGCCTGATTCCCCTGTTGAAACTCCATAGGAATCCCGAGGTCCATGTCAGCACTGGAGAGGAATCATTAGGTTCCAGCCTCAGCTTCAGATTAGGATTTAGGATATGAGACCGACTGCAGAGGAATCCTGAGAGGACCCACGCAACTCGCATGGAGACTGAACTTTCCTTAGGTAATACAAACAGGTCACCGAGGTCCCCATGGTAACTTGAGAGGAACCCCAAGTTTATCACCCCACCCGAGGAAAACCAGGATATTCTCCCCTCAATATGATATGGGGCCCATTTCCGCTGCAAGTCTCGAGAGAAATCCCACCCTCTCTCCTGAGCATCGAACTGGTCGTTGACACCCTGGCAGCAACTCAAGATATTCCTCGACATACCTGTCTCCACTTGAGAGGAACCCAAAGGGTCCTGCCACAAATCAAAAAAGCCCCTTTTTTCCATTCTCATTTCGAGATGAGGGTCCATTTCCCTGCTTTGTCTGGAAAGGAATCCCAGCACTCCTGTCGCACCTCAAGAGGTGGTGGTCTCAAGTTGAAAGTCGAGAGGAACTCCGGGGTGGTGCCACCATTCCAAAAGACCCCGATGTCTCAATGCATTCCAGATGCACCTGATTCCCCTGCACTGACACGACTGTTATGCTGAGTGTTGACTCACAACACGATGACATGTGTGACAGGCCTGTGGCACCTCGAGAGAAAGACACAGATCCCTATGTCAACTCAACAGGAAACCTGACACTCCTATACAGCTCGAGAGGAAAGTGGACTTGCATGTCTCCACATTAGACGTGGCTTGACTCTCCTGTGGAAACTCCATAGAGACCCCGAGATCCATGTCAGCACTGGAAAGGAAATCTGAGCTTCCGTCCTCAGCTCCAGATTAGGACCTAGGACCCGGGACCCACTGCAGAGGAAACCAGAGAGGCCCGTCTCATTGTATGGAGACTGGACTTTCCTGAGGCAACACGAACGTGTCCCTGAGGTCCCCAAAGTAACTCAAGGGGAACACCAAATATCCCACTGCAACTCGAGAAAAACCAGGAGATTCTCCCCTCAACGTGAGATGTGGCCCTTTCCGTGGTGGTGTCTCGAAAGAAATCTCACCTTCCATCTTGGGCCTCGAAAGAGTCCTTGACACCCTCGATGCAACTCAAGAAGTTCCCTGACATACCCGCTTAATGGGCTCTTAATAAGAGCCCCATTTTTCCTGCTTCATCTTGAGATGAAGGTTCATTTCCCTGCTTCATTGGGAAAGGAATCCCGGCTTTCCCATCGCACCTCAAAAGGAGGCGATCTCAACTTCAAAGTCAAGAGGAACTCCAGGGGTCGTGCTGCCATTCCAAAAGACCTTGATGTCCCAGTGCACTCCAGATGCTCCTGATTCCCCTGCACTGACTCGACTGTCACCTTGAGTGTCGACTCACAACACGATGGCACTTGAGACAGCCCTCTGGTACCTCGAGATAAAGCCACAGATCCCTATGTCAACTGGACAGGAAGCCTGACATTCCTGTTACAGCTCGAGAGAAAAGCGGACTTGTATGTCTCTAAATGAGTCGAGTTCTGACTCCCCTGTTGAAATTCCATAGGAATCCTGAGATCCATGTCAGCACTGGAAAGCAACCATGAGGTTCCTGCCTCAGCTCCAGATTAGGACCTAGGACCCAGGATCCACTGCAGAGAAATCCTGAGAATCCCTCCCATTCATATGGAGACTGGACTTTCCTGAGGCAACATGAGCATGTCCCTGAAGTCCCCAAAGTAACTCAAGGGGAGCACCAAATTTGCCACTGCAACTGGAGAAAAACCAGGAGATTCTCCCCTCAACGCAAAATGCGGCCCTTTTCCATGGCGGTGTCTTGAGAGAAATCCCACCTTCTGTCTTGGGCCTTGAAAGGGTCCTTGACACCCCTGATGCAACTCACGAAATTCCCCAACATACCCGTCTCCACTGGAGAGGAACCACGATGGTCCCACCACGACTCAAGAAGAGCCCCATTTTTCCCGCCTCATCTCAAGATGAGGGCCCATTTCCCTGTTTCATCGGTAAAGGAATACTGGCGTTGCTGTTGCACCTCAAGAGGAAGTGGTCTCAACTTAAAAGACAAGAGGAACTTCAGGGGTTGTGACACCATTCCAAAAGACCTCGATGTCCTAATCCACTCCAGATACGCCTGGTTCCCCTGCACTGACTTGACTGTCACCCCGAGTGTAGACTCACAGCACGAAGGCACGTGTGACAGCCCTGCAGCACCTCGAGAGAAAGACACAGATCCCTTGTCAACTAGACAGGAAGGTTGACACTCCTGTTACAGCTCGAGAGGAAAGCAGACTTGCATGTCTCCACATGAGACGAGGCCTGACTCCCCTGTTGAAACTCCTTTGGAACACCGAGATCCATGTCAGCATTAGAGAGAAACACTGAGCTTCCGGCCTCAGGTACAGATGAGGACCTAGGACCCAGCAACGACTGCAGAGGAATTCTGAGAGGCCCATTGCAACTCACATGGAGACTGGACGTTCCTGATGACACAGGAGCAGGTCGCCGAGATCCCCATCGTAACTCGAGAGGAACCCCAAGTTTTCTTCCACAACTCAAGAAAAACCAGGAGATTCTCCCCTCCATGCAAGATGAGGCCCTTTTCCGCTGTGGCATCCCGAGAGAAATCCAACCTTCTCTCTTAAGCATTGAATCGGTCCTTGACACCCTTGATGCAATGGAAGATGTTCCGTGATATACCCGTCTCCACTCGATAGGAACTCCGAGGTTCTCGCCACAACTTAAGAATAGCCCCTTTTTCCCCTCATTTCGAGATAAGAGTCCCTTTCCCTGCTTCGTTGGGAAAGGAATCCCAGCGTTTCCATCACTCCTCAAGAGGAGGCAATCTCAACTTGAAAGTCGAGAGGAACTCCAGGTGTCGTGCCACCATTTCAAAAGACCCCAATGTTCAATCCACTCCTGATGCACGTGATTCCCCTGCATTGACTCGACTGTTGCCCCGTGTGTCAACTTGCAACACGATGGGACGTGTGACATCCCTGTGGCATCTCGACAGAAAGTCATAGATACCTATGTCAACTTGACAGGTAGCCTGACACTCCTGTTACAAGTCGAGAGGAAAGCGGACTTGCATGTCTCCACGAGTCGAGGTCTAATTCCCCTGTTGAAACTCCATAGGAATCACGAGATCCATGTCAGCACTGGAGAGGAAGCATGAGGTTCTGGCCTCAGCTCCAGATTAGGACCTAGGACCCGGCACTGACTGCAGAGGAATCCTGAGAGTCACCACACAACTCTCATGGAGACTGGACTTTCCTGAGGTAATACAAACAGGTCACTGAGGTCCCCATGGTAACTCGAGAGGAACCCCAAGTTTACTGCCTCACCCGAGAAAAACCAGGATGTTCTCCCCTCAACACGATATGGGGCCCATTTCCACTGCAAATCTAGAGAGAAATCCCACCCTCTCTCCTGAGCATTGAAAGGGTCCTTGACACCCTTGATGCAACCCAAGAAGGTCCCTGACATACCCGCCTCCACTCGAGTGGAACCCAAATGGTCCTGCCACAAATCAAAAGAGCCTCGTTTTTCCCTCCTTATCTCAAGATGAGGGTCCATTTCCCTGATTTGTCAGGAAAAGAATTCTGGCATTCTTGTTGTACATCAAGAGGTGGCAGTCTCAAGTTGAAAGTTGAGAGGAACTCCAGGGGTGGTGCCACCATTCCAAAAGACCCTGATGACCCAATGCATTCCAGATGCACCTGATTCCCCTGCACTTACTCGACTGTCATGCTGAGTGTCAACTCACAACACAATGACACGAGTGACAGCCCTGTGGCACCTTGAGAGAATGGCACTGATCCCTATGTCAACTGACAGGAAACCTGGCACTCCTATACAGCTCGAGAGGAAAGTGGACTTGCATGTCTCCACACGAGATGAGGCCTGACTCCCCTGTGGAAACTCCATAGGAACCCTGAGATCCATGTCAGCACCGGAGAGGAAACCTGAGCTTCTGGCCTCAGCTCCTGATTAGACCTAGGACCTGGGACCCACTGCAGAGGAAATCCGAGAGGTCCCTCCCATTCGTATGGAGACAGGACTTTCCTGAGGCAACACGAGCGTGTCCACGAAGTAACTCAAGGGGTACCCCAAGTATCCTGCTGCAACTGGAGAAAAGCCAGGAGATTCTCCCTTCAACATGAGATGTGGCCCTTTTCCGTGATGGTGTCTCGAGAGAAATCCCACCTTCTGTCTTTGGCCTCGAAAGAGTCCTTGACACCCTCAATGCAACTCAAGAAGTTCCCTGACATACCCGTCTCCACTCGAGAGGAACCCCGAGGGTCCTGCTGCAACTCAATAAGAGCCCCGTTTTTCCCTCCTCATCTCGAGATGAGGGTTCATTTCCCTGCTTCATCAGGAAAGGAATCCCAGCTTTCCCATCGCACCTCAAGTGGAGGCGATATCTTCAAAGTCGAGAGGAACTCCAGGGGTCGTGCCACCATTCCAAAAGACCCCAATGTCCCAATGCACTCCAGATGCTCCTGATTCTCCTGCACTGACTCAATTGTCACCCCAAGTGTCAACTCACAACATGAAGGCACGTGTGACAGCCCTGCAGCACCTCGAGAGAAAGACACAGATCTCTGTGTCAACTAGACAGGAAGGTTGACACTCCTTTTACAGCTCGAGAGGAAAGCGGACTTGCATGTCTCCACATGAGACAAGGCCTGACTCCCTTGTTGAAACTCCATTGGAACCTCAAGATTCATGTCAGCACTGGAGAGAAACCCTGAGCTTGTGGTCTTAGGTCCAGATGAGGACCTAGGACCCAGCACTGACTCCAGAGGAATCCTGAGAGGCCCATCGCAACTCGCATGGAGACTGGACGTTCCTGATGACACAGGAGCAGGTCGCTGAGATCCCCATCGTAACTCGAGAGGAACCCCACGTTTTCTTCCACAACTCAAGAAAAACCAGGAGATTCTCCCCTCCATGCAAGATGAGGCCCTTTTACATGGCCATGTCTCAAGAGAAATTCCACCTTCCATCGTAGGCCTTGAAAGGGTCCTCGACACCCCTGATGCAACTCAAGAAGTTCCCTGTCCTACCGGTCTTCATTTGAGAGGAACCCTGAAGGTCCCGCCCCAACTCAAGAAGAGCCCTGTTTTTGCCGCCTCATCTCTTGATGAGGGTCGATTTCCCTTCATCGGGAAAGGAATCCCAGCCTTCCCGTCACACCTCAAGAGGTGGCGATCTCAACTTGAAAGTCGAGAAGAATTCCAGGGGTTGTTCCACCATTCCAAAAGATCCCAATGACCTAATCCATTCCAGATACCCTAGTTCCCCTGCACTGACTCAACTGTCACCCCCAGTATCGACTCACAACACAGCAGCACATGTGACAGGCCTGCAGCACCTCGAGAGAAAGACACAGATCCCTATGTCAACTAGACAGGAAGGTTGACACTCCTGTTACAGCTCGAGAGGAAAGAGGACTTGGTTGTCTCCACACGAGACAAAGCCTGACTCCCCTGTTGAAACTCCATTGGAACCCCGAGATCCATGTCAACACTGGAGACAAACCCTGAGTGTGCGGCCTCAGCTCCAGATGAGGATTAGGACCCAGCAACAACTGCAGAGGAATCCCGAGAGGCCCATCACAACTCGAATAGAGACTGGACTTTCCTAAGGAAACAGAAGCAGTTTCCTGAGATCCCAGTTGTAACTCGAGAGGAACTCCAAGTTTCCTGTCCCAACTGGAAAAAAAAAACCAGTATATTCTACCCTCAATGCGAGATGAGGCCCTTTTCAGCTGCAAGTCTCGAGAGAAATTCCAACATCTCTTGAGCATCGAAAGGGTCCTTGACACCCTTGATGCAACTCAAGAAGTTCCCCGACATACCTGTCTCCACTTGAGAAGAACACAAAGGGTCCCACCACAACTCAAAAAGAGCCTGGTTTTTCCCTCCTCATCTGAAGATGAGGTCCATTTTCCTGCTTCATCTGGAAAGGAATCCTGACATTCCTGTCGCACCTCAAGAGGTGGTGTTCTCAGCTTGAAAGTCGAGAGGAGCTACAAGGGTTGTGCCACCATTCTAAAAGATCCAGATGTCCCAATCCACTCCAGATGTACCTGTTTCACCTGTATTGACTCGACTATAACCCCTAGTGTTGACTCACAACATGATGGCACGTGTGACAGCCCTGTGGCACCTCGAGAGAAAGGCACAGATCCCTATGCCAACTCGACAGGAAGCCTGACACTCCTGTTACTGCTTGAGATGAAAGCGGAGTTGCATGTTTCCACAAGGGACGAAGCCTGATTCCCCTGTTGAAACCCTATAGGAATCCCGAGATCCATGTCAGCCCTGGAGAGGAACCATGAGGTTACGGCCTCAGCTCCAGATAAGGACCTAGGACCCAGGACCCACTGCATAGGATTCTCGTAACGCCCCTCCCATTCGTATGGAGACTGGACTTTCCTGACGCAACATGAGTGTGTTCAGAAGTCCTGTCGTAACTTGAGGGGAACCTCAAGTTTCTCACCACAACTCGAAAAAAACCAGGAGATTCTCCCCTCAATGCGAGACGAGGCCCTTTTCCATGGCAGTGTCTCGAGAGAAATCCCACCTTCACTCTTGGGCCTCAAAAAAGTCCTTGACACCCTTGATGCAACTCAAGAAGTTCCCTGACATACCCGTCTCCACTCGAGAGGAACCCTGAGGGTCCCACCACAACTCAAGATGAGCCCTGATTTTCCCACCTCTTCTCAAGATGAGGGTCCATTTCCTGCTTAGTCAGGAAAGGAATCCCAGGTTCCCGTCGAACCTGAAGAAGAAGTGGCTTCAAC
Organism: Procapra przewalskii; assembly: GCA_006410515.1. Taxonomy (NCBI): domain Eukaryota; kingdom Metazoa; phylum Chordata; class Mammalia; order Artiodactyla; family Bovidae; genus Procapra; species Procapra przewalskii. Next base: position 184,027 of record SJYF01002895.1, read on the forward strand.
TTGAAAGTCGAGAGGAACTCCAGGGGTCATGCCAACATTCCAAAAGACCCTGTTGTCCCAATCTACTCCAGATGCTTCCGATTCCCCTGCAATGACTCAATGTCACTCCGATTGTTGACTCACTACATAATGGCACGTGTGACAGCCCTGTGGCACCTCAAGATGAAGGCACAGTTCCCTATGTCAACTCGACAGGAAGCCTGACTCTCCTGTTACACTTGGAGAGTTAAGTGCACTTGCACGCCTCCACAAGAGATGAGACCTGATTCCCCTGTTGAAACTCCATGGGGACACCAAGATCTATGTCAGCACTGGAGAGGAAACCTGAGGTTCTGGCCTCAGCTCCAGATGAGGACCTAGGACCCGGCACTGACTGCAGAAGAATCCCTAGAGGCCCCACACAAATCGCATGGAGACTGGGCTTTTTGAGCCAATACGAACGGGTCAACGAGGTCCCCGTTGTAACTCGAGAGGAACTCCAAGTATCCCACTGTAACTTAAGAAAAACTGGCATATTCTCCCCTCACTGTGAGATGAGGCTCGTTTCTACTGTGGCATTTCGAGAGAAATCCCACCTTCTCTCTGGAGCATCGAAAGGGTCCTTGAAATCCTTGATGCAACTCAAGAAGTTCCCTGACATAACTGTCTCCACTCGAGAGGAACCCAAGGATTCTGCCACAACTCAAGAAGAGCCCCATTTTTCCGTCCTCATCTCGAGATGAGGGTCCATTTCCCAGCTTCTTCGGGAAAGGAATCCCAGCTTTCCAGTCGCACCTCAAGAGGTGGCGATTTCAACTTAAAAGTCGAGAGGAACGCCAGGGGTCATGCCAGCATTCCAAAAAATCCTAATGTCCCAATCCATTCCAGAAGCACCTGTTTTGCCTGAGTTGACTTGACTGTCACCCCGAGTATCGACTCACACCATGGTGGCACGTGTGACAGACCTATGGCACATTGACAGTAAGCCACAAATCCCTATGTCAACTCGACAGGAAGCCTGACACTCCTTTTACAGCTCGAGAGGAAAGCAGAGTTGCATGTTTCCACAAGAGACGAGGCCTGACTCCCTTGAAACTGTATAGGAATCCCAAGATCCATGTCATCTCTGGAGAGGAAACATGAGGTTCCAGCCTCAGCTCCAGATGAGGACCTAGGTCCCGGGACCCACTGCATTGGAATCTCGAGAGGCCCCACCCATTGTATGTTGGCTGGACTTTTCTGAGACAACACTAGTGGGTCCCTGAGATCGCCATCATAACTCGAGGGGGACCCCAAAGTTCTCGCCGCAACTGGAGAAAAACCAGGAAATTATCCCCTCAACTCGACTGAGGCCATTTTCCAACGTGGCATCTCTAGAGAAATCCCACCTTCCTTCTTGAACCATGAAAGGGTCCCTGACACCCTTGATGCAAGTCAAGAAGTTCCCCAACATACCCGTCTCCACTTAAGAGGGACCCCGAGGACCTCGCCACAACTGAAGAAGAGCCCTGTTTTTCCCTTCTCATCTCGAGATGAGGGTCCATTTCCCTGCTTCATTGGGAAAGCAATCCCAGCATTCCTGTCGCACCTCAAGAGGAAGTGGTCTCAACTTGAAAGACGAGAGGAACTCCAGGGGTCGTGCAACCATTCCAAAAGACCCTGATGTTTCAATCCACTCCACATGCACCTGATTCCCCTGCACTGACTCGACTGTTGCCCCGAATGTGGACTTACAACATGATGGCACATGTGACAGCCCTGTGGCACCTTGAGATTAATCCACAGATCCCAATATCAACTTGACAGGAAGCCTGACACTCCTGTTACAGCTCTAGAGGAAAGCGGACTTGCATATCTACACAAGAGTTGAGGCCTGACTCCCCTGCTGAAACTCCATAGGAATCCCAAGATCCATGTCAGCACTGGAAAGGAAACATGAGCTTTCAGCCTCAGCTCCAGAAGAGGACTGCAGCCCTGGCAGCGACTGGAGAGGAATCTTGGAGACCCCTCGCAATTCGTATGGAGGCTGAACTTTCCTGAGGCCACACAAGAGTGTCCCTGAGGTCCCCATCGTAACTCGAGAGGAACCCCAAGTTTCCTGCCTCAACTCGAGAATAACCAGGAGATTCTCCCCTCCACACTAGATGAGGCCCTTTTCCACTGTGGTGTCTCGAGAGAAATCCCACCTTCCCTTTAGAGCCTCGAAAGGGTCCTTGACACCCTTGAGGCAACTCAAGAAGTTCCCCGGCATACCCGTCTCCATTCGAGAGGAACACCGAGTGTCCCACCACAACTCAGGAAGAGCCCCGGTTTTCTCTCCTCATCTCGAGATGAAAGTCCATTTCCCTGCTTCATCAGGAAAGGAATCCTGGAATTCCTATCACGCCTCAAGAAGAGGTGGTCTCAACTTGATCCTCGAGAGGAACTCCAGGGATCGTGCCACCATTGCAAAAGACCCTGATGTCCCAATCCACTCAGGACACACCTGACTCCCCTACACTGACTCGATGATCACCCCAAAGGTCAACTCAAAACATGATGGCAGGAGTGACAGCCCTGTGGCCCCTCGATAGAAAGCCACAGATCCCTATGTCAACTCCACCGGAAGCCTGACACTGCTTTTCCAGCTAGAGAGGAAAGCAGACTTGTGTATGTCTCCACACGAGACGAGGCCTGATTCCTCTGTGGAAATTCCAGAGAAACCCCTATTTCCATGTCAGCAACAGTGAGGAAACTTGAGGTTCTGGCCTTTAATCCAGATGAAGACTATGGCCCCGGCAGTGACTGGAGAGGAATCCCGAGAGGCCCCTCAGAACTCTCATGGAGACTGAACTTTTCTGAGGCCACATGAGCGGGTCCCCGAGGTCCCCGTTGTAACTTGAGAGGAACCCCAAGTTTCCTGCCACAACTCAAGAAAAACCAGAAGATTCTCCCCTCAACATGAGATGAGGCCCTTTTCCGCTGTGGTGTCACGAGAGAAATCCCACCTTCGCTCTTGAGCCTTGAAAGGGTCCTTGACACCATTTGGCAACTCAAGAAGTTCCTTGGCATACCAGTCTCCACTCAATAGGAACACCTAGGGTCCCACCACAACTCAAGAAGAACTCCAGCTTTCCCTCCTCATCTCCAGATGATGGTCCATTTCCCTGTTTCGTCAGGAAAGGAATCGCAGCATTCCTGTCGCACCTCAAGAGGAGGCGGTCTCCACTTGAACCTCGAGAGGAACTCCAGGGGTCGTGCCACAATTCCAAAAGACCCTGATGTCCTAATCCACTCCAAATTCACCAGACTCCCCTGCACTGAATCGATGGTCAACCTGAGGATCAACTCAAATCACGATGGCAGGTGTGACAGCCCTGTGGCACCTAGAGAGAAAGCTACCGATCCCTATTCCCTGGAGCCAGTGTGAGGAATCCCACCTGTGACAAGGTCATGCAGCAAGGCGAGCCAGGCCTCAGGGTTTCCCTCTGGTATTTCCTGAGCATGTACTCCAAAAACCAGAATCTGCCTGCCTTGTTGTACTGTGGTTTTCCACTCTTTTGACACACTCTGGAAAAAGTTAACTCAGGGCTTTATCTTCTGCATTGAAAGGGATGTTTCAGTTCAAACCCCCTCTGATAACTCTTTAGCTTGCCTAACAGGTTCCCCTTGGCTTTTTAAAACCTGTGAATTCCTTGAAGC
>SJYF01002895.1:193292-207589 GCA_006410515.1 Procapra przewalskii
CTGTTGTAATGCGAGAGGAACCCCAAGTTTTCTGCCACAACTCGAGGAAAACCAGGAGATTCTTCCCTCAATGCGAGATGAGTCCCTTTTCTGCTGCAGCATCTTGAGAGAAATCCCACCTTCGCTCTTGAGCCTTGAAGGGGTCCATGACACCCTTGAGGGAACACAAGAGTCCCCTGAAATACCCATCTGCACTAGAAAGGAACACCGAGGGTCCCACCACAACTCAAGAAGAGCCCCAATTTTCCCTCCTCATTCCAAGATGAGAGTCCATTTCCCTGTTTCGTCAGGAGAGGAATGTCAGCGTTCCTGTCGCACCTGAAGAGGAGGCAGTCTTAACTTGACACTCGAGAGAAACTCCAGGGGTGGTGCCACCATTTCTAAAGACCCTGATGTCCCAATGCACTCCAGATAAACCTGACTCCTCTGCACTGACTCGACGGTCACCCCGAGGACCGACTCAAAACATGATGGCGTGTGTGACATCCCTGTGGCACAGGGATGAGATTGAGAGAAAGCCACCGATCCCTAAGTCAGCCCTACAGGAAGCCTGGCACTGCTTTTCCAGCTCGAGAGGAGAGCAGACTTGCATGTCTCCACACGAGACGAGGCCTGACTCCCCTGTGGAAACCCCAGAGGAACACCGAGACCCATGTCGGCACATGAGAGGAACCCTCAGGTTCCTTCCTCTACTGTAAATGAGGATCTCGGCCCTGGCAGCGACTGCAGAGGCATTCCGAGAGGCCCATCGCAACTCACATGGAGACTGGACATTCGTGAGGCCCCAAGACTGGGTCCCTGAGGTTCCCGTCATACCTCGAGAGGAACCGCAAGTTTGCTGCTGCAACTAGAGAAAATCCAGGAGATTCCCCCTCAATGTGAGATGAGGCCTTTTTCTGCTGCAGCATCTAGGAGAAATACCACCTTCCATGTTGAGTCAAAATGGTCCTTGACGCCCTTGAGGCACCTCAAGAAGTTCCATGACATACCCATCTCCACTCAAGAGGAACACCAAGGGCTCCACCACAACTCAAGAAGATCCCCAGGTTTCCCTCCTCATCCTGAGAGGAGGGTCCATTTCCCTGCTTCTTCAGGAAAGGTTTCCTGGCATTCCTGTCGCACCTCAAAGGAGTCAGTTCAAGTTGACACTCGAGAGGAAATCCAGGAATTGTGCCACCATTTCTAAAGACCCCGATGTCCCAATGCACTCCAGATACACCTGGCTCCCATGCACTGACTCAATAGTCATCCTGAGGACCAAGTCAAAATACGATGGAGGGTGTGACAGCCCTGTGGCACCTCAAGAGAAAGCCACCAATCTCTTTGTCATCCCGACAGGTAGCCTGACAGGAAGCTGCTTTTACAGCTGGTGAGGCTAGCAGACTTGCATGTCTCCACATGAGACGAGACCTGACTCCCCTGTGGAAACCCCAGAGGAACCCTGAGATCCATGTCAGCATGGGAGAGGAAACCTGAGGTTCCTGCCTCAATTCCAGATGAGGACCTCGGCCCCGGTAGTGACTGCAGAGGAATCCCAAGAGGCCCCTAGCAACTTACGTGGAGACTGGACTTTCCTGAGGCCCCATGAGTGGGTCCCTGAGGTCCCCGTCGTAACTCAAGAGGGACACCAAGTCTGCTGCTGCAACTTGAGAAAAACCAGTAGATTCTCCCCTCAACAGGAGATAAGGCCCTTTTCCACTGTGGTGTCTCGAGAGAAATCCCACCTTCGTTCTTGAGCCTCGAAATGGTCCTTGACACCCCTGAGGAAGCTTAAGAAGTTCCCCGACATATCCATCTTACTCGAGAGGAACACCGAGCGTCCCGCCACAACTCAAGAAGAGCCCTGGTTTTCCCTCCTCATTCCGAGAGGAGGGTCCATTTTCCTGCTTCATAGTGAAAGGAATCCCAGCATTCCCATCACACCTCTAGAAGAGGTGGTCTCAACTTGACACTCGAGAGGAATCCAGAGATCGTGCCACCATTTCCAAAGACCCCCTATGTCCCAATGCACTCCAGATACACCTGGCTTCCCTGCACTGACTTGACCATTACCCCAAGGACCTACTCAGAACACGATGTCAGGTGTGACAGCCCTAAGGCACCTCAATAGAAAGCCACAGATCCCTAAGTTAGCCCAACAGGAAGACTAAGACTGCTTTTCCAGCACTAGAGGAGAGTGGACTTTCATGTCTCCACTCGAGATGAGGCCTTACTCTCCTGTGAAAACCTCAGAGGAACCCTAATATCCATGTCAGCACTTGGAGAGGAAACTTCAGGTTCTGGCCTCAGCTCCAGACGAGGACTTAGGACCTGGCACCGACTGGAGAGGAATCCTGAGAGGCCTCTCACAACTCGCATGGAGACTGGCCTTTCTTGAGGCCACACGACCAAGTCCCTGAGCTTTCTGTCGTAACTCAAGAGGAACCCCAAATTTTCTGCCACAACTCAAGAAAAACCGGGAGATTCTCCCCTCCAGGTGAGATGAGGCCCTTTTCCAATGCAGAGTCTTGAGGGTAATCACACCTTCTTGAACCTCAAAAGGGTCCTTCACACCCTTGCTGCAACTCAAGAAGTTCACCAATATACCCGTCTCCACTTGAGAGGAACACCGAGGGTCCCGCCACAGTTGAAGAGGGGCCCCATTTTGCCCTCCTTATCTCGAGATGAGGGTTCCTTTCCCTGCTTCATTTGGAAAGGATACCCGGCATACCGTCACATCTCAAGAGGAGGCCCTCTCAACAGGAAAGTCGAGAGGAACTTCAGGGGTCGTGTTACCATTCCAAAAGACCCCCAAATGTCTCAGTCCATTCCAGATGAACATGATTTCCCTGCACTGCCTCGACTGTAACCCTGAGTATTGACTCACACCATGGTGCACGAGTGACAGCCCTGTGGCACCTCGAGGGAAAACCACAAATATCTGTGTCAACTCAAAGGAAAAACTGATACTACTGCTACAACTCAGGAGGAAAGCAGACTTGCATGTCTCAACTCGAGACGAGGCTTGACTCCCCTGTGGAAACTACTGAGGAACCCCAAGATCCATGTCAGCACTGGGGAGGAAACCTCAGGTTCCAGCCTCAGCTCCAGACGAGGACTTAGGACCCAGCACCGGGTGGAGAGGAATCTCGAGAGCGCCCTCAAAACTCACATGGAGACCGGCCTTTCCAGAGGACAGACGAGAGGGTCCCTGAGGTCCCCACGTAACTCAAGAGTTACCAAAAGTTTCCAGCCACAACTCAAGAAAAAACAGGAGGTTCTCCCTTACAGGAAAGATGAGCCCTTTCCTGCAGTGTCTCAAAAGAAGTCACACCTTCCCTCTTGAACCTCGAAAGGGTCCCTCACACCCTTGCCGCAACTCAAGAAGTTCCCTGAAATAACCGTCTCCACTCGAGAGGAACACCGAGGGTCCCGCCACAACTCAAGAGGAGCCTTGATTTCACCTCCTAATCGCAAAATGAGGGTTCCTTTCCCTGATTCGTCGGGAAAGGATACCCAGCGTTCATGTCATCTCAAGAGGACATGCTCTCAACAGGAGAGTCGAGAGGAATTCCAGGGGTCATGCCACCATTCCAAATGACACTGAAGTGCCTCATCCACTCTAGATGAAAAAGATTTCCCTGCATTGCCTCGACTGTCACCCTGAGTATCGAGTCACACCATGGTGGCACGTGTGACAGCCCTGTGGAACCTTGAGGGAAAGCCACAGATCCCAGTGTCAACTCGACAGAAAGCCTGACACTACTGCTACAGCTAGGGAGGAAAGCGGACGAGCATGTCTCCAATCGAGACGAGGCCTGACTCCCCTGTGGAAACTCCAGAGGAATCCCAAGATCCATGTTAGCACTGGAGATGAAACCTCAGGTTCCTGCCTTAGCTCCAGATGAGGATATGGACCCGGCACCAGCTGTAGAGGAATCTTTAGAGACAACCCGCAACTCAAATGGAGACTGGCATTTCCTTAGACCACATGAGCAGGTCCTTGAGATCCCCATCATAAATCGAGAGGGACTCCAAATTTCCTGCTGAAACTGGAGAAAAAACAAGAAATTCTCCCCTCCAGGCGAGATGAGGCCATTTCCCACTGCAGCGTCTCGAGGGAAGTTACACCTTCCCTCTTGAACCTCGATAGGGTCTTTCACACCCTTGCTGCAACTCAAGTTTGGCTACATACCCGTCTCCACTCGAGAGGAAACCGAGGGTCCCGCCACAACTCAAGAGGAGCCCCGTTTTCCCCTCCTCATCGGGAGATGAGGGTTCCTTTCCCTGCTTCATCGGGAAAGGTACCTGGCTTTCTCATCGCATCTCAAGAGGAGATGCTCTCAACAGGAGAGTCGAGAGGAACTCCAGGGGTCGTCCCACTATACCAAATGACCACCAAATATTTCAGTCCACTCCAGAAGAACCTGATTTCCCTGCTCTGCCATGACTGTCACTCTGAGAAATGACTCACACCACGGTGGCATGTGAGACAAACCTGTGGCACCTCGAGGGAAAGCCACAGATCCCTGAGTCAACTCGATGGGAAGCCTGACACTACAGCTACAGCTCGGGAGAAAAGCAGATGTGCATGTCTCCACTCAAGACGAGGCCTGACTTCCCTGTGGAGACTCCAGAGGAACCCCAAGATCCATGTCAGCACTGGGGAGTAAACCTCAGGTTCCAGCCTCAGCTCCAGACAAGGACTTAGGACCCGACACTGACAGGAGAGGAATCCTGAGAAGCCCATCACAACTCGCATGTAACTGGTCTTTTTTTGAGGTCGCATGAGCTGGCCCTGTGGTCCCTATTGTAACTCGAGCGGAACCTGCCGCAACTCAAGAAAAACCAGGAGATTCTCTTCTGCAGTCCAGATGAGGCCCTTTTCGGCTGCGGTGTCTTGAGGGAAATCACACCTTCCCTCTTGAACTATGAAAGGATCCCTCACACCCTTGCTGCAACGCAAGAAGTTCCCCGACATACCCGTCTCCACTTGAGAGGAACACCGACGGTCCTGCCACAACTCAAGAGGAGCCCTGTTTTCCCCTCCTCACCTCGAGATGAGGGTTCCTTTCCATGCGTTGTTAGGAAAGGTTTCCTGGCGTTACCGTCGCATCTCAAGAGGAGGCGCTCTCAACAGGAAAGTCAAGAGGAACTCCAGGGGTCATGCCACCATTCCAAAAGACCCCCAAAAGGCTCAGTCCACTCCAGATGAACCTGATTTCCCTGCACTGCCTCGACTGTCACCCCGAATATCTACTCACACAATGGTGGCAGGTGAGATAGCCCTGTGGCACCTCGAGAAAAAGCCATAGGTCCCTGGGTCAACACGATGGCAAGCCTGACACTGCTGCTACAGTTCGGGAGGAAAGAAGACGTTCATGCCTCCACTGGAGACGAGGCCTGACTCTCCTTTGGAAACTCCAGAGGAACCCCAAGATCCATGTCAGCACTGGAGAGGAAAACTCAAGTTCCGGCCTCAGCTGCAGACGAGGACATAGGACTGGCACTAACTGGAGAGAAATCCCGAAAGGCAGCTTGAGACTCGCATGAAGACTGGCCTTTCCTGAGGCCATAAGAGCGGGTCCCTGAGGTCCCCATCGTAACTCAAGAAGGAACCCAAGTTTCCTGCCACAACTCGAGAAAAACTAGGTGATTTCTCCCTCCAGGCAAGATGAGGCACTTTTCCGCTGCGGTGTCTCAAGGGACATCACACCTTCCCTCTTGAACCTTGAAAGTATCCTTCACACCATTGCTGCAACTCAAGAAGTTCCCCGACCTACCAGTCTCCACTCGAGAGGAACACCGACGGTCCTACCACAACTCAAGAGGAGCCCAATTTTCCCCTCCTCAGCTCGACATGAGGGTTCCTTACCCTCTTCCTCGGGAAAGGATTTCCAGCATTCCTGTCATCTCAAGAGGAAGCGCTCTCAACAGGAAAGTTGAGAGGAACTCCAGGGGTCGTGCCACCATTCCAAAAGACCCCCAAATGTCTCAGTCCACTCCAAATGAACCTGATTTCACTGCACTGCCTCGACTATCACCCCGAGTATCAACTCACACCACGGTGGCACGTTTTACAGCCCTGTGGCACCTCGAGGGAAAGCCACAGTTCCCTGTGTCAATTTGACGGGAAGCCTGACACTGCTGCTACAGCTGCGAGGAAAGTGGACGTGCATATCTCCACTAGAAATGAGGCATGACTTCCCTGTGGGAACTCCAGAAAACCCCAATATCCATGTCAGCACTGGAGTGGAAACCTCAGGTTCAGGCCTCAGATCCAGACGAGGACTTAGCCTGACATACTGCTACAGCTCAGGACCAAAGGAGACTTGCTTGTGTCTACTGGAGACAAGGCCTGACTCCCCTGTGGAGAATCCAGAGGATCCCCAAGTTCCTTGTGATCACTGGAGAGGAAACTTCAGGTTCCGGCCTCATCTCGAGAAGAGGACTTAGGACCCAGCACCGATTGGAGAGACATTTCGAGAGGGCTCCTAGCAGCTCACATGGAGACTGGCCTTTCCTGAGGAAACAAGAGTGGGTCCCTGAGGTCCTCATCGTAATTCAAAAGGAACCCCAAATTTCTTGCCACCACTCGAGAAAGACCTGGAGATTTTCCCCTGCAGGAGAGATGAGGCCTTTTTCTGCTGCAGCATCTCGAGGAAAATCACACCTTCCCTCTTGAACCTCGAAAGGGTCCTTCATATATTTGCTGCAACACATGAAGTCCCCAGACATACCCGTCTCCACTCGAGAGGAACACCGAGGGTCCTGCCACAACTCAAGAGGAGCCCCGTTTTCCACTCCTCATCTCGAGATGAGGGTTCCTTTCGCTGCTTCGTCAGGAAAGGATTCCCAGCATTCCTGTCACATTTCAAGATGAGGTACTCTCAACAGGAAAGTCGAGAGGAACTCCGGGAATCGTGCCACCATTCTAAAAACTCCCAAATGTCTCAGTACACTCCAGATGAACCTGATTTCCTTGCACAGCCTCGACTATCACCCTGAGTAAAGACTCACACCCTGGTGGTATGTGTGACAGCCCTGTGGCACCTAGAGGGAAAGCCACAGATCCCTGTGTCAACACGACTGGAAGCCTGATACTACTGCTACAGATAGGGAGGAAAGCAGACGTGCATGTGTCCACTCGAGATGAGAAATGGCTCCCCTGTGAACACTCCAGAGGAACCCCAAGATTCATGTCAGCACTGGAGAGGAAACCTCAGGATCTGGCCTCAGTTTCAGACGAGGACTTAGGACCAGGCTCTGACTGGACAGGAATCCCGAGAGGACCCCCGCAACTAGCATGGAGAGTGGTTTTTCCTGAGACTACACGAGCAGGTCCCTGAGGTCCCTGTCTTTACTCGACAGGAGCCCAAAATTTCCTGTTGCAACTTGAGGAATACCTGGAAATTCTCCCCTAGAGGCGAGATGAGGCCCTTTTCTGCTGAGGCATGTCGTGGGAAATCACACCTTACCTCTTGATCCCCAAAAGGGTCCTTCATACCCTTGCTGCAACACATGTGGTTCCGCGACAAACCATCTCCACTTGAGAGGAACACCGAGGGTCGTGCCACAACTCAAAAGGAGCCCAGGTTTCCCCTCCTTGTCTCGACATGGCAGTTCGTTTCCCTGCTTCATCGGGAAAGGATTCCCAGCATTTCCATTGCATCTTAAGAGGAGGCGTTTTCAACAGGAAAGTCGAGAGGAACCCCAGGGGATGTGCCACCATTCCAAAAGACCCCCAAATATCTCAGTCTACTCCAGATGAACCTGATTTCCTTGCACTGTGTTGACTGTCACCTCAAGTATCGACCCACACCACGGTGGCATGTGTGACAGCCCTGTGGCACCTAGAGGGAAAACCATTCAAACCTGTGACAAATTGACAGGAAACCTGACACTGCTGGTACAGCATGGGAGGAAAGTGGACATGCATGTCTCCACACCAGAGGAGGCCTGACTCCCCTGTGGAGACTCCGGAGGTACCCCAAAATCCGTGTCAGTACTAGAGAGGAAAACTCAGGTTCTGGCCTCGGCTCTAGATGAGGACTTAGGACTCGGCAATGACAAGGGAGGAATCCTAAGAGGCTCATTGCAACTTGCATGGAAACTGGACTTTCCTGAGGCCACAGGGATGGGTCTCTGTGGTCCCCACCATAACTCGAGAGGAACCTGCCGCAACTCGAGAAAAACCAGGAACTTCTCCCCTCCAGGCGAGATGAGGCTCTTCTACGCTGATGCGTCTCAGAGGCAATCACCCCTTCCCTCTGGAACCTTGAAAGTGTCCTTCACACCCTTGGTGCAATTGAAGAAGTTCCCCACCATACCCGTCTCCACCTGAGAGGAACACTGAGGGTCCCGTTACAACTCAAGAGGAGCCACGTTTTCCCCTGCTCAGCTCCAGATGAGGGTCTCTTTCCCTGCTCCATCCAGAAAGGATTCCCGGCATTCCAATCGCATCCCAAGAGGATGCGCTCTCCACAGGTGAGTCCAGAGGAACTCCAGGGGACATGCCACCATTCCCAAAGACCCCCAGATGTCTCAGCCCACTCCAGATAAAACTGATTTCCCTGCTCTGCCTCGACTGTCACACTGAGTATCGGCTCACACCACAGTGGCACGTGTGACAGCCATGTGTCACCTCAAGGAAAAGCCACAGATCCCTGTGTCAACTCGCCAGGAAGAATTACACTGCTGCTACAGTTCGGAAGGAAGCGGACATGCACGTCTCCACTGGAGGAGAGGCCTGACTCCCCTGTGGAGACTCCAGAAGAACCCCAAGATCCATTTAGCACTGGGGAGGAAACCTCAGGTTCCGGCACTGATGGGGGAGGAATCCCTAGAGGCCCCTCGCAACTCTCATGGAGACTGGCCTTTCCTAAGTCCACAGGGTCAGGTCCCTGAGGTCCCCTTCGTAACTCGAGAGGAACCTGCCATACCTAGAGAAAATCCAGGAGATTCTCCCCTCCAGGCAGATGAGGCACATGTCCACTGCGGCATCTCGGGAGCAATCACCCCTTCCCTCTTGAACCTTGAAATGGTCTTTAATACCATTGCTGTGACTCAAGAAGTTCACCGCCATACCCGTCTCCACTCAAGAGGAACAGCGAGGGTCCCGCCACAACTCAAGAGGAGACCCGTTTTCCCCTGCTCAGCTCTAGATGAGGGTCCCTATCCCTGCTCCATTGGGAAAGGATTCCCGGCACTCCCCTCGCATCCCAAGAGGAGGCGCTCTCCCCAGGAGAGTTGGGAGGAACTTCAGGGGTCGTTCCACCATTCCCCAAGACCATCAAAAGCCTCAGTCCACTGCAGATGAACCTGATTGCCCTGCACTGCCTCGAATGTAACCCAGAGTATCAGCTCACATCACAGTGGCACATGTGACAGCCCTGGGGCACCTCGAGGGAAAGCCACAGATCCCTGGGTCAACTAGCCAGGAAGCTTGACACTGCTGCTATAGCACGAGAGGAAAGCGGACGTGCACGTCTCCACTCGAGGTGAGTCCTGACTCCCCTAAGGAGACTCCAGAGAAACCCCAAGATCCATGTCAGCACTGGAGAGGAAACCTCAGGTTCCAGCCTCAGCTCCAGATGAGGACTTAGAGACTGGGCACTGATGGGGGAGGAATCCTGAGAGGCCCCTTGCCACTCGCATGGAGACGAGTTTTTCCTAGGGCACAGGGGTGGTTCCCTGAGGTCCCCGCCGTAACTCAAGGGAACCTGCCTCAACTCGAGCAAAACCAGGAGATTCTCCCCTCCAGGCGAGATGAGGCCCTTGTCTGTTGCAGCATCTCGGGGGCAATCACCCCTTTACTCTTGAACCTCAAAAGGGTCCTTCACACCATTGCTCTGACTCAAAAAGTTCCCTGCCATACACGTCTCCACTCGAGAGGAACACCGAGGATCTGGCCACAACTCAAGAGGAGCCCCGTTTCCACTGCTCAGCTCCAGATGAGGGTCCCTTTCCCTGTTCCGTCGGGAAAGGATTCCTGGCATTCCTATCGAATCCCAAGAGGAGGGGCTCTCCACAGGAGAGTTGAGAGGAAATCCACGGGTCTCACCACAAATCCCAAATACCCCCAGATTTTTCAGCTTACTCCAGATGAACCTGATTTCCCTGCACTGCCTCGATTCACCACGAGTATCGGCTCACACCATGGTGGCATGTGTGACAGCCCTGTGGCACCTCGAGGGAAAGCCACAGATCCATGGGTCAACTCACTGGGAAGGCTGACACTGCTGCTACAGCTCGGGAGGAACGTGGACGTGCACATCTCCACTAGAGGCGAGGCTTGACTCCCCTGTGGAGACTCCAGAGGAACCCCAAGATCCATGTCAGCACTGGAGAGGAAACCTCAGGTTCCTGCCTCAGCTCCAGATGAGGACTTAGAGTCCCAGCACTGACAGGGGAAGAATACAGACAGGCCCCTCGCAACTCGCATGGAGACTGGCTTTTCCTGAGGTCACAGTGGCAGGTCCCAGAGGTCCCCACAGTAACTCGATAGCAACCTGCCGCAACTCGACTAAAACTAGGAGATTCTCACCTCCAGGCGAGATGTGGCCCTTGTCCACTGTGGCGTCTTGGGGGCAATCACCCCTTCCCTCGTGAACCTCGATAGGGTCCTTCACACTCTTGCTACGACTCAAGAAGTTCCCCGGCATACCCGTCTCCACTCGAGAGGAACACCGAAGGTCCCGCCACAACTCAAAAGGAGCCCCATTTTCCCCTGCCCATCTCCAGATGAGGGTCCCTTTCCCTGTTCCCGACGTTCCCGTCACATTCCAAGAGGAGGTGCTCTCCACAGGAGAGTTGAGAGGAACTCCAGGGGAAGTGCCACCATTCCCAAATACACCAAAAGGTCTCAGTCCACTCCAGTAGAACCTGGTTTCCCTGAACTGCCTCGACTATCACCCCAAGGATTGGCTCACACCATGCTTGCACGTGTGACAGCCCTGTGGCACCTCGAGGGAAAGCCACAGATCCCTGGGTCAACTCGCCAGGAAGCCTGACACTGCAGCTACAGCTCAGGAGGCAAGGGTACATGCACATCTCCACTCGAGGTGAGGCCTGACTCCCCTGTGGAGACTCCAGAGGAAACCCAAGATCCATATCAGCACTGGAGAGAACAACTTAGGTTACGGCCTCAGCTCCAGTAGAGGACTTAGGGACCCGGCACCGACGGGGGAGGAATCCCAAGAGGCCCCTCGCAACTTGCAAGGAGACTGGCCTTTCCTGAGGCCACAGGGGCGGGTCCCTGAGGTCCCCGCAGTAACTCGAGAGAAACCTACCAAACTCGAGAAAAACCTGGAGCTTCTCCCCTCCAGGTGCGATGAGGCCCTTGTCCACTGTGGTATCTCGGGGGAAATCTCCCCTTCCCTCTTGAACCTCGAAAGGGTAATTCATACCCTTGCTGCGACTCAAGAAGTTCCCTGCCATACCCGTCTCCACTCGAGATGAACACCGAGGGTCCCGCCAAAACTCAGAAAGAGCCCCGTTTTCCCCTGCCCATCTCCAGATGAGGGTCCCTTTCACTGCTCCGTTGGGAAAGGATTCCCGGTGTTCCTGTTGCATCCCAACAGGAGGCTCTCTACAGGATAGTTGAGAGGAACTCCAGGGGTCATGCCACCATTCTCAAAGACCCCCAAAGTTCTCAGTCCACTATAGATGAACCTGATTGCCCTGCATTGCCTCGACTGTCCCCCCGAGGATTGGCTCACACCACGCTGGCACTTGTGACAGCCCTGTGGAACCTGAGAGGGAAAGCCACAGATTCCTGGGTCAACTCTCCAGGAAGCCCGGTATCTTGGGGTTCCTCTGGAGTCTCCACAGGGGAGTCAGGCCTTGCCTTGAGTGGAGACGTGCAGGTCTGCTTGCCTCCTGAGCTGTAGCAGTATTGTCAGGCTTCCTGGTGAGTTGACCCAGCGATCTGGGAGACTCCAGAGGAACCCCAAGATACCGGGAGCCAGCATGAGGAATCCTGCCTGTGACAAGGTCATGCGGAAGGAAGCCTGACAAAAATGCAAGGCGTGATCAACCTTCAGGAATTCCCCATGGCATTTCCTGTGCATCCACCCACCCACCCCCGCCTGAAAAAATAAGCATCTGCTGGCCTTTGCACTCTGCTTTTCCACTCTTCTGATATTCTCTGGGAAAGTCAAGTCAGGGTTTAGTCTTCTGCATTTGAAAGGGATGTTTCAGTTGAACACCCTCTGATAGCTCTTTAGCTTGCCTAACAGGTTCCCCAGACTTCTTACAGCTTGTGAATTGCTTACAGCCCCCCAGCTGCTAGAGGCACAAAGCTTAAAAGCATTTTAAAGATACAGAGCCTTTTCTAAAGAGTTAAAAATCATACTGGTGACAGGTTTTCACTGTTGACTCAAGGATTGATGCCAGTCCTCCATATTCTTTATCTTTTAGGCACCTGGGAGGATGTTACTCAATGTAATCAGGATGTAGAAAAAGATATATAGTAGTTTTGATGTTAGCAACACTAGACTTTTGAGTTAATTGCTTCTCTTTTGTTGAAAATCACCTTACTACCTTTACTTGTTATAAGTTGCTGTATCTTTGCTATGCCAGAATGTAACTTTATTTGGTGCTTCTTGAGAGTGGCACCAGACTTTGGGAAGATCAAAACAAATGAGTCTTCTGGTTGACAAACCCTTATCAGAAAAAGGCTGTAAAATGTTAATTGGCCCTTTTGGCTGGAAGAAGATGTAAATTACCTAAGACTTGAGTATACAACTAGGTATGCAGAGAGAAAAACCTGGCTTTGATATGAGTCTGGGCTGCTAACGCTGCATAATTTTGTATTACCCATTGATCTCTATGTACAATCAAAAAGGCGTAAAAGGGAAAAAGATGGCAGAAGAATAGGACGGGGAGACCACTTTCTCCCTCACTACTTCATCAAAAGAACATTTCAACGGCTGAGTAAATTCCACAAAACAACTTCTGAATGCTGGCAGAGGACATCAGGCATCCAGCAAAGCAGATCATTGGCTTCAAAAACAGGTAGGAAAAGATATAAAAGACGGAAAAAGAGACAAAGGAGGTAGGGAGGGAGCTCTGTCCTGGGAAGGGAATCCCATCCTGGGAAGATACTCTTAAAGATACTCTTTAAGTATCTTTTAAGAAGATACTCTTAAAAAGATACTCTTACAGCTGAGTCTGTGGCGAGCCTTGGAAGCATAGAGGGCAACATAACAAGAAGGAAAAATAAATAAATAATTAAAACCAACAGATTATGAGCCCAACAGTAAATCCCCCAGCGGATAAGCAGCGCAGATGCCTGCATCCGACACTAGAAAGTGGGGGTTGGGCAGGAGGAGCAGGAGGCCCAAGCGGCAGTGCTTTCTAAGAATCAGGCCATGGGGGACATGGGCTGCAGTGCTTTTCTTGTGAATCGGGCCATAACGTCCTGCGCGTGGCCAGAAGAAACTAACTTGGGCTAGCAAACCAGACAGTGGGAGAGCTACAATGCAAAATGCTCAAGCATAAGACACTGCCAGGACTGTGCACAGACCAAAGGATGGATTGGAAATAGCCGGCTGCAGACCAACCTCCTCCGGTGACAGGCAGCCGGAGCCTTAAGGGCTCGAAGGGGGCAATCGAAGCCCAAGAGAGACATTACCTACCAAATTGTAGGCAGGTTTCTTTGTTAACTAAGACTTCTGGGGGCTCTGGACAGTCATCATCTGCCTGAGAAGGAGCCCCAGCAGTACTCCCAGAAAACTGAGCAGCATGGAAAGGCCATAAATTGCAGCAATTGCGCTCTCCAAACTCCCTAGCTACTCGATCCTCGGGAGGGCACAAAATGCAGGCCCAACCAAATCTGCGCCTTGGAGGGCTTCCTGAGCGCCAAGCCTGAGTGGCTTAGACCAGGGAGGTGCATGAAGCCTAGGGAAGGCCTCAGACGGTTACCCAGTGGAGCAATGTAGAACCTGAGCAGTGTGTGCGGCGAGCAGGGGCAAGCCCAGCGTAGAGTCCACCACTGCCCTCCCTGTGTCAAGATGATAATCAGACACGGAAGAGACCAGCAAACAGAGGAAGTTAAACACAGGGAACTGCCTTGGTAGTGACCCCACACAGTCCACAGTGCTAGAGAAAGGGCTAGATATACCTTTACTACTTTTATGATCAATCTTTTTTTTTTTTTGAGTTGATGTGGGTGCATGATTTTTTCTTTTTTTTAAATTTTATTTCTTCTTTTTTTCTTTTTTGTCTTCTTTTTTTTAACTTTCTTAAATTTTCAAGTCCTCTATATCTCTAATTATTATTTTTATAACCTATTATTACTTTTCAAAAAAAAAAAA
>SJYF01002895.1:242724-271135 GCA_006410515.1 Procapra przewalskii
AAAAGATGGAACCCACTTGAAGACAGAGTTTAGGGTAGTACATTAGCATAGCTTAAGATAAACATTTCCATAAGAAAATGGCAATGGTTAACTTCAGGTGAAACCAGGTATCATTATGACAACACAGAATTTTAAGAGAAACTTCCTTTTAAATTTGTATAGAGAAGGAAAATGTATCTCTAGTTTGTTTCCTCCTGCCACTTAAGAGAGATGAAATGTCTGACACTTGCAGGCTATTTCCTCTGTTTGGATACCTATGGCCTTCCTACCTGTTACCCTCTCACCTCTTGGAGCTTGAAAGGCTCCTTCACACCCTTGCTTCGACCCACGAAGTAACCCGACCCACCCGTCCCCACAAGAGAGGAACACTGAGTGTCCCACCGTGACTCAACAGGATCCCTATTTTCCCCTGCTCAGCTCCAGATGAGGGTCCCTTTCCCTGCTCTGTTGGGAAAGGATTCCCGGCACTCCCCTCGCCTGCCAAGAGGAAGTGCTTGCCATAGGAGAGTCGGGAGGAACTCCAGGGGTCGTGCCAACATTCCCAAAGAACCCCAAATGCCTCTTCCACTCCAGATGAACCTGATTGCCCTACACTGCCTTGACTGTCACCCCAGGATTGACTCATGCCATGCTGGCACGTGTGACAGTGCCGTGGCACCTAGAGGGCAAGCCAGAGATCCCTGTGTGCGCTTGACGGGGATCCTGAAACTGCTGCTGCAGCTCGGAAGGAAAGCGGCCTTGCACGTCTCCAGGCAGGACGAGGCTTTACTCCCCAGTGGAGCCTCCAAGGAAACACCAAGACCCATGTCAGCACAAGAGAGGAAAGCTCAGGATTTGGCCTCAGCTCCAGACGAGGACTGAGGACCCGGCGCCAACTGTGGAGGAATCCCCAGCGGCCGCTGGCAACTCGCACGGAGACTGGCCTCTCCTGAGGCCACAGGGGCGGATCCCAGGGTCCACGTCGTAACTTGAGATGACCCCACCGCAACTCGAGAAAAACCAGAAACTTCTCCTCTGCAGGTGAGGTGAGGCCCTTGTCCACTGCGGCTTCTCAGGGAATATCTCCCCTTCCCTCTTGTACCTCGAAAGTCTCCTTGTCACCCTTGCCGGGACTCACGAAGTTTCCTAACGCACCCTTCCCCACTCGAGAGGTACATCGAGGGTTCCACCATGACTCAAGAGGAGCCCCTTTTTCCCCTGCTCAGCTCCAGATGAGGGTCCCTTTCCCTGCTCCCTCGGTAAAGGATTCCCGGTGCTCCCCTTGCATCCCAAGAGGAGTCACTTACCCCAGGAGTGTCAGAAGGTACTCCAGGGATCGTGACAGCATTCCCCAAGTACCCCAAATGCCTCAGTCCACTCCAGATGAAACTGATTGCCCTGTGCTGCCTCAACTGTCACCCCGAGGATCGACTCACGCCATGCTGGCACGTGTGACAGCCTTGTGGCACCTCAAGGGCAAGCCACAGATCCCTCTGTCCGCTTGATGGGGAACCTGACCCTGCTACTGTATCTCTAAAGAACGCCACCATGCATGTTTCCACACAAGATGTGGACTGACTCCCCTGTGGAGGCTCCAGGGAAACCCCAAGGCCCATGTCAGCATGGGCGAGGAAAGCTCAGGCTCCGGCCTCAGCTCCAGACGAGGACTGAGGACCCGAAACCAACTGGTGAAAAGTCCCCAGAGGCCCTTCATGACTCACCTGGAGAAAGGCCTCTCCTGAGGCCACAGGGGCGGGTCCCTGGGGTCCCCTTCGTATTTTGAGACACCCTGCCACAACTCGAGAAAAACCAGAAGATTCTGTCCTGAAGGCGGGGTGAAGCCTTTGTCCGCTACTGCATCTCGGGGGAAATCACCCCTTCCCTCTCAAACCTCAAAAAGCTCCTTACACCCTTGCTGGCAACCAAGAAAATCTTGGTCCCACCCATCCCCACTTGAGAGGAACACCGAGTGTCCTGCCGCTACTCAAGAGGAGCCCCGTTTTCCCATGCTCAGCTCCAGATGAGGGTCTCTTTCTCTGCTCCACCAGGAAAAAATGACCGGCGTCCCCTTCGCTTTCCAAAAGGAGGCACTCACCCCAGGAGAGCCGGGAGGAACTCCAGGGGTTGTGCCACCATCCCCCAAGATCCCCAAATGCCTCAGTCCACTCCAGATGAACCTGATTGCCCTGCACTTCCTCAACTGTCACCCCGAGGTTCGACTCACGCCACACTGTCACCTGTGAAAGACTTGTGGCACCTCGAGGGCAGGCCATAGATCCCTGTGTCTGCTCAGTGGGGAGCCTGACACTGCCACTGCATTTCAGGAGGAAAGCAACCGTGAACGTCTCCACGCAAGACGAGGCCTGACTCTCCTGTGGAGGCTCCAGGGGAACCCCAAGACCTATGTCGGCACCGGTGAGGATAGTTCAGGCTCCTGCCTCAGCTCCAGATGAGGCCTGAGGACAGGGCGCCTACTGGGGAGGAATCCCCAGAGGCCCCTCACAACTCACACGGAGGCTGGCCTCTCCTGAGGCCACAGGGTTGGGTCCCTGGGTTCCCCTTCAAACTTGAGAGGACCCTGTCGCAGCTCAAGATAAACCAGGATCTTCTCCCCTTGTTGGCTGCAATGTCTCAGAGGAAATCACCCCTTCCCTCTTGGACCTCGAAAGGCTCTTTCACACCCTTGCTATGACCCACAAAGTTCCTCGACCCACCCATCCCCACTCGAGAGAAACACCGAGGGTCCTGCTGCCACTCAAGAGGAGCCCCATTTTCCCGTCTCAGCTCTAGATGAGGGTTCCTTTCGCTGCTCTGTCGGGAAAGTATTCCCTGCCAGGGTCCAGCCCCGGTGGATCCAGGGTGATTCAAAGGTGGTGATGGAATAGTCATCCTGGAAAAAAAACTTATTTGATTCCAGATATAGAGGGAGATTAGAAGCGGATAGTGTAGAAACAGAGCGGAAACTTAGTGGAGAAACAGAGGCTGAATAACTGGTTTATGTGGAATACCAATCACCACCTATGTAGGCCACAGGCGTCTTTCCGTTCTGCTGAAGGAGAGGAGGCACTGAGGCCTCCCTGGTCTGATCTTAGAAGCCCAGGCAAAGTTAGTAGGCTTGGTGTGTACCCCCATACCAGATGGGAATTCAGCCAGGAAAACGGGGAGCAAGAAAGAAACGACACGGGGGAATCAGCTTTCCAGAAACTGATCCCATTTCTTTATTTTTCAGGTTTGTTTTTATACCTTTTGTTAAACATAGGGATGAATACAGAGTCACTCGGGGGTCAGCAGACCTGAACCTTGTCACAATCATGTGTATTCATATAAAATTATACAAAGGTCTTATGAGTTTTTACATCATCTTCTGACCATTAGGTCTCCTGACATTTTATGGCCCTTTCTGATACCGCTCAGTTAAACAGAAAACTTATTTTTCCCGGGGTGATTTTTTTTAAATCAGGCACCACCCTCCAAAGAAAGTTGCGTTCCTATAGGGTGAGGGTGTAGTGAGTTACAATCAAGAAAGTAATTTACTTAACCCAAGGTTAACATGATTAATCTTAAAGGTTAGTACTTATTTCTCCTATGTGCTAGTTATGTTCATTTAAGGACAGGGAATATGGAGATTTAGCAGCAAACATCACTCCAACAAATGAAAATCCTTTCACCAATGTTCCTCTTAAGATCTACTTAGTCTTAAGATAGTGATAAAGTTACATTTTTACATAGCAAGGACACAGTGATTTATAACAAAGTACAGTGATCAATTACAAAAGAGAAAATTCATTAACTCAAAAATTCTAATATTACTAACATCAAAAACTACTATATTTGCTCTTCTATATTCCAAATATATTGATTAATATATTCCCAGGTGCCTAAAGATATGGAGGCCTGGTGGCAATCAAATGAGAAAAGCCCTATGCTAATACTCCAAACTCTCTGTGCTGTTTATGGTTGAGAGGTTGTCACAGAAGCTAGTCTGAGAGCAGACAGGTTTGACCTGAGACACCCTTGTCCTGCCCAGGGCAGGGAATTAACAGTCGTCTAGCTTCTCAAAAGAGTCTGTATTTGGAAAGTTTTAAAGCATCTTGTGCCTCTCACAGTTGGGGGAAGGGTTGTAAACAATCACATGCGGCCAGACGAACCTGATCAGGCAGGCCAGAGAACCTTGAGAGTTTGTAAGTTGTAACATCTTGTTACGCCCAGGAATATTTATTAACTGGAGCTGCAAGTAAACTCCTTCTCCGAGAGAAATGGTTATGGGGGAGAGCTCCCCCTCCTTCTCCGAGAGAAATGGTTATGGGGGAGAGCTCCCTATAAAGTACTCTGGTTTGGGGAGTAGATGCTCCAGAACAGGGGGTTTCCTGAGGCTTGATCACACCTTTGCATATGCCAAAGCCTCCTTCTTCATGACCTTTGCCATGGGCAGAGTTCCTCACGCTGGCACCCAGCAATTCCCGGCGCTGCCCTTGCAACCAAAGAGGAGGCACTCACCCCAGGGGAGTCGGGAGATCTCCAGGGGTCATGTCACCATTCCCCAAGACCCCCAACTGATTCAGCCCAGTCTAGATGAATCTGATTGCACTGCACTGCCTCAACATTTCCCCCGAGGACAGATTCACGCCATGCTGGCATGTGTGACAACCCTGTGGCACCTTGAGGTCAAGCCACAGATCCCTGTGTCTGCTCCACAGGGAGCCTGACCCTGCTGATGCAGCTAGGGAGGAAAGCGGGCATGCCTGTTCACATGAGATGAGGACTGATTTCCCTGTGGAAGCTCCAGGGGACTGAGGACATGGCACCAACTGGGGAGGTATCCTCAGAGGCCACTCAAAACTCGCTAGGACACTGGCCTCTCCAGAGGTCACGGTGGGGGGGTCCCTGGGGTCCCTGTTGTAACTCGAGAGGACCCTGCTACAAATCGAGAAAAACCAGGAGTTTCTCCCCTGCAGGCGGGGTGAGGCCCTTGTCCGCTGCAGCATCTCGGGGGAAATCACCCATTCCCTCGTGGACCCCGAAAGTCTCCTGCACACCCCTGCTGCCACCAACAAATTCCCTGTCCCACCCGTAACTACAAGAGAGCAACACCGAGGGTCCAGCCACGACTCTAGAGGAGCCCTCTTCTCCCCTGCTCAGCTCCAGATGAGGGTCCCTTTCCCTGCTCCATTGGGAAAAAATTCCTGGCGCTTCCCTCACATTTCAAGAGGAGGCACACACTGCAGGAGAGTCAGGAGGAACTTCAGGGGTCTTGCCACCATTCCCCAAGACCCCCAAATGCCTCAGTCTGCTCCAGATGAACCTAATTGCTTACACTGCTTTACGACTGTAAACCCGAGGATTGACTCAGGCCCTGCTGGCACGTGTGACAGCCCTGTGGCACCTTGAGGGCAAGCCACAGATCCCTGTGTCCACTTGGCGGGGAGCCTGACACTGCTACTGCAGCTTGGGAGGAAAGCAGCCATGCAAGTCGCCACGCAAGAGGAGAACTGACTCCCCTGTTGAGGCTCCAGGGGATCCCCAAAACCCATGTCAGCACGGGCTAGGAAAGCTCAGGCACTGGCCTCAGTTCCAGATGAGGACTGAGGACATGGCGCCGACTGGGGAGGTATCCTCAGAGGCCACTCAAAACTCGCTAGGACACTGGCCTCTCCAGAGGCCACAGGGGCAGGTCCCTGGGGTCCCCATCGTAACTCGAGAGGACTCCCTGGCAACTCGAGAAAAACCAGGAGCTTCTCCTTTGCAGGCAGGGTGAGGCCTTGTCTGCTGAGTCACCTTGTGGAAAATCAACCCTTCCCTCTTGTTCCTTGAAAGTCTTCTTCACAACATTGCTGTGACCCATGAAGTTCCCCGACCCACCCGCCTCACTCGAGAGGACACCGAGGGTCCTGCTGCAACTCAAGAAGAGTCCCCTTTTCCCCTGCTCAGCCCCTTTCCCTGCTCCATCAGGAAAAGATTCTGAGTGCTCCCCTCGCACCCAAGAGGAGGCGCTCGACCCAGGAGTGTCGGGAGGAGCACCAGGCGTCCTGCCACCATTCCCCAAGACCCACAAATGCCTCTGTCCACACCAGATGAACCTGATTGCCTTGCACTGCCTCGACTGTCACCCCGACGATCGACTCAGGCCCCGCTGGCACGTGTGACAGCTGTGTGGCACCTCTAGGGCAAGAAACAGATCCCCATGTCTGCTCGATGGGGAGCCTGAAACTGCTGCTGCAGCTTGGAAGGAAAGTGGCCTTGCACATCTCCGGGCGGGAAGAGGCCTGACTCCCCAGTGGCGGCTCCAGGGAAACCCCATGACCCATGTCAGCATGGGCGAGGAAAGCTCAGGATCTGGCCTCAGTTCCAGACGAGGACTGAGGACCCAGCGCCAACTGTGGAGGAATCCCCAGTGGCCTCTCGCAATTCTCACGGAGACTGGCCTCTCCTGAGGCCACAGG
Source organism: Procapra przewalskii (assembly GCA_006410515.1). NCBI lineage: Eukaryota > Metazoa > Chordata > Mammalia > Artiodactyla > Bovidae > Procapra > Procapra przewalskii. Next base: position 249,144 of record SJYF01002895.1, read on the forward strand.
GGCGGATCCCAGGGTCCACTCGAGAGGACCCAGCCCCAACTGGAGAAAAACTAGGAGCTACTCCCCTGCAGGCGGGGTGAGGCCCTTGTCCACTGTGGCTTCTCTGGGAATATCACCCCTTCCCGCTTGTACCTCCAAAGTCTCCTTCTCACCCTTGCCGTGACTCATGAAGTTCCCTGACCCAACCTTTCCCACTCGAGAGGTACTACAAGGGTTCTGCCACGACTCAAAAGGAGCCCCATTTGTCCCTGCTCAGCTCCAGATGACGGTTCCTTTCCCTGCTCTGTCGGGAAAGGATTCCCGGCGCTCCCCTCACATCCCAAGAGGAGTCACTCGCCCCAGGAGTGTCACCAGATACTCCAGGGGTCGTGACAGTATTCCCCAAGAACCCCAAATGCCTCAGTCCACTCCAGATGAAACTGAATGCCCTGCACTGCCTCCCTGTCACCCCAAGGATCGAATCACGCCACACTGGCACGTATGACAGACCTGTGGCACCTCGATTGCAAGCCACAGATCCCTGTGTCTGCTTGATGAAGAACCTGACCCTGCTGCGGCAGCTCTAGAAGAAAGCAGCCGTGCACGTCTTCACATGAGACGAGGCCTGACTCCCCTATGGAGGCTCCAGGGAAACCCAAAGGCCCATGTCAGCATGGGCGAGGAAATCTCAGGCTCTGGCCTCAGCCCCAGACAAGGACTGAGGACCCTGCGGCGATTGGGGAGGAATCCCCAGAGGCACCTGGCAACTCACATGGAGAAAGGCCTCTCTTGTGGGCACAGGGGCGGGTGCCAGGGGTCACCATCTTAAGTCGAGGAGACCCCACCACAATTTGAGAAAAACCAGGAGCATTCCCCTGCAGGCGGGGCGAGGCCCTTATCTGCTGAAGTGTCTTGGGGGAAATCACCCCTTCCCTCTTGGACCTCGAAAGTTTCCTTCCCACCCTTGTTGTGACCCATGATGTTCCCCGACCCACCTATCGCCACTCGAGAGGAACACCAAGAGTCCCTCTTGGACCTCAAAAAGCTTCTTCACAAAGTTGCTGTGACCCATGAATTTCCCGACCTACCCATCGCCACTCGAGAGGAACATCGAGGGTCCCAATGCAACTCAAGACGAGCCCTGTTTTCCCCTGCACAGCTCCAGATGATGGTCCCTTCCTCTGCTCCATCGGGAAAGGATTCCCGGCGCTCCCCTCACTTCCCAAGAGGAGGCGCTCACCCCAGGAGACTCTGGAGGAACTGTAGGTGTCGTGCCAACATTCCTCAAGAATACCAAATGCCTCATTTACTCCAGATGAACTTGATTGCCCTGCACTGCCTCGACTGTCATCCCAGGTTTGACTCATGCCATGCTGGGACATGTGACTGCTCTGTGGCACCTAGAGGGCAAGCCACAGATCCTTGTGTCTGCTCCACGGGGAGCCTGACCCTGCTGCTGCAGATCAGGAGGAAAGCGGCCGTGCATGTCTCCATGTGAGACGAGGCCTGACTTCTCTGTGGAAGCTCCAGGGGAACACCAAGACCCGTGTCAGCACGGGTGAGGAAAGCTCACGCTCTGGCCTCGGCTCCAGATGAGGACTGAAAAACTGTCGCAGACTGGGGAGGAGTCCCCCGAGGCCCCTTGCAACTCGCACGGAGACTGGCCTCTCCTGAGGCCACAGGTGCGAGGCCCTGGGGTCCCCATCGTAGCTCGAGAAGACCTCGTTGCAAATCGAAAAAAACAAGGAGCTTCTCCCCTGTAGGTGGGGTGAGGCCCTTGTCTGCTGCGGCATCTCTGTGGAAAACACCTCTTCCCTCTTGGACCAGGAAGGCTCCTTCAAACCCTTGCTGCAACCCATGAAGTTCCCTGATCTACCTGTCCCCACTCGAGAGGAACACCGAGGGTCCTGCCACCACTCAAGAGGAGACCCGTTTTCCCCTGCTCAGCTCCAGATGAGGGCTCTTTCCCTGCTCCCACAGGAAAGGTTTCCTGGTGCTCTCCTCGCCTCCCAAAAGGAGGCACTCGCCCCAGGAGAGACGGGAGGAACTTCAGAGTTCGTGGCACCATTCCCCAAGAGCCCTTAATGCCTCAGTCCACTCCAGATGAACCTGATTTCCCTGCACTGCCACGACTGTCACCCAAGGATTGCCTCACGCCATGCTGGCACGTGTGACAGACCTGTACAACTTGAAGGCAAGCCACAGATCACTGTGTCCGCTAGATGGGGAGTCTGACCCTGATGCTGCAGCTCGGGAGGGAAGCGGCCATGCACATCTCCACGTGAGACGAGGCCTGACTCCCCTGGGAGGCTCCAGGGCAACCCCAAGACCCATGTCAGCAGGGGCGAGGAAAGCTTTGGCTCTGGCCTCAGCTCCAGACGAGGACTGAGACTCAGCGCCCACTGGAAAAGAATCCCCAGAGGCCCCTTGCAACTCGCAAAAGACTGCCCTCTCCTGAGGCCACAGGGGTGGGTCCCTGGGGTCCCCATCGTAACTCAAGTGGACCCCGCCACAACTCAAGAAAAATCAGAAGCTTCTCTTGCAGGCGGGGCAAGGCCTTTGTCTGCTGGGGTGTGTTGGGGAAAATCACCCCTTCTCTCCTGGAACTCGAATCGGGCCTTCTCACCCTTGCTGCCACCCACGAAGTTCCCAGACCCACCCGTTCCCATTCGAGAGGAACACCGAGGGTCCCGCGACGTCGCAAGAGGAGCCTCGTTGTCCCCAACTCAGCTCCAGAGGATGTTCGATTTGCCTACTCCGTCAGAAAAGGATTCCTGGCTATCCTCTCACCTCCTAAGAGGAGTCACTTGCCCCAGAAGTGTCGGGAGAAACTCCAGAGGTCGTGCCACCATTCTCCAAGACCCCCAAATGCCTCAGTCCACTCCAGATGAACCTGATTGCCCTGCATTGCCTCGACTGTCACCCTGAGGATCTACTCATGCCATGCTGACACGTGTGACAGCCCTGTGGCACCTCAAGGGCAAGCCACAGATCCCTGTGTCTGCTCGACGGGGAGCCTGACCCTGTTGCTGCAGCTCGGGAGGAAAGAGGCCACACACTTCTCCACGAGAAACGAGGCCTGACTCCACTGTGGAGTATCCAGGGGAACACCAAGACCCATGTCAGCAGGGGCGAGGAAAGCTCAGGCTCCGGCCTCAGCTCCACATGAGGACTGAGGACACAGCGTCAACTGGGGAGGAATCCCCAGAGGCACCTAGTAACTCACAAGGAGACTTGCCTCTGCTGAGCCCTCAGGGGCGGGTCCCTGAAGTCCCCGTTATAACTCCAGAGGACCTTGCCACAACTTGCAACTCGAGAAAAACCAGGACCTTCTACCCTGCAGGCGGGATGAGGCGCTTGTCCGCTGAGCCATCTCAGGGGAAATCATTCCTTTCCTCTTGGACCTCGAAAGACTCCTTCACACCCTTGCTGCAACCCACGAAGTTCCCTGACCCACCCGTTCCCACTCGTGAGGATCACCGAGGGTTTCACCCTGAATTGAGAGGAGCCCTGTTTTCCCCTGCTCAGCTCCAATCAGGGTCCCATTCCCTGCTCTGTCGGGAAAGGATTCCCAGAACTCCACTCGCCTCCCAAGAAGAGGCAATGCCACAGGAGATTCGGGAGGAACTCCAGGGGTCGTTACATCATTCTCCAAGACCCTTAAATGTGTCAGTCCACTCCAGATGAATCTGACTGCCCTGCACAGCCTTGACTGTCACCCCAAGGAACAAATAACATCATGCAGGTAAGTGCAACAGCCCTGTGGTACCTCGAGTAGAAGCCACAGTTCCCTGTGTCCACTTGACGGGGAGCTTGACCTTGCTGTTGCAGCTCGGGAGGAAAGCGGCCGGGATGTCTGCACGTGAGACGAGGCCTGACTTCCCTGTGGAGGCGCCAGGGGAACCACAAGACCCATGTCAGCATGGGAGAAGGAAGCTCAGGCTCTGGCCTCAGCTCCAGACAAGGACTGAGGACCCGGCACCGACTGGGGAGGAATCCCATAGGCCCCTCGCACCTCGCACATAGACTGGCCTCTCCTGAGGGCACAGGGGCAGGCCCCTGGGGTCCCCGTCATAACTCGAGAGGACTCCACCACAACTCGAGATAAACGAGGAACTTCTCTCCTGCAGGCGGGCTGAGGCCCTTGTCTTCTGTGGCGGCTCAGGGGTAATCACCCCTTCCCTCTTGGACCTTGAAAGGCTCCTTCATACCCTTGCTGCAACACACGAAGTCGCCAACACACTCGTCTCCATTCGAGAGGAACACCGAAGTTCTCGCCATGACTCAAGAGGAGCTCCGTTTTCCCCTGCTCAGATCCAGATGAGGGTCCGTTTCCCTGCTTCGTTGGAAAAGGAATTCCCGGCGCTACCCTCGCTTCCCAAGAGGAGTCACTTGCCCCAGGAGAGTCGGGAGGAACTCCAGGGTTCCTGTCACCATTCTCCAAGCTCCCCAAATGCCTCAGACCACTCCAGATGAATCTGAATGCCCTGTACTGCCTCGATTTCCACCCCCAGGATCAACTCACGCCACGCTGGCATGTGTGACAGCCCTGTGGCACCTCGAGGGCAAGCCACAGATCCCTGTGTCCACTCGACGGGGATCCTGACCCTGCTTCTGCAGGTTGGGAGGAAAGCGGCCTGCACGTCTCCATGCGAGATGAGGCCTGACTCCCCTGTAGAGGATCCAGGGGAACCCGATGACCAATGTCAGCAAGGTAGAAGAAAGCTCAGGATCCAGCCTCAGCTCCAGACAAGGACTGAGGACCCAGCACCTTTCAGCTCACATGAAGACTGGCCTCTCCTGAGGCCACAATTGCGGATCCCTTGGGTCCCCTTCGTAACTCGACAGGACCTTGCTGAAACTCGATAAAAACCAGGAGCTTCTCCCCTGCAGGCGGGGTGAGGTCCTTGTCTGCTGTGGCGTCTCGGGTGAAATCACCCCTTCCCTCTTTGACCTCAAAAGGCTCCTTCACACCCATGCTGCAACCCACGAAGTTCCCTGACCAACCTGTCCCCATGTGAAAGGAACATCGAGAGTCCTGCGGCAAATCAAGTGGAGCCCCGTTTTCTTTGGCACAGCTCCAGGGGAGGTTTGCTTTCCCTGCTCCATCAGGAAAGGGTTTCCGGCGCTCCCCTCGCCTCCAAAGAATAGTCACTCAGCCCACGAGAGTCGGGAGGAACTTCAGGGGTCGTGCCACCATTTCCCATGACAACAAAATTCCTCAGTCCACTCCAGATAAACCTGATTGCCCTGCACTACCTCGATTGCAACCCCGAGGATTGACTCACGCCACGCTGGCAAGGGTGACAGCCCAGTGGCACCTCGAGGGCAAGCCCCAGATCCCTGTGTCCACTCGACGGGGAGCCTGACAGTGCTGCTGCAGCTTGGGATGAAAGCAGCTGTGCAGGTCTCCAAGCTAGATGAGGCCTGATTCTGCTGTGGAGGCTCCAGGGGAACCCCAAGACCCATGTCAGCACGGGCGAGGAAATCTCAGGCTCTGACCTCTCCAGACGAGGACTGAGGACCTGGTGCCGACTGGGGAGGAATCCCCAGAGGCCTCTGGCAACTCGCATGGAGACTGGCTTCTTCTGAGGCCAAGGGTCATTCCCTAGGGTCACCGTCGTAACTGGAGAGGACCCCACCACAACTTGAGAAAAACCAGGAGCTTCTCCCCTGCAGGCAGAGTGAGGCCCTTGTTTGGGGCGGCGTCTCGGGGGAAATCATCCCTTCCCTCTTGGACCTCGAAAGGATCCTTCATACCCTCACTGCAAACCACGAAGTTCCCTGATCCACCTGACCCCACTCAAGAGGATCACCGATGGGCCCACCACAACTCAAGAAGAGCCCAGGTTTCCCCTGCTCAGCTCCAGATGTGGGTCCGTTTCCCTGCTCCATTGGGAAAGGATTCCCGGCGCTCCCCTCACCTCCCAAGAGGAGGTGCTTGCCCCAGAGATTCGGCAGGAACTCCAGGGGTCGAGCAACAATTTCCCAAGACCCCCAAACGCCTCATTACACTCAAGATGAACCTGAGAGCCCTGCCCTGCCTAGATTGTTCCCCCGAGGATCGACTCACGCCACACTGGCACGGGTGACAGCCCTGTGGCACCTGGAGGGTAAGCCACAGATCCCTGTGTTCTCTCTCTGCTGCTGCAGCTGGGGAGGAAAGTGGCTGTGCACGTCTCCACGTCAGTCATGGCCTGACTTCCTTGGGAACTCCAGGACCCATGTCAGCACGGGCGAGGAAAGCTCAGGCTCCGGCCTCAGCTCCAGATGAAAATTGAGGACCTGGCGCTGACTGGAGAGGAATCTCCAGAGACCCCTTGCAACTTGCATGGAGACTGGCCTCTCCTGAGGCCACAGGGTTGTTCCCTGGGGTCCACGTCGTATCTCAAGAGAACCCCACGGCAACTCGAGAAAAGCCAGGAGCTTCTTCCCCACAGAGGGAGTAAGGCCCTTGTCTTCAGCTGCATCTCTGTGGAAATCACCCCTTCCCTCTTGGACCTCTAAAGGAGCCTTCACACTGTTGCTGTGACCCAAAAAGTTCCCGACCACCTGTCCCACTCGAGAGAAAAACCGAGGGTCCCGCCGCGACTCAAGAACCCCTGTTTTCACCGGCTCAGCTCCAGATGAGGGCCTTTTCCCTGCTCCATCAGGAGAGGATTCTCGGCGATCCTCTCACCTCCCTAGGGGAGGCCCTCGCCCCTGGAGAGACAGGAGGAACTCCAGGGGTCGTTCCACCATTCCCCCAGATCCCCAAATACCTCAGTCCAGTCCCAATGAACCTGATTGCCCAGCACTTCCTCGACTGTCACCCTGAGGATCGTCTCACGCCACGCTGGCAAGTGTGATAGCCCTGTGGCACCTCGAGGGCAGGCCACACATCCCTGTGTCTGCTTGACGGGGAGACTGACCCTGCTGTTGCAGTTCGGGACGAAAGCGGCCATGCAGGTAGCCACATAGATGAGGCCTGACTCTCTTGGGAACCCCAGGACCCATGTTAGCATGGGAGAGAAATGCTCAGGATCTGACGAGGACTGAGGACCCTGGGCCGACTGGGGAGAAATCCCCATAGGACCCTCGCAACTCGCATGGAGACTGGCCTCTCCTGAGGCCACAGGGGCGGGTTCCCAGGGTCACCGTCATAACTCAAGAGGACCCCGCTGCAACTCGAGAAAAAACAAGGGGATTGTCCCCTGCAGGCGGGGTGAGGCCCTTCTCTGGGGTGGCATCTTGGGGGAAATCACCCCTTCCCTCTTGGACCTAGAAAGGCTCCATCACACCCTTGCTGTGACCCACGATGTTCCCTGACCTACCCGTCCCTACTCGAGAGGAACCCCGAGGGTCCGCTGCAACTCAAGAGGAGCCCCGTTTTCCCCTACTCAGCTCCAGATAAGGGTCCCTATCCCTGCTCTGTCGGGAAAGGGTTCCTGCCGCTACCCTCGCCTCCCAAGAGGAGGTGTTCGCCCCAGAAGTGTCTGGGGGGACTTCAGCGGTCGTGCCACCATTCCCGAAGACCCCAAATGCTTCAGTCCACTCCAGATGAACCTGATTGCCCTGCACTGCTGCGAGTGTCACCCAAGGATCAACTCACGCCACACTGGCACGTGTGAGAGCCTGGTGGCACCTCGAGGGCAAGCCACAGATCCCTGTATCCACTCGACGGGGAGCCTGATCTGCTGCTGCCGCTCAGAGAGAAGTGCCCATGAACGTCTCCACGTGAGATGAGGCCTGACTCTCCTGTGGAGGCTCCAGGGGAACCCCAATACCCATGTCAGCATGGGCGGGGAAAGCTCAGTCTCCAGCTGTAGCTCCAAAGAAGGCCTGAGGACCCAGTGTCGACTGGGCAGGGCAGGAATCCCCAGAGGCCCCTCGCAACTCACACACAGACTGGCCTTTCCTGAGTCCACAGAGGCAGGCCACTGGGGTCACTATTGTAACTGGAGATGACCCTGCTTCAACTCGAGTAAAACAAGGTGCTTCTCCCCTGCAGACAGGGTGAGGCCCTTGTCCATGGCGGCGTCTCGGGGGAAATCATCCCTTTCGTCTTGGACCTCAAAGGCTCTTTCACACCCTTGTTGAGACCCACGAAGTTCCCTGACCCACCCGTCCCCATTCGAGAGGAACACGGAAGGACCCACCGTGACTCAAGAAGCGTCCTGTTTTCACCTGCTCAGCTCCACATGAGGGACCTTTTCCTGCTCCCTAGGGAAAGGATTCTCGGCGCTCACCTAACCTCTGAAGAGGTGGTGCTCGCCACATGAGAGACTGGAGGAAACCAGGGGTCGTGCCACCATTCCGCAAGGCCCCCAAATGCCTCAGTCCACTCCAGATGAACCTGAATGCCCTGCACTGCCGTGAGTGTCACCCCAAAGATCGACTCATGCCATGCTGGCATGTGTGAGAGCCCGGTGGCACCTTGAGGGCAAGCCCCAGATCCCTGTGTCCTCTCGACAGGGACCCTGACACTGCTGCTTCAGCTCAGGAGGAAAGCAGCTGTGCCTATCTCCATTTGAGACGAGTACTGACTCCACTGTGGACGCTCCAGGGGAACCCTAAGATCCATGTCAGCATGGGCAAGGAAAGCTCAGGCTCTGGCCGCAGCTCCAGATGAGGACTGAGGACCAGGCGCCGACTGGGGAGGAATCAACAGAGGTCACTTACATCTCGCACAGAGACTGGCCTCTCTTGAGGCCACAGGGTCGTGTCCCTGGGGTCCCCGTCATAAGTCAAAAGGACCCCACCTCAATTCGAAAAATACCAGGAGCTTCTCCCCTGCAGGTGGGTTGAGGCCCTTGTGCAATGTGACGTCTCGGGAGAAATCACCCCTTCCCTCTTGGACCTCGAAGGGCTCCTTCACACCCTTGCTGTGACCCACGATGTTACCCGACCTACCCGTCCCTACTCGAGAGGACCACCGACAATCCCACCGAGACTCAAGACAAGCCCCGTTTCCCCTGCTCCACTCCAGATGAGGGTCCCTTTCCCTGCTCCTTCAGAAAAGTATTTCCGCCACTCCCCTCGCCTCCCAAAAGGAGGTACTCACCCCAGAAGTGTCGGGGGGGACTCCAGGGGTCTTGCCACCATTCACCAAAACCCCAAAAGCGTCAGTCCACTCCAGATGAACCTGATTGCCCTGCACTGCCTCGACTGTCACCCCAAGAATCGAATCACGCCAGGCTGGCAAGGAACAACCCTGTGGCATCTTGAGCGCAAGCCACAGATCCATGTGTCCGCTCGATGAGGAGCCTACCCTGCTGCTACGGGTCGGAGAGAAGCGGCTGTGCACGTCTCCACGTGAGAGGAGGCCTGACTTTCCTGTTTGGGCTCCAGGAGAACCCCAAGACCCATGTCAGCACGGGCGAGGAAAGCTCAGGCTCCAGCCTCAGCTCCAGACGAACTTGAGGAGCCTGCGCTTAATGGGGAGCAATCCCCAGAAGCCCCTCGCAAATCACACAGAGACTGGCCACTCCTGAGGCCACAGGGGCAAGTCTGGTTTCCCCGCCGCAACTCGAGAGGACACTGACGCAACTCGAGAAAAACCAGGAGCTTCTCCCCTGCAGGCAGGGTGAGGCCCTTGCCCACTGCATCTCAGGAGATATCACCCCTTCCCTCTTGGACCTTGAAAGGCTCCTTTATACTCTTGCTGCGACCCATGAAGGACCCCGAGCCACCCGTAACCACTGGAGAGGAACACCGAGGGTCCTTCTGGGACTCAAGAGGAGCCCCGTTTCCCCCTGCTCAGCTCCAGATGAGGATCCCTTTACTTGCTCCTTCAGGAAAAAATTCCTGGCACTCCCCTCGCTCCCAGGAAAAGGTGCTTGCACCAGGACAGTCGGGAGGAACACCAGGGGTCATGTCCCCATTCCCCAAGACCCCAAAATGCCTCGTCCACTCCAGATGAAACTGACTGCCTTGCACTGTCTCGACTGTCACCTCAAGGATCGAATCATGCCATGCTGACATGTGTGACAGCCCTGGGATAACTCGAGTGCTAGCCACAGATCCCTGTGTCTGCTCGACGGGGATCCTGACCCTGCTTCTGCAGGTTGGGAGGAAAGCGGCCTGCACGTCTCCATGCGAAATGAGGCTTGACTCCCCTTGGGAGCTGCAGGGGAACCCCAAGACACATGTCAGCATGGGAGGGAAAGAACAGGCTCCGGTCTCAGTTCCAGAGGAGGACTGATGACCCGGCTCCGACTGTGGAGGAATCCCCAGAGTCCCCTCCCAACTCGCACGGAGACTCGTCTCTCCTGAGGCCACAGGGCCGGGTCCCTGGAGTCCTAGTTATAACTTGAGAGGACCCCGCCACTACTTGAGAAAAACCAGGAGAATCTGCCCTGAAGGCGGGGTGAGTCCTTTGTCTGCTGCGGCATTTGGGGGAAATCACCCCATCCCTCTTGGACCTCGAATGTCTCCTTCACAGTCTTGCTGTGATCCACGTAGTTCCCCGACCCACCCATCCCCACTCAGGAGGAACACCGAGGGTTCTGCCACAGCTCAAGAGGAGCCCCGTTCTGCCCTGCTCAGCTCCAGATGTGGGTCCCTTTCCCTCCTCTGTCGGGAAATGATTCCCGGCTCTCCCCTTGCTCGCACTAGGAGAGTTGGAACACAGGGGGTCAAGCCACCATTCCCCAAACCCCCAAATGCCTCTTCCACTCCAGATGAACGTGACTGCCCTGAACAGCCTCGACTGTCACCCCGAGGCTCGACTCACCACACACTGACACGTGTGACAGCCCTGGAGTACCTCCAGGGAAAGCCCCAGATCCCTGTGTCTGCTCGACAGGGAGCCTGACACTGCTGTTGCAGATCGGGAGGAAAGTGGCCATGTACAGGAGACGAGGTGTGACTCCTCTGTGGGGCCACCAGGGAAACCCCAAGACCCAAATCAGCATGGGTGAGGAAAGCTCAGGCTCCGGCCTCAGATCCAGACGAGGACTGAGGACCCGGTGCCGACTGGGGAGAAATCCCCCAGAGGCCCCTCGCAACTTGCACGGATACTGGCCTCTCCTGAGGCCACAAGGACGGGTTCCTGGGGTCCCCGTCGTAACTCGAGAAAAATCAGGGGCTTCTCCCCTGCAGGAAGGGTGAGGCCCTTGTCCACTGCGGCATCTCGGGAGAAATCACCCCTTTCCTCTTGGACCTGGAAAGGCTCTGTCATACTCTTCCTGTGACCCACGAAGTTCCCCGACCCACCCGTACCCATTCGAGAGGAACACCGAGGGTCCCGCCCCGCCGTGACTCAAGAGGAGCAACGTTTTCCACTGCTCAGTTCCACATAAAGGTCCCTTTGCTTGCTTAGTCAGGAAAGGATTCCCAGAGCTCCCCTCACATCCCAAGAGGAGGCACTCGAACCAGGAGAGTCAGGAGGAACACCAGGGGTGGTGCTACCAATCCCCAAGACCCCAAATGCCTGGTCCACTCCAGATGAACCTGACTGCCCTTCACTTCCTCGACTGTCACCCCAAGGATCGACTCACGCCATGCTGGGATGTGTGACAGCCTTGGGGTACCTCGAGAGCAAGCCACAGATCCCTGTGTCCGCTCAACAGGGAGCCTGACACTGCTGCTGCAGCTCAAGAGGAAAGAGGCCATGCATGGCTCCACATGAAATGAGACTTTTCTCCCTTGTGGGGGCTCCAGGTGAACTCTAAGACCCATGTCAGCACAGGAGAAGAAAGCTCAGGGTCTCCCCTCAGATACAGACGAGGACTGAGGTAATGTCACTGACTGGGGAGGAATCCCCTGAGGCCCCCTCATAAAGCGCACGAGGACTGGCCTCTCCTGAGGCCACAGGGGCTGATCCCTGAAATCCACGTCTTAACTCGAGAGGACCCTGCCCTAACTCGAGAAAAATCAGGGGCTTCTCCCCTGCAGGCGTGGTGAGGCCCTTGTCCACTGGGCAGTCTCGGGGGAAATCACCCCTTCCATCTTGGACCTCGAAAGGCTCCTTCACACCCTTGCTGTGGCCTGCGAAGATCCCTGACCCACCCATCCACACTCGAGAGGAACACTAAGGGTCTTGCCGTGACTCAAGAGGAGCCCCATTTTACCCTGCTCAGCTCCAGATGAGGGTCCCTTTCTCTGCTCCATAGAGAAAGGATTCCTGGCACTGTCCTCTGATCCCAAGAAAAGGTGCTCGCACCGGGAGAGTTGGGAGGAACACGTGGGGTCATTCCACCATTCTCAGAGACCCACAAATGCCTTGTCCACTCCAGATGAACCTGACTGCCCTGCACTGCCTCGACTGTCACCCTGAGGATCGACTCACTCCACCCTGGCACGTTTGACAGCTCAGGGGTACCTCGAGGGAAAGACACAGATCCCTGTGTCTGCTCGATGGGGAGACTGACACTACTGCTGCAGCTCGGGAGGAAAGTGGCGGTGTATGTCTCCATGCGAGACGAGGCCTGATTCCCTTGTGGGGGCTGGAGGGAAACCCCAAGAACCTTGTCAGCACGGGTGAGGAAAGTTATGGCACCGGACTCAGCTCCACATGAGGACTGCGGGCTTGGTGCTGACGAGAGTAATCCCCAAAGGCCCTCGCAACATGCACAGAGACTAACCTCTTCTTAGGCCAAAGGGTTGCGTTCCTCGGTTTCCTGTCGAAACTCAAGAGGACCCCTCCGCAATTCAAGAAAAACCAGGAGCTTCTCCACTGCATGAGGGGTGAGGCCCTTGTCTATTGCATTGTCTTGGCATAAATCACCCCTTCCCTTTGGACCTCGAAAGGCTCCTTCACACCCTTGCTGTGATCCGTGAATATCCCCGACCCACCAGTCCTGCCGTGACTCAGGAGGAGCCTTGATTTCCCCTGGTCAGCTCCAGATGAGAGTCCCTTTTTCTGCTCAGTCATGAAAGGATTCCTGGCGCTCCTCTAGCATCCCAACAGGAGGCTCTCGCACCAAGAGAGTCAGGAGGAACACCAGGGGTGTTGCCACCATTCCCCAAGACCCCTGAATGCATCGTCCACTCTAGATGATCCTGACTGCCCTGAGCTGCCTCGAATGTCACCCTGAGGATTGACTCATGCCACGCTGGCACGTGTGACAGACTTGGGATACCTCGAAGGGAAGCCACAGATCCCTGTGTCCGCTCGACGAGGAGCCTGAAATTGCTGCTGCAGCACAAAAGGAAAGAGGCCGTGCACGGCTCCACGCCAAATGAGACCTGACTTCCCTGCGGGGGATCCAGGTGAACTCCAAGACCCATTTCAGCACAGGCGAAAAAAGCTCAGGCTCCGGCCTCAGATCCAGACGAAGACTGAGGTAACGGTGTGGACTGGTGAGGAATCCCCAGAGGCCTCTCATAACTCTGGAGGATCGATGCAGGCCACGCTGGCAATTTTGTCAGCCATCGGGTACCTCGAGGGCAAGCCACAGACCCCTGTGTCCTCTCGATGTGGAGCATGACTCTGCTGCTGCACCTCAGGAGGAAAGCGGCCGTGCACAACTCTATGCGAGACGAGGCCTGACTTCCCTGTGCTTTCTCCAGGGGAACTCCAAGACCCACGACAGCACTGGCGAGGAAAGCTCAGGCTCTCGCCTCAACTCGAGATGAGGACTGAGGACCTGGCCCAACTGGGGAGGAATCCCCAGAGGACCCTCACAACTCCCAAGGAGACTGGCTTCTCCTGAGGTCACAGGGGTGTCAGGCTCCCCATCAAGCGGACACAGGGATCTGCGGCTTGCCCTTGAGGTACCCCAGGGCTGTCACACGTGCCAGCATGGCCTTAGGCGATCCTTGGGGTGACAATGGAGGCCCAATGGGGACCCGTTCTAATTAGAGAGGAACCTGCTGCAACTCGAGAAAAAACAGGGGCTTCTCCCCTGCAGGTGGGGTAAGGCCCTTGTCTGCTGCGGCGTCTCGGGGGAAATCACCCCTTCCCTCTTGGACCTCGAAAGGCTCCTTCACACCCTTAATGTGACCCACGAAGTTCTTGACCCAACTGTCTCTACTCAACAGGACCACCAAGGTTCATGCCACGACTCAAGAGGAGCCCGGATTTGCCCTGCTCAGCTCCCAATGAGGGTCCCTTTCCCTGCTCCTTAGGGAAAGGTTTCCTGCTGCTCCCTTCAGATAGCAAGAGGTGGCCCTCACACCAGGAGAGTCGTCAGGAACACCAGGGGTAGTGCCACTATTCCCCAAGACCCCCAAATGCCTCGTCCACTCAAGTTGAACCTGACTGCTCTGCACTGCCTCCATTGTCACCCCAAGGATCGCCTAAGGCCATGCTGGCACGTGTGACAGCCCTGGGGTACCTCAAGGGCAAGCCGCAGATCCCTGTGTNNNCTTGATGGGGAGCCTGACACTGCTGTGGCAGCTCGGGAGGAAAGTGTCCCTGCATGGCTCCATGTAAGAAGAGGCCTGACTCTCCTGTGGGGGCTCCAGGGGAACTCCAAGACACATGTCAGCATGTGTGAGGAAAGCTCAGGCACGGGCCTCAGCACCAGACGAGGACTGAGGACACGGTGCCAACTGGGTAGGAACCCCCAGAGGTCCCTCAAATTCGCACGGAGACTGGCCTCTCCTGAGGCCACAGTGTGGGTCCCTGTGGCCCCCGTTGTAACTTGAGAGGACCGCACCACAACTCGTGAAAAACCAGGAGTTTCTTCCCTGCGGAGGGGGGGGGGGTGAGGTCCTTGTCTGCTCAGGAGTCTCGGAGGAAATCACCCCTTCCCTCTTAGATCTCGAAAGTCTTCTTCACACCCTTGCTATGACCATGACGTTCCTTAACCCACCCGTCCCCACTAAAGAGGAACAGCGAGCATCCCGCTAAGACTCAAGAGGAGCCCCGATTTCCCCTGCGTAGCTCCAGATGAGGGTCTCTTTCCCTGCTCTGTCGAGAAAGATTTCCCGGCACTCCCCTCACATCCCAAGAGGAGGCGCTCATCAGGAGAGTCAGGAGGAACACCAGGGATCATGTCACCATTTCCCAAGACACCCAAATGCCTCGCCAACTTAAGATAAACATTACTGCCCTGCACTGTCTCGACTGTCACCCCGAGGATCAATTCACGCCACTCTGGCAAGAGTGATATCCCTAGAGTACATGGAGGGCAAGCCACAGATCCCTGTGTCCGCTCCAGGGGAACCCCAAGACCCATGTCAGCACGGGCGAGGAAAGCTCAGGCTCCGGCCTCAGCTTGAGACGAGGACTGAGGACCCTGCACCGAGTAAGAAGATATCGCCAGAGGCCACTTGCAACTTGAAAGGAGACTGGCCTCTCCTGATGCCACAGCGGCGGGTCCCTGGGGTCCCCGTCATCACTCGAGAGGACACCCCACAACTTGAGAAAAACCAGGAGCTTCTCCCCTGCAGGTGGGGTGAGGCCCTTGTCCGCTGCAGCGTCTTGGTGGAAATCACCTGTTCCCTCTTGGACCTCAAAAGGCTCTTTCACACCCTTGCTGTGACCCACGAAGTTCCCTGACCCACCCGTTCCCACTTGAGAGGAACACCGAGAGTCCTGCCATGACTCTAGAGGAGCCCCATTTTCGCCTGCTCAGATCCAGATGAGGATCCCTTTCCCTGCTCCATTGGAAAAGGATTCCCGGCACTCCCCTTACATCCCAAGAGGAGGCACTCGCACCAGGAGAGTCGGGAGGAACACCAGGGGTCGTGCCACCATTCCCCAAGACCCCCAAAGGCCTTGTCCACTCCAGATAAACCTGACTGCCCTGCACTGCCTCGACTGTCACCCCGAGGATCGACTCACACCACGCTGGAATGTTTGACAGCCCTGGGGTACCTCAAGGGCAAGCCACAGATCCCTGTGTTTGCTCGAAGGGGAGCCTGACACTGCTGCTGCAGCTCAGGAGGAAAGCGGCCGTGCACGTCTCCATGGGATACGAGGCTTTACTCCCCTGTAGGGGCTCCATGGGTATCCCAAGGCTCATGTAAGCACCGGCAAGGAAAGCTCAGGCTCCAGCCTCAGCTTCAGAGGAGGACTGAGGAACTGGCGGCGAATGAAGAGAAATCCCCAGAGGCCCCTCGCAACTCTCACGGAGACAGGCTTATCCTGAGGCGACAGGGGAGGGTCCCTGGAGTCCCCTTCGTAACTCGAGAGGATTCTGCCACAACTTGAGAAAAACTAAGAGCTTCTCCCCTGCAGGCGGGGTGAGGCCCTGGTCCACTGTGCCGTCTTGGGGGAAATCATCCCTTCCCTCTTGGACCTCGAAAGGCTCCTTCACACCCTTGTTGTGACCCACTAGGTTTGCCGACCCATCCATCCCCATTGGAGAGGAACACTAGGGGTCCCACAGCGAGTCAAGAAGAGCTCCGTTTTCCCTGCTCAGCTCCATATGAGTGTCCCTCTACCTGCTCTGTCGAAAAAGTATTCCCGGCACTCCCGTCACATCCCAAGAGGAGGCGCTCGCACCAGGAGACTCGGAGGAACACCAGGGGTCTTACCACCATTCCCCAAGACCCCCAAAGGCCTCGTTCACTCCAGATGAATCTGACTGCCCTGCACTGCCTCAACTGTCACCCCGAGGATCGACTCAGGCACGCTGGCATGAGTGACAGCCCTGGGGTACCTCGAGGGCAAGCCACAGATCCCTGTGTCCCCTCGACTGGGAGCCTGACATTGCTGCTGCAGCTCGGGAGTAAAGCGGCCATGCACGTCTTCACACGAGACGAGGTCTGACTCCCCTGTGCAGGCTCCAAAGGTAGCCCAACACCCATTTCAGCACGGGTGAGGAAAGCTCAGGATTCCGCCTCGGAATCAGATGTGGACTGAGGGCCCGGCGCCGACTGGGGAGGAATCCCCAGAGGCCCCTTGCAACTCGCAGGGAGACTGGCCTCTCCTGAAGCCGGAGGAATGGGTCCCTGGGGTTCCATCACAACTTGAGAAAAACTAGGAGCTTCTCCCCTGCAGGTGGGGTGAGGCCCTTGTCTGCTCTGGCGTATTGGTGGAAATCACCCCTTCCCTCCTGGACCTTGAAAGGCTCCTTCACACGCTTGCTGTGACCCACGTAGTTCCCCGAGCCACCTGTCCCCACTCTAGAGGAACACTGAGGTTCCCGCTGCGACTCAAGAGGAGCCCTGATTTTCCCTGCTCAGCTCCAGATGAGTATCCCTTTCCCTGCTCGGTCAAGAAAGGATTCCCGGTGCTCCCCTCGCATCTCACGAGGTGGCACTCGAACCAGGAGAGTCGGGAGGAACACCACAGATCGTGTCACCATTTCCCAAGACCCCCAAAGGCCTCTTCCACTCCAGATGAACCTGACTGCCCTTCACTGCCTCAAGTGTCACCTCGAGGATCGGCTCACGCCACACTGGCATGTTTGACAGCCCTGGGGTACCTGGAGGGCAAGCCACTGATCCCTGTGTTGGCTCGATGGGGAGCCTGACACTGCAGCTGCAGCTCAGGAGGAAAGCGGCCGTGCACGTTTCCATGCGAGACGAGGGCTGACTCCCGTGTTGGGGGCTCCAGGGGAAAGCCAAGATCATGAAAGCACGGGCAAAGAAGTCTCAGTCTTCAGTCTCAGCTCCAGACGAGGTCTGAAGACCCAGCGCTGACTGGGAAAAAATCCCCAGAGTTCCGTCGCATCTCACTCGGGGACTGGCCTCTCCTGAGGCCACAGGGGCGGGTCCCTGGAGTCCCTGTCATAACTCGATCGGACCCCGCCGCAACTGGAGACAAACCAAGAGCCTTTCCCCTGCAGGAAGGGTGAGATTCTTGTCCGCTCTGGCGTCGCGGGGGAAATTACCCCTTCCCTCTTGGACCTCGAAAGGCTCCTTCACATCCTTGCTGTGACTCAAGATGTTCCCCGACCCACTCATCCCCACTCGAGAGCAACACTGAGGGTCCCGCCACGACTCAAGTGGAGCCCTGTTTTGCCCTGCTCTGCTTCAGATGAGGGTCCCATTCCCTGCTCCATCAGGGAAGGATTCCTGGGGCTCCCCTCACACCCCAAGAGGAGTTGCTCGCACCAGAATTTTTGCAATGAACACTCGGGGTCTTGCCACAATTCCCCGATAACCAAATGCCTCGTCCACTCCAGATGAACCTGACTACCCTGCACTGCCTCGACTATCACCCTAAGGATCGACTCACGCTATGCTGGCACGTGTCACAGCCCTGGGGTATGTCGAGGGCAAGCCACAGATCCTTGTGTCCACTCGACTGGGAGCCTGACACTGCTGGTGCATCTCGGGAGGAAAGTGGCCATGCACATCTCCACGCGAGATGAGGCCTGACTTTCCTGAGGGTCCCCCACCCCAAGACCCATGTCAGCACAGGCGAGGAAAGCTCAGGCTCCATCCTCAGACAAGGACTGAGGCCCTGGCGCTGACTGGAGAAGAATCTCCAGAGGCGCCTCACAACTTGCACAGAGACTGGCCTCTCCTGAGGCCACAGGGGCGGGTCCCTGGGGTCCCCTTCGTAACTTGAGAAGACCCAGCCGCACATCGAGAGAACCCTGGAGATTTTCCCCTGCAGGCGGTGTGAGGCCCTTTATGGCTTCAGAGTCTCGGGGGAAGTCACTGCTTCCCTCTTGGCCCTCGAAAGGTTCCTTCACACCCTTGCTGTGACCCACGAAGTTCTCAATCTACCTGTCCCCACATGAGAGGAAAACTGAGGGTCCTGCCATGACTAAAAATGAGCTCCCTTTTCCCCTGCTAAGCTCCAGATGAGGGTCCCTTTGCCTGCTCTGTCGGGAAATAATTCATGGTACTCCCCTCGCATCCCAAGAGAAGGTGCTCATACCAGGAGAGTTGGGAGGAAAACCAGGGGTTGTGCCAGCATTCCCCAAGATCCCCTAATGCCTCTTCCTCTCCAGATGAACCTGACAGCCCTGCACTGCATCGACTGTCACCCCGAGGATCGTCACGCCACGCTGGCACGTGTGACAGCCCTGTGTTACCTCGAGGGCAAGCAACAGATCCCTGTTTCCGCTTGACTGGGAGCCTGACACTCCAGCTGAAGCTCAGGAGGATGGCAGTCTTGCACGTCTCCAAGTGAGACGAGGCCTGGCTCCCCTGTGTGGCATCCAGGGGAACCCCAAGATCCATGTCAGCATGGGTAAGAATCGCTCAGGCTCCAGCCTCAGCTCCAGATGAATAATGAGGACCCAGCGCCAACTGGGGAGGAATACCCAGAGGCCCCTCGTAACTCGCACGGAGACTGGCCTCTCCTGAGGCCACAGGGGAAGGTCCTGGGGTCCCCGTCATAACTCGAGAGCACCCCACTGCACCTCGATAAAAACCTGGAACTTCTACCCTGTAGGCAAAGTGAGGCCGTTGTCCACTGTGGCTTCTCGGGTGAAATCACTTCTTCCCTCTTGGACCTCGAAAGGCTCCTTCACACCCTTGCTGTGACCCATGAAGTCCCCCAACCCACCCGTCCCCACTCAGGAGGAACACCGAGAGTCCCGCCTTGACAAAGTGGAGCCCTGTTTTCTCCTGCTCAGCTTCAGATGAGGGATATTTTCCCTGCTCCCTCAGGAGAGGATTACCGGCACTCCCCTCACATCCCAAGAGGAGGCACTCGCTCCACTAGAGTTGGGAGGTTCACCAGGTGTTGTGCCACCATTCCCCAAGACCCTCAAATTCCTCATCTACTCCAGATGAACCTGACTGCCCTGTTCCTTTTTGACTGACACCCGAGGATTGACTCACGCCACGCTGGCACGTGTGACAGCCCTGGGGTACCTCAAGGGCAAGCCACAGATCCCTGTGTCTGCTTGACGGGAAGCCTGACACTCCTGCTGCAGCTCGGGAAGAAAGCGGCTGTGCACGTCTCCACATGACACGAGTCCTGACTCCCCTATGGGGTCTCCAGGGGTACCCAAAGACCCATGTCAGCACGGGCGAGGAAAGCTCAGGCTCTGGCCTCAGGTCCAGACGAGGACTGAGGATCCGGCATTGACTGGGGAGGAATCTCCAGAGGCCCCTCACAACTCGCAAGGAGACTGGCCTCTCCTGAGGCCACTCATCGGGTGCCTGTGGTCCCTGGTGCAACTTGAGAAAACCCAGCCCCAACTCGTGAAAAAAAAGAAGCTTCTCCCCTGCAGGCAGGGTGAGGCCCTTGTCCACTGTGGCGTCTCAGGGGAAATCATGCCTTCCCACTTCGACCTGGAAAGGCTCTTTCACTCCCTTGTGACTCACAAAGTTCCCTGACAGACCCGTCCTAATGGAGAGGAACACTGAGGGTTCCTCTGCGACTCAAGAGAAGCCGCGTTTAACCCTGCTCATCTACAGATGAGGGTCCATTTCCCTGTTCTGCCAGGAAAGGATTCCCGGCACACCCCTCGAATTGTAAGAGGAGGCACTTGCACTAGGGAGTTGGGAGGAACACCAAGATTCGTGCCACCATTCCCCAAGTCCCCCAAATGCCTGGTCCACTTCAGATGAAACTGACTGCCCTGCACTGCCTCGACTGTCACCCCGAGGATAGACTCATGCCACGCTGGCACATGTGACAGCCCTGGGGTACGACAAGGGCAAGCCACAGTTCCCTGTTCCGCTTGATGGGGAGCCTGACACTGCTGCTGCGGCTCCGGAGGAAAGTGGCCTTGCACGTCACCATGCGGGACGAGGCCTGACTCCCCTGTGGGGGATCCAGGGGAACCCCAAGGCCAATGTCAGCACGTGCAAAGAAAGCTCAGGTTCCAGGCTCAGCTCCTGATGAGGACTGAGGACCCGGCACCGACTGGGGAGGAATACCCAGAGGACCCTTGCAACTTGCACGGAGACTGGCCTCTCCTGAAGCCACAAGGGTGGTTCCCTTGGGTCCCCATCACAATGTGAGAGGACCCCGTCTCAACTCGAGAAAAACCAATAGCTTCTCCCATCCAAGCTGGGAGAGGCCGTTGTTCACTGTGGCATCTCGGGGGAAATCACCCCTTCCCTCTTGGACCTTGAAAGGGTCTTTCACACTTTTGCTGTGACCCACGAAGTACCCAGATCCACCCGTCCCCACTCGAGAAGAACACTGAAGGTCCCGCCGTGACTCAAGAGGAGCCCCGTTTTCCCCTGCTTAGCAACAGATGAGGGTCCCTTTCCCTGCTCTGTTGGAAAAGGTTTCCGGGCGCTCCCCTCACATCCCAAAAAAAAGGCGCTCACACCAGGAGGGTTGGGAAGAACACCAGGGGTCGTGCCAACATTCCCCAAGACCTCAAATACCTCGTCCACTCCAGATGAACCTGCCTTCCCTGCACTGCCTCGACTATCACCTTGAGGATTGACTCACTGCATGCTGGCACTTGTGAAAGCCCTGGGGTACCTCAAGGGAAAGCCACAGATCCCTGTGTCTGCTCGACGGGGAGCCTAACCCTGCTGCTGCAGCTAGGGAGGAAAGCGGCCATGCACGTCTCCATGCGAGACGAGGCATGACTCCTCTGAGGGGCCTCCAGGGGAACCCCAAAATCCATGTGAGCATGGGCGAGGAAAGCTCAGGCTTTAGCCTTAGCTCCAGATGAAAACTGAGGACCCGGTGCCAACTGAGGAGGAATCCCCAGAGGCCCCTAGCAAGTCTTCCGGAGACTGGCCTCTCCTGAAGCCACAGGGGAGGGTCCCTGGGGTCCCAGTCGAAACTCAAGAGCACCCCGCCGCAACTCGATAAAAACCAGGAGCGTCTCCCCTGCAGGCTGGGTGAGGCTCTTGTCCACTGCAGTGTCTCAGAGGAAATCACCCCTTTCCTCTTGGACCTCAAAAGGCTCCTTTACACCTTTGCTGCGACCAACGTTGTTCCCCGAACTACCCTTCCCCACACGAGAGGAACACCGAGGGTCCCGCCGTGATTCAAGGGGAGCCCAGTTTTCCCCTGCTCAGCTCCAGATGAGGGTCTATTTCCCTGCTCCATCGGGAAAGGATTCCCTGCACTCCCCTTGCATCACAAGAGGTGGGGGCTCGCCTCAGGAGAGACAGGAGTAAATCCAGGGGTTGTGCTACCATTCCACAAGACCCCCAAATGCCTCAGTCCACTCCAGATGAACCTGACTGCCCTGCACTGCCTCGACTGTCACCCCAATGATTGACTCAAGCCACTCTGGCACATGTGACAGCCCTGT
>SJYF01002895.1:271147-302785 GCA_006410515.1 Procapra przewalskii
AGCCACAGATCCCTGTGTCTCCTCAACAGGGAGCCTGATCCTGCTGCTGTAGCTCAGGAGGAAAGCCGCCGTGCATGTCTCCATGTGAGATGAGGCCTGACACCCCATGGAGTCTCCAGGGGCAACCCAAGACCCATGTCAGAACAGGCGAGGAAAGCTTAGGCTCTGGCCCAGCTCCAGACGAGGACTAAGGATGCGGTGCTGACTGGGGAGGAATCCCAGAATCCCCTCGCACCTCGCAGTGAGACTGACCTCTCCTGAGGCTACAGGGGCTTGTCCCTGGTTTCCCTGTCATAACTCTAGAAGACCCCGCCACAACTCGAGAAAAACCAGGAGCTTCTCCCCTGCAGGCAGGGTGAGGCCCTTGTCTGCTGAAGCATCTCAGGGGAAATCACCCCTTCCTTCATGGACCTGGAAAGACTCCCTCACACTCTCGCTGCGACCCACTTAGTTCCCCGACCAACAGTTTCTCACTCAAGAGGAATACCGAGGGTCCCACAGTGACTCAAGAGGAACCCCGTTTTCCCGTGCTCAACTCCAGGTGAGGGTCCCTTTCCCTGCTCCATCGGGAAAGGATTCCTGGTGCTCCCCTCACCTCTCAAGACAAGGTGCTCGCCCCAGGAGAGTTGAGAAGAACTCCAGGGGTTGTGCCACCATTCTCCAAGGCCCCCAAATGCCTCAGTCCACTCCAGATGAACCTGATTGCCCTGCACTGCCTCGACTGTCACTCTGAGGATTAACTGATGCCACGCTGGCACGTGTGAAAGCCCTGTGGCACCTCGTGGGCAAGCCACAGATCCCTGGGTCTCCTCGACGGGGAGCCTGATCATGCTGCTACAGCTCGGGTGGAAAGCATCGTGCACGTCTCCACGTGAGATGAGGCCTGACTCCCCTGTGGAGGCTCCAGGGAAACACCAAGACCCATGTCAGCATGGGTGAGGAAAGCTCAGGCTCTGGCGTCAGCTACAGATGAGGACTGAGGACCTGAAGCCGACTGGGGAAAAATCCCCAGAGGCCCCTTGCAACTCGCAAGGAGACTGGCCTCTCCTGAGGCCACAGGGGCGGATCCTTGGGGTCCCCGTGGTAACTCTAGAGTACCCCAGCAGAACTCGAGGAAAACCAGAAGTTTCTCCCCTGCAGGTGGGGTTGGCCCCTGTAGGCTGAAGCATCTCAGTGGAAATCA
Source organism: Procapra przewalskii (assembly GCA_006410515.1). Lineage (NCBI taxonomy): Eukaryota > Metazoa > Chordata > Mammalia > Artiodactyla > Bovidae > Procapra > Procapra przewalskii. Next base: position 272,331 of record SJYF01002895.1, read on the forward strand.
CCCCTTCCCTCTTGGACCTCGAAAGGCTCCTTCACTTCCTTGATGCGACCCACAAAATTCCCTGACCCACCCATCCCCACTTGAGAGGAACACCCAGCTTCCCACCGCGAATCAATAGGAGCCCCGTTTTCCCCTGCTCAGCTCCAGATGTGGGTCCATTTCCCTGCTCGGTCGGGAAAGGATTGCCGGCTCTTCCCTCGCCACCCAAGAGGATGCACTCACCCCAGGAGAGTCAGCAGGAACTCCAAAGGTCTTGCTACTATTTCCCAAGACCTCCAAATGCCTCAGTTCACTCTAGATGAACGTGCTTGCCCTGCACTGCCTCAAATGTCAACCCAAGGATTGACTCACGCCACGCTGGCATGTGTGACAGCCCCGTTGCACCTCAATGGAAAGCCACAGATCCTTGTGTCTCCTCTACAGTGAGCCTGACCCTGCTGCTGCAGCTTGGGAGGAAAGCGGTCGTGCACGTCTCCAGTTGAGACGAGGCCTGAAACCCCTATGGAGGCTCCAGGGGAACCCCAAGACCCATGTCGGCACTGGCGAGGAAAGCTCAGGTTCCAGCTTCAGCTCCAGATGAGGACTGAGGACCCAGCGCTGACTGGGGATAAATCCCCAGAGGTCCCTGGCAACTCGCACGGAGACTGGCCTCTCCTGAGGCCACAGGTGTGGGTCCCTGAGGTCCCCACTGTAACTTGAAAGGACCCCACCAAAAATCCATTAAGACCAGGAGCTTCTCCCCTGCAGGAGGGGTGAGGCCCTTGTCTGCCGTGCCATCTCAGGGGAAATCACCCCTTCCCTCTTTGACCCTGAAAGGCACCTTCACACTCTTGCTGCGACCCACGAAGTTCCCCAAGCCACCAGTCCCCACTCGAGAGGAACAACGAGGTACCCACCGCAACTCAAGAGGAGCCACGTTTTCCCCTGCTCAGCCCCAGATGAGGGTTTTTTTCCCAGCTCCTTGAGAAAGGTTTCCCTGTGATCCCCTCACATCTCAGAGGAGGCACTTGACACAGGAAAGCCGGGAAGAACTCCTGGGCCATGCCACCATTTCCCCAAAAAACCCAATGCCTCAGTCCACTCCAGATGAAACTGATTGCCCTGCAATGCCTCGTCTGTCACCCCGAGGATCGACTCAGGCACGCTGGCATGAGTGACAGCCCTGGGGTACCTCAAGAGCAAGCCACATGTCACTGTGTTTGCTCGACGGGGAGCCTCACCCTGCTGCTGCAGCTCGGGAGGAAAGCGGCCACCCACGTCTCCATGCGAGACAAAGCCTGACTCCCCTCTGGAAGCTCCAGGAGAACCTCAAGACCCATGTCAGCACAGGCGAGGAAAACTCAGGCTCCGGCATTGGCTCCAGATGAGTACTGAGGACCCGGCGTTGACTGGGGAGGAATCCCCAGAGGCCCCTTGCACCTCGCACTGAGACTGGCCTCTCCTGAGTCCACAGGGGTGGGTCCCTGGGGTCCCCATCGGAAATCCATCATAAGATGAGAGGATGACACCACAACTCAAGTAAATCCAGGAACTTCTTTCCTGCAGGCAGGGTGAGGCCCTTATCCACTGGGGTGTCTCTGGAGAAGTCAGTCCTTCACTCTTGAAACTCAAAAGGCTCCTTCACACCCTTGCTGTGACCCACGAAGTTTGCCGACCCACCTGTCCTCACTCGAAAGGAACACCGAGAGTACCGCCACGGCTCAAGAGGAGCCCCTGTTTCCCCTGCTCAGCTTTAGATGAGGGTCTCTTTACCTGTTCCATCAGGAAAGTATTCCTGGCACTCCCCTCACCTCCCAGAGGAGGCACTCACCCCAGGACTGTCAGGAGGAACTCCTGGGGTCGTGCTACTATTCCCCAGGATCTCCAAATGCCTTAGTCCACTCCAGATGAATCTGTTTGCACTGCACTGACTAGACTGTCACTGTCATGAGGATCGACTCATGCCACACTGGCACGAGTGACAGCCCTGTGGCACCTCTAGGGCAAGCCATAGATCCTTGTGTCCCCTAGTCAGGGAGCCTGACCCTGGTGCTACATCACCTCCAAGAGGAGGCATTCTCAGTAGGAGAGTCAGGAGAAACTCCAGGGGTCGTGCCACCATTTCCCAGGACCCCCAAAGTTCTCAGTCCTCTCCAGATGAATCTCATTGCCCTGCACTGCCTTGACTGTCACACCGAGGATCAACTCATGCCATGCTGGCACATGTGACTGCCCTGTGGCACCTCGAGGGCAAGCCACAGAACCCTGTGTCCGCTCGATGGGGAGCCTGACCCTGCTGCTGCAGTCGGGAGGAAAGCGGCCGTGCATGTCTCCTGGCGAGACGAGGCCTGACTCCTCTGTTGAGGCTACAGGGAATCCCAAACCCCATGTCAGCACTGGCAAGGAAAGCTCAGGCTCCGGCATCAGCCTCAGAAGAAAACTGAGGACCCGGCACCGACTGGGGAGGAATGCCCAAAGGCCCCTGACAACTTGCACGGAGACAGGCCTCTCATGAGGCCACAGGGGCTGGTCCTTGATTCCCTGTATTAAGTAGAGAGGACCCCACCACATCTCGAAAAAACCAGGAGCTTCTACCTGCCGGCCGGCTGAGGCACTTGTCCACTGTGGAGTCTCGGGGGAAATCACACCTTTCTTCTTGAACCTAGAAAAACTCCTTCACACCCTTGCTGTGACCCAAGAAGTTTCGCGACCCATCCATCTCCACTCGAGAGGAACACCGAGGCTCTATCCGCGACTCAACAGAAGCCCCGTTTTCCCCTGCTCAGCTGCAGATAAGGGTACCTTTCCCTGCTCCATCTGGAAAGGATTCCCGGGGCCTGCCTTGCCTCACAAGAGGAGGCGCTCACCCCAGGAGAGTTGGGAAGAACTACAGTGGTCGTACAACCATTCCCCAAGACCCCCAAATGTTTCAGTCCACTCCAGATGAACCGGAATGCCCTGCACTGCCTCAACTGTCACCTCAAAGATCGACACACACCACGCTGGCACGTGGAACAGCCCTGTGGAACCTCCAGGGCAACCCACAGATCCCTGTGTCCATTCGAGGGGGAGCCTGACACTGCTGCTGCAGCTCGGGAGGAAAGCTGCCATGCAAGTCTCCATGCGAGACAAGGCCTGACTCCCCTGTGGAGGCTCCAGGGGAACCCCAAGACCCATGTCTGCATGGGCGAGGAAAGCTCAGGCTTCGGCCTCAGCTCCAGACGAGGACTGAGGACTGGCACCTCCTGGGGAGGAATCCCCAGAGGCCCCTCGCAACTAGCTTGGAGTCTGGCCTCTCCTGAGGCCCCAGAGGTAGTTTCCTGGGGTCCCCATTGTAACTCTAGAGGACCCTGCTGAAACTCGAGAAAAACCAGGAGCTTCTCCCCTGCTGGCGGGGTGTGGCCCTTGTCTGCTGCGGTGTCTCAGGGGAAATCACCCCTTCCCTCTTGGACCTCGAAAGGCTCCTTCACACCCTGGCTGCGAACCACGAAGTTCCCTGACCCACCTGTCCCACTTGAAAGGAACACCGAGGGTCCTGCCACTACTCAAGAGGAGCCTCGTTTTCCCCTGTTCAGCTTCAGATGATGTTCCCTTTCCCTGATCTTTTGGAAAAAGATTCTCGGAGATCCCATTGCCTCCCAAGAGGAGGCGCTTGCTCCAGGAGAGTCAGGAGGAACACCAGGGCCATGGCACGATTCCCCAAGACCCCAAATGCCTCAATCCACTCCAAATGAACTTGGTTTCCCTGCACTGCCTCTACTGTCACCCAGAGGATCGACTCATGCCATGCTGGCACGTGTGACAGCCCTGTGGCACGTCAAGGGCAAGCCACAGAGGCCTGTGTCCACTTGACGGGGAGCCTGACCCAGGTGCTGCAGCTCGGGAGGAAAGCGGCCGTGCATGTCTCTATGCGAAATGAGACCTGACATCCCTGTGGAGACTCCTGGGGAACTCCATGACCCAAGTCGCTTGGGTGAAGAAAGCTCAGGCTCTGGCCTCAGCTCCAGACAAAAACTGAGGACCAAGCACCGACTAGGGAGGAATCCCCAGAGGCCCCTGGAAACTCGCACAGAGACTGGCCTCACCTGAGGCCACAGAGCCGGGTCTTTGGGGTCCCGTCATAACTCGAGAGGACCCTGCTGCAACAAACCAGGATCTTCCCCTGGCAGGTGGGGTGAGGCCCTTGTCTGCTGCAGCGTCTCGGGAGAAATCACCCCTTCCCTCTTGGACTTCGAAAGGCTCCTTCACAACCTTGATGTGACCCTCGAAGTTTCCCTACCCACAAGTCCCTGCTCGAGAGGAACACCGAGGGTCCCCCTGTGACTCAAGAGGAGCCCTGTTGTTCCCTGCTCAGCTCAAGATGAGGGTCCCTTTCCTTGCTCCAAAGGGAAAGAATTCATGATGCTCCCCTCGCCTCCCAAGAGGAGGCGATCGCCCCAGGAGAGTCGAGAGGAACTCCAGGGGTCATGCCACAATTCTCCAAGACCCCCAATGCCTCAGTTCACTCCAGATAAACCTGATTGCCCTGCACTGCATCAACTGTTACTCCTAGGATCGACTCATGCCATGCTGTCATGTGTGACAGCCCTGTGGCATCTCTAGGGCAAGCCATAGATCCCTGTGTCCCCTAGACAGGGAGCCTGACCCTGGGGCTCCCCTCGCCTCCAAGAGGAGGCATTCGCCCCAGAGGAGTCAGGAGGAATCCAGAGGTCGTGCCACCATTCCCCAGGACCCCCAAATGCCTCAGTCCTCTCCAGATGAAGCTGATTGCCCTGCACTGCTTCGACTGTCACACCAAGGAGCGACTCACACCATGCTGGCCCATGTGACAACCCAGTGGCATCTCGACAGCAAGCCACAGAACCCTGTATCAGCTCAATGGGGAGACTTTCCCTGCAGCTGCACCTCGGGAGGAAAGCGGCCATGCAGGTCTCATGCGAGACGAGGCCTGACTCCCCTGTGGAGGCTCCAGGTGAACCCCATGACACACGTCGCATGGGCGAGGAAAGCTCAGGCTCTGGCCTCGGCCTCAGAAGAGGACAGAAGACCTGGCGCCGACTGGGGAGGAATCCCCAGAGGCCCATCGACACTCGCTCGGAGACTGTCCTCTCCTCACGTCACAGGGGCGGGTCCCTGGGTTCCCTGTCATAAATCGAAAGGACCCCGCTGCAACTAGGGAAAACCAGGAGCTTCTCCCCGCAAGGTGGAGTGAGGCCCTTGTCGCTGGGATGTTTCGGGGAAATCATCCCTTCCCTCGTGGACCTCAAAAGTCTCTTTCACACCCTTGCTGCGACACATGAAGTTCCCCGACCCACCCGTCTACACTCGATAGGAACACCGAGAGTCCTGCCAAGACTTAAGAGGAGCCCTGTTGTTCCCTGCTCAGCTCCAGATGAGGGTCCCTTTCCCTGCTCCATAGGGAAATGATTCCCGGCGCTCCCCTCACTCCCAAGAGGAGGCGCTCGCTTCAGGAGCGTCAAAAGGAACTCCAGGGTTTGTGCCACAATTCCCCAAGAACCCCAAATGCCTCAGTCTACTCCAGATGAAACTGATTGCCCTGCACTGCATCGGCTGTCACCCTGAGGATCGACTCATGCCATACTGCCATTTCTGAGAGCCCTGTGGCACCTCGAGGGCAAGCCAAAGATCACTGTGTCCGCTGGAAGGGGGTCTAGACACTGATGCTGCAGCTCGGGAGCAAAGCAGCCATGTAAGTATCCATATGAGACGAGGACTGACTCCCCTGTGGAGGCTCCAGGGGAACCCTGAGAAACATGTCAGCTCAGGTGAGGAAAGCTCAGGCTCTGGCCCCAGTAACAGAAGAGGACTGAGGACCCGCCCCCTACTGGAGAGGAATCTCCAGAGGCTCCTCGCAACTCACATGGAGACTGGCCTCTGCTGAGGCCACAGAGGAGGGTCCCAAGGGTCCCCTTCATAATTTGAAAGAACCCCGCTGAAACTCGAGAAAAAAACAGGAGCTTCTCCCGTGCAGGCGGGGTGAGGCCATTGTCCACTGCAGCGTCTCAGGGGATATCACCCCCTCCCTCTTGGACCTTGAAAGGCTCCTTCACACCCTTGCTGCGAACCACGAAGTTCCCTGACCCACCTGTCCTCATTCGAGAAAAACCCCGAGGGTCCTGCTGCGACTCAAGAGGAGCCCCGTTTTCCCCTGCTCAGCTCCAGATGATGGTCCCTTACTCTGCTCTTTTGGAAAAGGATTCTTGGCACTCCCATCGCCTCCCAAGAGGAGGAGCTCACTCCTGGAGAGTCGGGAGGAACACTAAGAGTGGTGCCACCATTCCCCAAGACCCCCAAATGCCTCAGTCCACTCCAAATGAACTTGATTGCCCTGCACTACCTCGACTGTCACTCCGAGGATCGACTCACGCCACGCTTGCACGTGTCACAGCCCTCTGGCACCTCAATGGAAAGCCACAGATCCCTGTGTCATCTCGACAGAAAGCCTGACTCTGCTTCAGCAGCTCGGCACGTAAGCAGCCGTGCACGTCTCTATGCAAGAAAGGCCTGACTCCCCTGTGGAGGTTCCAGGGGAACCCCAAGACTCATGTCATCACGGGTGAGGAAAGCTCAGGCTCTGGCCTCAGCCCAGACGAGGACTGAGGACCTGGCGTAGACTGAACAAGAATCCCCAGAGGCCCCCCGCAACTCGCACGGAGACTGGTCTTCCCTGAGGCCACAGGGGCCGGTCCCTGGGGTCCCCGTCATAACTAGAGAGGACCCCGCCGCAACTCCAGACAAACTAGGATCTTCCCCCAGCAGGCGGGGTGAGGCCTTTGTCCGCTGTGGCATCTCAGGGGAAATCACCCCTTCCCTGTTGGACTTCAAAAAATTCCTTCACAACCTTGTTGTGACCCTTGAAGTTCCCTGACTCATATGTCCCCACTCAAGAGGAAAACCCAGGGTCACGCCGGGACTCAACAGGAGTCCCATTTTCCCCTGCTCAGCTCCAGATGATGGTCCCTTTTGCTGATCCATGGGGAAAGGATTCCCGGTGCTCCCCTCACCTCCCAAAAGGAGGCACTCTCCCCAGGAGAGTTGAGAAGAACGCCAGGGGTCATGCCACCATTCTCCAAGACCCCCCAAATGCCTCAGTCCACTCCAGATGAAAGTGATTGACCTGAACTGCCTTGACTGTCACCCCGAGGCTCGACTCCCGACACAATGGCATGTGTCCAAGCCCTGGGGTACCTCGAGGGCAAGCCACAGATCCCTGTGTATGCTCGACAGGGAGCTGACACTGCTGCTGCACCTGGGAAAGCTAGCGGACATGCAGGTGTCCAGGCGAGAAGAGGCCAGACTCCCCTGTGGGGGCTCCAGGAGCACTACAAGACTTATGTCAGCACAGGCGAGGAAAGCTCAGGCTCCGGTCTCAGCACCAGATGGGGCCTGAGGACCCGGTGACGAATGGGGAGGAATCTCCAGAGGCGCCTGACAACCAGCACGGACACTGGCCTCTCCTGAGGACACAGGGGCGGGTCCTTGAAATCCCTGTCGTTACTTGAGAGGACCACACCACAACTCGAGAAAAACCAGAAGCTTCGCCCCTGAAGGCGGGGTGAGGTCCTTGTCCACTGGGGCATCTCTGGAAAAATCACCCCTTCCCTCTTGGACCTCGAAAGGCTCCTTCACACCCTTGCTGTGACCCAAGACGTTCCCCGCCCCACCCATCACCACTCGAGAGGAACCCGGAGGGTCCTATCATGACTCAAGAGGAGCCCCGTTTTCCCCTGCTCAGCTCCAGATGAGGGTCCCTTTCCCTGCTCCATCAGGAAAAGATTCCCGGCGCTCTTCTCGAATCTCAAGAGGAGGCGCTCACACCAGGATAGTCTAAAGGGGCATCAGGGTTCAAGCCACCATTCCCCAAGACCCCCAAATGCCTCGTCCACTCCAGATGAACCTGACTGCCCTGCAGTGCCTCGACTGTCACCCCGAGGCTCGACTCCCAACACACTGTCACATGTGACAGCCTTGAGGTACCTCAAGGACAAGCCCCAGATCCCTGTGTCCGCTCGACAGGGAGCCTGACCCTGCTCGGGCAGCTGGGGAGGCAAGCGGCCATGCACATCTCCAGGCGAGATGAGACCTGACTCCCCTGTGTGGGTTCCAGTGGAACCCCAAGACCTATCTCATCACGGGGGAGGAAAGCTCAGTTTCCAGCCTCAGCACCAGACGAGGCCTTTGGACGTGGCGACGACTGTGGAGGAATCCCCAGAGGCGACTGGCAACTGGCACGGAGACTGGCTTCTCCTGAGGCCACAGGGGCGGGTCGCTGGGGTCCCCGTGTAACTCGAAAAAAAACCAGAAGCTTCTCCCCTGCAGGCCTGGTGAGGCCTTTGTCCACTGTGGTGTCTGGGGGAAATCACCCCTTCCATCTTGGACATAGAAAGGCTCCTTCACACCCTTGCTATAACCCTAGAAGTTCCTTGCCCACCAGTTCCCACTCGAGAGGAACACCTAGGGTCCCACCGTGACATAAGTGGATCCCCGTTTTCCCCGCTTCGCTCCAGATGAGGGTCTCTTTCCCTGCTCTGTCGAAGAAGAGTTCGCATAGATCCCCTTGCATCCCAAGAAGAGGAGCTCGCACCAGAAATGTCGGGAGGAGCATCAGGGGTTGGGCCACCATTCCCCACGACCCTCAAATGCCACGTTCACTCCAGATGAACCTGACTGCACTGCACTGCCTCGACTGTCACCCTGAGAATCGACACCCAACAGACTGGCATGTGTGACATCCCTGGGTACCTTGAGGGTAAGCCACAGATACCTGTGTCCGCTTGACAAGGAGCCTGACACTTCTGCTGCAGCTGGGGAGGAAAGTGGCGTGTACATCTCCAGGCGAGATGAGGCCTGACTCTCCTGTGGAAGCTCAAGGGGAACGCCAAGACCTATGTCAGCATGGGTGAGGAAAGCTCAGGCTCCAGCCTCAGCACCAGACAAGACCTGAGGACCAGGCGACTACTGGGGAGGTATCCCCAGAGGCGACTGACAGCTGACACAAATACTGGCTTTCTCTGAGGCCACAGGGGCGGGTCCCTGAAGTCCGCGTCGTAACTCGAGGGAACCCCGCCACAACTCGAGAAAAAAATAGGAGCTTCTCCCCTGCAGGCGGGGTGATGCCCTTTTCCACTGTGGCATCTTGGGGGAAATCACCCCTTCTCTCTTGGACCTCGAAAGGCTCCTTCACACCCTTGCTGTGACCCAAGAAGCTCCTTTCCGCACCCGTCCCCACACGAGAGGAACCTTGAGGGTCCCACCGCAACTCAAGAGTAGCCCCGTTTTCCCCTGCTCACCTCCAGATGAGGGTCTCTTTCCCTGCTCCGTTGGGAAAGGGTTCCTGGCGCTCCCCTTGAACCCCAAGAGGAGGCACTCTCACCAGGAGAGTCGGGAGAATTATCAGGGCTCAGGCCACAATTCCCCAAGACCCCCAAATGCCTCTTCCACTCGAGATGAACCTGACTATCTACATTGCCTCGACTGTCATCCCGAGGATCGACTCCCGACACAATGGCACGTGTCCCAGCCCCGGGATACCTCGAGGGCAAGCCACAGATCCCTGTGTATGATCGACAGGGAACTGACACTGCTGCTGCAGCTGGGGAAGCTAGTGACCGTGCACAACTCCAGGCGAGACGAGGCCTGACTCCTTTGTGGGGGCTCCAGGGGTACCTCAAGACATATGTCAGCACGGGCGAGGAAAGGTCAGACTCCGGCCTCAGGACCAGACGGGGACTGAGGACCCGTGACGACTGGTGAGGAATCCCCAGAGGCGCCTGGCAACTGTTACGGAGACTGGCTTCTCCTGAGGGCACAGGGGTGGGACCCTGTGGTCCGTGTCATAACTCGAGAGGACCCGCCTCAACTCGAGAAAAACCAGAAGCTTCTCACTTGCAGGTGGCGTGAGGCCCTTGTCTGCTGCGGCGTCTCTTGGGAAATACCCCTTTCCCTCTTGGACCTCGAAAGGCTTCTTCAAACCCTTTCTGTGACCCAAGAAGTTCCCCGCTCCACCCATCCCCACTCAAGAGGAAATCCGAGGGTCCGGCCGCAGCTCAAGAAGAGCCCCGTTTTCCCGTGCTCATCTACAGATGAGGGTCGCTTTTCCTGCTCTGTTGGGAAAGGGCTCCCGGCGCTCTTCTCCCATCCCAAGAGGAGTCGCTCACACCAGAAGAGTTGGGAGGAGTGTCAGCATTCGGGACACCATTACTCAAAACCCCCAAATGCCTCGTTCACTCCAGATGAACCTGACTGCCCTGCACTGGCTTGACTCTCACCCCAATGATCGACATCTGGACACACTGGCATGTGTGACAGCCCTGTTGTATCTCGAGGGCAAGCCACAGTTCACTGTGTCCACTGGACTGGGAGCCTGACCCTGCTGTGGCAGCTGGGGAGGAAAAGGGCCGATCACGTCTCCAGGATAGACCAGGCCTGACGCCCCTGTAGTATCTCCATTGGAAGCCCAAGACCTATGTCAGCATGGGAGAGGAAAGCTCAGGCTCTGGCTTCAGCACCAGATAAGGACTGAGGACACTGAGACGACTGGGGAGGAAATTCAGAGTCGCCTGGCAACTGGCAGGCAGACTGGCCTCTCCTGAGGCCACAGGGGCGGGTCATTGGGGTCACCGTCATACCTCGAAAGTTACCCTTTGCAACTCGGGAAGCACCAAAAACTTCTCCCCTGCAGGCAGGTTGAGGCTCTTGTCTGCTGCAGTGTCTCGGGGAGCTCACCCCTTCCCTCTTGGACCTGGAAAGGCTCCATCTCACAGTTGCTGTGACCCTAGAAGTTCCCCGCCCCAACCAACCCCACTCAAGAGGAACCCCGAGGATCCTGCCACGACTCAAGATGAGCCGTGTTTCACCTTGCTCAGCTCCAGACGTGGGTCCCTCTTCCAGTTCCATCTGGAAAGGGTTCTCAGTGCTCCCCTCGCATCCAATTGCAGGCGTTCCCATCAGGCGAGTCGGAGGAGCATCAGGTGTCGGCCCACAATCCCCAAGACACCCAAATGCCTCAGCGCTCCAGATGAACCTGACTACCCTGAACAACCTCAACTGTCACTTCTAGGCTCGAGTCCTGACACACTGGCCGTGTGAAGGCCTGGTGAACCTCGAGGACAAGCCACAGAACCCTGTGTCTGCTCGACGCAGAGCCTGACACTGCTGCTGCAGCTGGGGAGGTAAGAGGCTGTGCACGTCTCCAGACGAGATGAGGCCTGACTCCCAGGTGGGGGCTCCAGGAGAAACCCAAGACCTATGTCAGCACGGGGGAGGACACCTCAGGCTCCGGCCTCAGCACCAGACTAGGACTGAGTACCCGGTGATGACTGGGGAGTTATCCCAGAGACGCCTGGTAACTGACACGGAGACTGGCCTCTCCTGAGGCAACAGAGGTGGGTCCCTGGGGTCCCCGTGTAACTCAAGAAAAACCATAAGCTTCTCCCCTGCAGGCCTGGTGACGCCTTTGTTCACTGCAGCATCTCGGGGGAAATCACCGCTTCCATCTTGGACCTCGAAGGTCTCATTCACGCACTTGCTGTAACCCTAGAAGTTCCTCGCCCACCAGTCCCCACTCGAGAGGAACCCCGAGGCTCCCACCGCAACTTAAGTGGATCACAGATTTGCCCGCTTAGCTCCAGATGAGGGTCTCTTTCCCTGCTCCATCTAAGAAAGGTTTGCATAGATCCCCTCGCATCACAAGAGGAGGCAATCGCACCAGGAGAGTTGGGAGGAGCATCAGGGGTCAGGCCACCATTCCCCAGAACCCTCAAATGCCTCTTCCATTCCAGATGAACCTGACTTCCGTGCATTGCCTCAACTGTAACCCGAAGGTTCAATTCCTGACACACTGGCTCGTGTGACAGACCTGGGGTAACTTGAGGGCAAGCCACAGATCCCTGTGTCCACTGGATGGGGAGCCTGACCCTACTGATGCAGCTGGGCAGGAAAGCGGCCTGCACGTCTCCAGGTGAGATGAGACCTGACTTGCAGGTAGGGGCTCCAGGGGAACCCCAAGACCTTTGTCAGCACGGGCGAGTTAAGCTCAGACACTGGCCTCAGCAAGAGACGAGGACTGAGGACTCAGAGATGACTGGGGAGGAATCCCCAGAGGCGCCTGGCAACTGGCTCAAAGACTGGCTGCTCCTGAGGCCACAGGGGCGGGTCCCTGGGGACTCTTTCATAACTCAAATGGACCCTCCACAACTCGAGAAAAACCAGAAATTTCTTTCCTGCAGGCGGGGTGAGGCCTTTGTCCACTGCAGCGTCTCAGGGGAAATCACCCCTTCTTTTACCTCGAAAGGCTCCTTCACACCCTTGCTGTCATCAAAGAAGTGCCACTCCCAACCCGTCTCCACTCTAGAGGAACCCCAAGGTTCCAGCCGAGACTCAAGAGGAGCGCCGTTTTCCCCTGCTGAGCTCCAGATGAGGGTCCCTTTCCCTGCTCTGTTGGGAAAGGGTTCCCGGCACTCCCCAGCATCCCAAGAGGAGGCGCTCACACCAGGGGAATCGGGAGGAGCATCAGTGGTCAGGCCACCATTTCCCAAGAACCCCAAATGCCTCGTCCATTCCAGATTAAAATGAGTGCCCTGCACTGCCTCGACTGTCAACCCGAGGCTCGACTCCAGACACAATGTCACGAGTGACAGGCTTGGGGTACCTCGAGGGCAAACACAAGACCCCTGTGTCCGCTCGACGGGGAGCCTGACCCTGCTCCTGCAGCTGGGGAGGCAAGCGGCCGTGCACGTCTCCAGGCGAGACGAGGCCTGATTCCCCTGTGGGGGCTCCAGGGGAACCCAAGACCTATGTCAGCACGGGCGAGTCAAGCTCAGGCTCCGGCCTCAGCACCAGACAAGGCCTGTGGACCGGGCGACGACTGCGGATGAATCCCTAGAGGTGCCTGGCAACTGTCATGGAGACTGGCCTCTCCTGACGCCACAGGGGCGGGTCCCTGGGGTCCCCGTTGAAACTCGAGAGGACCGCACCTAACCCGAGAAAAACAGGAAGCTTCTCTGCTGCAGGAGGGTGAAGCCCTTGTTCACTGTGGCATCTCAGGGGAAATCACCTCTTGGACCTGGAAAGGCTCCTTCTCACCCTTGCTGTGACCCAAAAAGTGCCTCGCACCACCAGTCCCCACTCCAGAGGAACCCCGAGGGTCCCACTGCGATTCAAGAGGAGCCCCATTTTCCCCTGCTCAGCTCCAGACAAGGGTCCCTTTCCTTTCTCCATCGGGAAAGGGTTCCGGGCACTCCCCTCCCATCCAAGAAGAGGCGCTCCCACCCTGATAGTCAGGAAGAGCATCAAGGGTGGGCCACCATTCCCAAAGACCCCCAAATGCCTCGTCCTCACCAGATAAACCTGACTGCCCTGCACTGCCTCGACTGTCACCCCAAGGCTCTACTCCAGACACACTGGCATGTATGACAGCCCTGGGGTACTTCGAGGGCAAGCCCCAGATCCTTCTGTCTGCTCAAATTTGGGGCTGACCCTGCTGCTACCAGCTGGGGAGGCATGCGGCCGTGCACGTCTCAAGGTAAGACTAGGCATGATTCCCCTGTGGGGGCTCCAGCGGAAACCCAAGACCTATGTCAGCTCAGGCGAGGAAAGCTCAGGCTCTGGCCTCAGCACCAGACGAGAGCTGAGGACCCAGCGACACTGGGGAGGAATCCCCAGAGGAGTGTGGCAACTGGAACGGAGACTGGCCTCTCCTGAGGCCACAGGGGCGGGTCCCTCGGGTCCCCGTCATAACTCAAGTGGACCCCGCCGCAACTCAATGAAAACCAGAAACTTCTGCCCTGCAGGTGGGGTGAGGCCCTTGTCCTCTGCGGCATCTTGGGAGAAATCACCCCTTCCCTCTTGGATCTCGAAAGGCTCCTTCACATGCTTGCTGTGACCCAAGAAGTGCCCCGCCCCACCTGTTCCCTCTCGAGAAAACCCCGAGGGTCCCACCTCGAATCAAGTGGAGCCCCATTTTCCCCTGCTAAGCCGCAGATGAGGCTCTCTTTTTCTGCTCCAGTGGGACAGGGTTCCCGGTGCTCCGCTCGCATCCCAAGGGGAGGAACTCACACCCAGAGAGTCGGGAGGAGCATCAGGGTTTGGGCCACCATTCCCCAAGTCCCCAAAATGACTCGTCCCCTCCAGATGAACCTGAATGCCCTGCACTGCTTCGACTGTCACACTGAGGCTCGTTTCCGGACACATTGGCTGGTGTGACAGCCTTGGGTTACCTCGAGGGCAAGCCCCAGAACCCGGTGCCCGAATGACAGGGAGCCAGACCCTGCTGCTGCAGCTGGGGAGGCAAGTGGCCGTGCACGTCTCCAGGCGAGACGAGGCCTGACTTCCCTGTGGGGGCTCCAGGGGAACCCCAAGGCCAATGTAAGCACGGGCGAGGCAAGCTCAGGGTCCGGCTCAGCACCACAGGAGGCCTGAGAACACCCAGACGACTGGGAAGGAATCCACAGAGGCGCCTGGCAACTGGCTCGGAGACTGGTTTCTCCTGAGGCCACAGGGGTGGGTCTGTGGGGTCCCCATCATAACTCGATAGGACCCCGCCACAACTCGAGTAAAACCAGAAGCTTCTCCCTTGCAGGTGGGGTGAGGCCCTTGTCTGCTGCAGAATTTCTGTGGAAATCACGCCTTCCATCTTGGACCTCGAAAGACTCCTTCACACTCTTGCTGTGATCCAAGAAGTGCCCTGCCCCACCCGTGGACACTCGAGAGGAACACGAGGGTCCTGCTGCGACACAAGAGGAGATCCGTTTCCCCCTGCTCAGCTCCAGATGAGGCTCCCATTCCGTGCTTTTTCAGGAAAAAGATCCCAGCACACCCTTCACATCCCAAGAGGAGGTGCTGGCACCCAGAGAGTCAGGAGGAGCCTCAGGGGTGGTCACCATTCCCCAAGACCCCAAATGCCTCGTCCTCTCCAGATGGGCCTGACTGCCCTGCACTGCCTCGTTTGTCACCCGAGGCTCGACTCCTGACACACTGGTAGGTGTGACAGCCCTGGGGTATCTCGAGGGCGAGCCCCAGATCCCTGTGTCCTCTGGACGGGGAGCCTGACCTTGCTTCAGCAGCTGGGGAGACAAGCACCCATGCATGTCTCCAGGCGAGACTAGGCATGATTCCCCTGTGAGGGCTCCAGTAGAAACCGAAGACCTATGTCAGCACGGAAGAGGCAAGCTCAGGCTATAACCTCAGCACCAGACGAGGCCTGAGGACCCGGTGATGACTGTGAAGGAATCCTCAGAGGAGTGTGACAACTGGCAACGAGACTGGCCTCTCCTGAGGCCACAGGGGAGTGTCCATGGGGTCCCCGTCGAACACGAGAAGACCCCGCCTCAACTCGAGAAAATACAGAAGCTTCTCCCCTGCAGGCAGGGTGAGGCCCTTGTCCGCTGTGGAGTCTCAGGGGAAATCACCCCTTCCCTCTTGGACCTCGAAAGGCTCCTTCACACCCTTGCTGTGACCCAAGAAATGCCCCGCTCCACCCGTCCCCACTCGAGAGAAACCCCGAGGGTCCCACCTCGAATCAAGAGGAGCACCATTTTCCCCTGCTCAGCCTCAGATGAGGCTCCCATTTTCTGCTCCATTGGAACAGGGTTTTGGTGCTACCCTCACATCCCGAGGGGAGGAGCTCACAACCGGAGAGTCAGGAGGAGCATGAGGGGTCGGGCCACTATTCCCAAGTCCGCAGAATGACTCGTCAAATCCAGATGAACCTGACTGCCCTGCACTGCCTTGACAGTCACCCCAAAGATCGACTCCCAACATACTGCCACGTGTGACAGTCCTGGGGTACCTTGAGGGCAAGCCCCAGATCCCTGTGTCCACTAGACAGGGAGCCTGACCCTGCTGCTGCAGATGGTAAGGCAAGGGTCCATGTACGTCTCCAGGCGAGACGAGGCCTGACTGTTCTGGGGGGGCTCCAGCAGAACCCCAAGACCTATGTCAGAAAGGGCGAGGCAAGCTCAGGCTCTGACCGCAGCACCAGACGAGGCCTGAGGACCCGGAGACGACTTGGGAGGAATCCCCAGAGGCGCCTGGCAACTGGCACAGAGACCGACCTCCCCTGTGGCCACAGGAGCGGGTCCCTGGGGTCCCCGTTGCAACTCAAGAGGACCACGCCGCAACTCGAGAAAAACCAGAAGCTTCTCCCCTGCAGGCGTGATAAGGCTTTTGTCCACTGCGGCATCTCAGGCAAAATCACCCCTTCCCTCTTGGCCCTCGAAAGGCTCCTTCACACCCTTGCTGTGACACAAGAATTGCCCCGCCCCATCCGTCCCCACTCGAGAAGAACCCTGAGAGTACCGCCGTGACTCAAGAGGAGCCCCGTTTTTCCCTGCTCAACACCAGATGAGTGTCGCTTTCCCTACTCCATCGGGAATGGTTTCCCGGCGCTCCCCTCCCATCCCAGGAGGAGGCACTTCCACCAGGAGAGTCTGGAGGAGCATCAGTGGTCGGGCCACCATTCCCCAAGGGCTCCAAATGCCTCGTTCACCCCAGATGAGCCTGACTGCCCTGCACTGCCTCGACTGTCACCCCGAGGCTCGATTCTCGACACACTGGCATGAGTGACAACCCTGGGGTATTTCGAGGGCAAGCCACAGATCCCTGTGTCTGTTCCACGGGGAGCCTTACCCTGCTGATGCAGCTAGGGAAGCAAGCGGCCATGCACGTCTCCAGGCGAAACAAGGCCTGACTGCCCTGAGGGGGCTCCGGGGAAAACTTAAGATCTATGTTAGCATGGGTGAGACAAACTCAGGCTCCGTCCTCAGCACCAGATGCGGCCTGAGGACCCGGCGACATCTGTGGAGGTATCCCCATAGGCCCCTGGCAACTGGCACGGAGACTGGCCTCTCCTGAGGCCACATGGGCAGGTTCCTGGGGTCCCCGTCATAACTCGAGAGGACCCCGACGCAACTCGAGAAAAAACAGAAGCTTCACTGCAGGCAAGGTGAGGTCCTTGTCCTCTGCGGCGCCTCGCGGGAAATCACCCCTTACCTTTTGGACCTTGCAAGGCTCCTTCACACCCTTGCTGTGACCCAAGAAGTGCTTGCCCCACCAGTCCCCACTCAAGAGGAACCCCGAGGGTCCCACCACACCTCAAGAGGAGACCCATTTTCTCTGCTCTGTTTTAGATGAGGGTCCCTTTTCCTGCTCCGTGGGGAAAGGGTTCCAGGGGCTCCTCTCGCATCCCAAGAGGAGGCGCTCGCACCAGGATAGTTGGCTGGAGCATCACTGGTTATGCCACCATTCCCCAAGACCCCCAAATGCCTCGTCCACTCCAGATGAACCTGCCTGCACTGCACTGCTTTTGGGACCTAACAAATGCCCTGATAGGCTTCAGGGACTAAGATAGGCCTTATGTGAAAAGCTGAGTCATTGTCCAGTGAGGTCATCCCTGCAGATGCCACTGCTTGTCAAATCAGCATACTTCCCATAATCTGGTTTGAGTTTATCAGGATGTAAAAGACATCCCCCTGCAGCCAATAAAGATTAACAAATTATTAAATACAAGGAAACACCTGCATCCAATTAAGATTAGCCAATCAGCCAAAAAAGATTAGCCAATCATCCCTTGCCAATTCCTTGTAAACCTATAAATACTGCTGTAAATATGGGCTCGGGTCTCCTGCTCCACTCCACTTCATTGCATGTGGCGAGAGAGCCCTAACTTGAGCTAGAAATGAAACCCCTTCATGCTTTTGCATTACCGTGGTTGACTTGTTCATTTGGTCAAATCTGAGACTTGGACTCAGAGCATAACATTTGGGGGCTCGTCCAGGATCTCCTTTTGACTGGATAGAGCAACTGTCCTGGTAGAAGGGGGGACCTCGCTAGGAGGTATGAAGTCTGAACACTGGTGTTAGTTCGGGAGACATCTAGTTTAAGACTGGGGCTCGGTATCATACTGAGGAGGCAGCTAGGTGTGAGTACTAGGGATAAGTCCAGTTTGAAACCGGGACTCGGTATAGTACCGAGGAGGCGACTGGCTCTGGAATCCTGCAGGTGTGGTTGAAGAGACCAATGCACCTACTGTAAAGAGCAGGGGCACTGGAAAAATGAATGCCCCAAGAAAGACCTGAAGAAAAAAAAAAAGAGGACTGTAAGAAAAGAAGATTCTCCCTCGGGTACTTGAGACACCCAGCCGAAAGGAAGTAGAGAAAATAAGAACTGGACTTGGACTGAGCCAATGAGGCGGGCATTTCAGGAACTCCAGTGGGCATTGTTAGAAGCCCCGACCCTAGCTCTCCCTCACCTGGCTAAGCCATTTCAACTGTTTGTGGATGAAAAGCAGGGGGTGGGAAAGGGAGTCCTGACACAGCAATGGGAACCTTGGAGGCGGCCTGTGGCATACCTCTCTAAATGGCTGGACCTGGTAGCTGCTGGATGGCCGCCCTGTCTCCATACTCTTGGCAGCGGTCCACTTGCCCCAGGTGGTATCCATAGTACAAGTTTCAGGACACCAGAAAGGAGAAGATATCAAGGCCCAAGGCAACCATGCTGCTGATGCAGCAGCCCGTGAGGTGGTAGCTGGAGACTGCCAAACTCATGTGCTGGCTGTAGGATTACCACTGCCAGGGATGGGGACTCTCCCCCCAAGCCCCATATACTCCCCCTCCGATTTAAGCTGGATGCAGGATAATACCAACCGTGCTGCAGATGAGGACGGATGGTATCGGGACCAGGATGACAACCTGTTGCTTACTGCCAACATGGGCAGACATCTCTTTACCCATTTACATCAGACCACCCATTTGGGAGAAAAAAAACTTTGACGCTTCTACAAGCAGTACAGCTGCGGTTTTCTCGACAAAAGACAACCATACAGGACATAGTCCACAGCTGCAAGGCCTGTCAGATGATGAGATCGGGAAAAGGACAGCACACGGGTGTAAGATACTGGGGGGAAAGGCTGGGACAGCATTGGGAGACAGATTTTACAGAGGTAAGGCCAGGCAAGTATGGCTATTGTTACCTGTTGGTTTTGGTTGATACATTTTCTGTGTGGTAGAAGCTTACCCCACTAAAAAGGAGACAGCAATAACAGTGGCTAAAAAGCTCCTAGAGGAGATAGTGCCTAGGTTTGGGCTGCCAGTATATATTGGTTCTAACAATGGACCTGCTTTTGTGAGTCAAATTGTTTAGGGACTGGCCTTAGCCCTGGGGACCAAATGGAAGCCACATTGCCAGTACAGTCCCCAGAGCTCAGAACAAGTAGAAAGAATGAATTGGACCCTAAAAGAAACTTTAACAAGGCTGGCAATAGAGACTGGCAGGGACTGGGTGACCCTCCTTCCCTTTTGTTTTTTCAGGCATCCAGTACCCCCCTATAAACTAGGTTTGACTCCCTTTGAAATTGTATATGGAAGTCCACCCCCCATTTGTCCAGCGTTTGAGGGAAAGACTAAACCATCTCTCTCGCTGTGCACGTTCCAAAAAGAGATGCTGGCTTTAAGAAAAGTGCATAAACATATCTGGTCACTAATACAAGAAGTTCATGAGGGCCAGAGTAAAGGAACAATCCCATCCCATGGTATGGGCCCGGGAGATTGGGTCTGGGTTAAGAGACACCAGTTAAAAACCTTAGAGCCAAGATGGAAGGGCCCCTATGTTGTTCTCCTTACCACCCCCACTGCCCTAAAGGTAGACAGAATTGGACCCTAGGTGCACTGCAACCACGTGCATCGTGCTACCCCAGAGGAACAAGAAAAGGCCAAAAAAAGAATGGAAGGCAATGCCGCATCCCACCAACCCCTTAAAAATGAAGCTCATCCGCAATCTGGCCCCAGTCAACTCCCCCTGATTCTCCTGTTGGTGACCCTCCATCCTGACTCGGGAATTTCTGGTGCGAACCCACACTAACCTGCTAAGATCACCTGGACACTTCATAATGGGCTAACCCATGAGGTGCTCGATTTGACTACTAGAATCCCCTAAATATTTGGTGGTCAGATTTATTCTTCGACTTTGGACCTTTTGTAAAAACAACGTATCGGTACAGTTCAAGTAATGATGCTGAGACAACAATATCAGGCAATGTCTCAGAATGAAGAGGAGGATTCCTCTCCATGATCAAAGGGCAGGGGGGAATGTTGGGAACTAACAAATGCCCTGATAGGCTTCAGGGACTAAGATAGGCCTTATGGGAAAAGCTGAGTTGTTGCCCAGTACAGTCATCCCTGCAGATGCCAGGATTTGTCCAATCAAAATACTCTCCATAACCTGGTTTGAGTTTATCAGGACGTAAAAGACATCCACCTGCTGCCAATAAAGATTAACCAATTATTAAATACAAGGAAACCCCTGCAGCCAATAAAGATTAGCCAATCAGCCCTTGCCAATTCCCTGTAAACCTATAAATACTGCTGTAAATGTGGGCTCGGGGCACTTGCTCCACTCTACTTCGTTGGATGTGGTGGGAGAGCCCTAGCTTGAGCTAGAAATAAAACCCCTTCATGCTTTTGCATTACCGTGGGTGACTTGTTCATTCAGTCAAATCAGAGACTTGGACTTGGAGCATAACACTGCCTCGACTGTCATACGAGGCTCGACTCCCAACACACTGGCATGTGTGACAGCCCAGGGGTACCTCGAGGGCAAGCCTCAGATTCCTGAGTCAGCTTGACGGGGAGCCTGACCCTGCTGCTGCAGCTGGGGAGGGAAGCGGCCTTGCGTGTCTCCAGGTGAGATGAGGCCTGGCTCCCTGGTGGGGCTCCAGGGGATCCCCAAGAACTATATCAGCACAGGAGAGGCAAGATCAGGCTCCGGCCTCAGCACCAGACAAGGTCTGAGGACACGGCGATGACTGTGGAGGAATCCCCAGAGGCACCTGGCAACTGGCACGAAGACTGACCTCTCCTGAGGCCACGGGGCGGGTCCCTGGGCTCCTCGTCATAATTCGAACGGACCCCGCCGCAACTCGAGAAAAACCAGAAGCTTCTCCCAAGCAGGTGGGTTGAGGCCCTTGTCCACTGCGGTTTCTTGGGGGAAATCACCCGTTCCCTCTTGGACCTCGAAAGGCTCCTTCACATCCTTGCTGTGACCCAAGAAGTGCCCTGCCCCACCCGTCCCCACTTGAGAGGAACCTTGAGGGTCCCGCCACGACTCAAAAGGAGCCCCAATACCCAAGTTAAGCTCGAGAGGAAGGTCCCTTTCCCTGCTCCTTCAAAAAGGGTTCCCGGCGGTCCCCTCTCATCCCAAGAGGAGGTGCCCGCACCAGGAGAGACGGCAGGAGCATCAGGGGTCGGGCCACCATTCCTCTAGTGCCCCAAATGCCTCGTCCACTGCAGATGAACCTGACTGCACTGCGCTGCCAAGAATGTCACCCGGAGGCTTGACACCCCACACACTGGCACTTTTGACAGCCCTGGGGTACCTCGAGGGCAAGCCACATATTCCTGTGTCTGCTTGACGGGGAGCCTGACCCTTCTGCTGCAGCCAGGGAGGCAAGCGGCCATGTACATCTCCAGGTGGAAAAGGCCTTACTCCCCTGTGGGGCCTCCAGGGGAACCCCAAGACCTATGTCAGCATGGCCGAGGCAAGCTCAGGCTCTGGCATCAGCATCAGATGAGGCCTGAGGACCCGGCGACAACTGGGGAGGAATCCCCAGAGGCGAAGGGCAACTGGCAAGGAGACTGGCCTCCACTGAGGACACAGCAGTGGTTCCCTGGGGTCCCCATAGTAACTTGAGAGGACCCCGCTGCAACTCGAGAAAAACCAGAAGCTTCTCCCCTGCAGGCTGGGTGAGGCCCTTGTCTGCTGCATTGTCTCGGGGGAAATCACCACTTCCCTCTTGGACCTCGAAGGGCTCCTTAACACCCTTGTTCTGACCCAAGAAGTTCCCCTCCCCACCCGTCCCCACTCGAGTAGAACCCCGAGGGTTCCACCGTGACTCAAGAGGAGCCTTGTTTTCCACTGTTCAGCTCCAGATGAGGGTCCCTTTCCCTGCTCCGTCGGGAAAGGGTTCCTGATGCTACACTAGCATCCCAAGCTGACGTGCTCACATCAGGAGTGTTGGGAGGACCATAAGGGGTCGGGCAACAAAGACCCCCAAATGTCTTGTCCACTCTCCATGAAACTGATGCACTGCACTGCCTCAACTGTCACCCGAGGCTCGACTCCTGACTCACTGGCACGTGTGACAGACCTGAGGTACCTCGAGGACAAGTCACAGATCCCAGTGTCCGCTCGATGGGGAGCCTGACACTGCTGCTGCACCTGGGCAGGCAAGCAGTCGTGCATGTCTCCAGGCGAGACGATGCCTGTCTCCCCTCTGGGGGCTCCAGGGGAAGTCTAAGACCTATGTCAGCAAGGGCAAGGAAAGCTCATGCTCGAGCCTCAGCACCAGACGAGGACTGAGTGCCTGGCCACGACTTGGAGGAATCCCTGAAAGCGACTGGCAACTGGAAAGGAGATTGGCTTCTCCTGAGTCCACAGCCGTGTGTCCCTTTGGCCCCATCATAACTCGAGTGGACCCTGCCGCAACTCGAGAAAAACCAGAAGCTTTTCCCCTGCAGGCTGGGTGAAGCTCTTGTCTGCTGCCTCATTTGGGGGAAATGAACGCTTCCCTCTTGGAGCTCGAAAGCCTTCATTACACACTTGCTGTGACCCAAGAAGTTCACGCCCCACAGGTCCCCCTCGAGAGGAATCCCTAGGGTCCCACCGCAAATCAAGATGAGCACCGTTTTCAACTGCTCGACTCTAGATGAGGTTTCCCTTTCAGTGCTAGGTCGAAAAAGGTTCACTGCATTCCCCTCACATCCCAAGAGAAGACCAGGAGAGTCGGGAGCAGCATCAGAGTCTAGGCAACAATCCCAAAGACCACCAAATGCCTCGTCCACTCCAGATGAACCTGACTGCCCTGCATTGCCTCTACTGTCACCCCGAGGCTCTGCTCCCAACACACTGTCACATGTGACAGCTCTGGGGTACCTCGAGGGCAAGCTGCAGATCCCTATAACCGCTTGTTGGGGAGCCTGACCCTGCTGCTGCATCTGGGGAGGCAAGCGGCTGTGCACATCTCCAGTCGAGACGAGGCCTGACTCGCTTGTGGGAGCTACAGGGGAACCCCAAGACCTATGTCAGCTTGGGCAAGGCAAGCTCAGACTTCGGCCTCAGCACCAGACGAGGCCTGAGGACCCGGTGACGACAGTTGAGGAATCTCCAGAAGCGCCTGGCAACTGGCACGGAGACTGGCTTCTCCTTAGGCCACAGGGGCGGGTCCCTGGGATCCCCATTGTAACTCAATAGGACCCTGCCGCAACTAGAGAAAAACCAGAAGCTTCTCCCCTGCAGGCGGGTACAGGACCTTGTCTGCTGCAGCGTCTTGGGGGAAATCACCCCTTCCCTTTTGGACCTCGAAAGGCTCTTTCACACCCTTGCTTTGATCCAAGAAGTTCCCCACCCCAAACATCCCCACTGGAGTGGAACCTGAGAGTCCTCCCAGACTCAAGAGGAGACCCATTTCCTCCTGCTCAGCTCCAGATGAGGGTCCCTTTCCCTGCTCCATCAGGAAACTGTTCCCAGTGCTCCCCTTGTATCCTGAGATAACACTTGCAACAGAAGAGTCAAGAAGAGCATCAGGGGGTGGGTCACCATTCACCAAGACCCCCAAATGCCTCGTCCAATACAGATGAGCATGATTGCCCTGCACTGCCTCAACTGTCATCCCGAGACTCGACTCCCGACACACTGGCACGAGTGACAGCTCAGGTGTACCAAGAGGGCAAGCCATAGATCTTGTGTCCGCTCGATGGGGAGCCTGACCCTGCTGCTGCAGCTGGGGAGGCAAGCGGCCATGCATGTCTCCCGGTGAGACGAGGCCTAACTCCCCTGTGGTGGCTCCAGGGGAATGCCAATACCTATGACAGTACGGGCGAGGAAAGTTCAGGCTCTGGCCTCAGCACCAGACGAGGCCTGAGGACCCAGCGACGACTGGGGAAGAATCCCCAGAGGCGCCTGGCAACTGGCACGGAGACTAGCCTCTCCTGAGGCCACAGGTTTGTTTCACTGGGGTCCCCGAAGTAACTTGAGAGAACACCACTGCAACTCGAGAAAAACCAGAAGCTTCTCCCCTGCAGGCGGGGGCAGGCCCTTGTCCACTGCGGCATCTCAGGGGTAATCACCCCTTCCCTCTTGGACCTCGAAAGGCTCCTTCACACTCTTGCTGTGACCCAAGAAGTGCCCTGTCCCACCCGTCCCCACACGAGAGGAACCCTGATGGTCCCAGGCGACTCAGGAGGAGCCCCATTTTCCCCTGCTCAACTCCAGATGAGGGTCCTTTTCCGTGCTCCGTCGGGAAAGTTTTCCCGGCACTCCACTCGCATCCCAAAAGGAGGCGCTCCCACCAGGAGGGACGGCCGACACACTGGCATGTGTGACAGCCCTGGGGTACCTCGAGGGCAAGCCCCAGATCCCTGTGTCTGCTCTACGGGGAGCATGAGACTGCTGCTTCAGCTGGGGAGGCAAGCGTCCATGCGCGTCTCCAGGCGATACGAGGCATGACTCCCCTGTGGTGCACCAGGGGAAGCCCAAGACCTATGTCAGCACAAGTGACGGAAGATCAGGCTCCGGACGCAGCACCAGATGAGGCCTGAGAACCGGCGACGACTGGGGAGGAATCCCCTGAGGCGGCTGGCAACTGGCACTGAGACTGGCCTCTCCGGAGGCCAGAGGGGCGGGTCCCTGCGGTTCCCGTCTTAACTGGAGAGGACCCCAACACAATTCGAGAAAAACCAGAAGCTTCGCCCCTGCAGGCGAGGTGAGACCCTTGTTCACTGTGCCGTCTCTGGAGAAATCATCCCTTCCCTCTTGGACCACGAAAGTCTCCTTCACACTCTTGCTGTGACCCAAGAAGTGCTCCGACCCACCCATCCCCACTCAAGAGGAACCGCGAGGCTCCGTGACTCAGGAGGAGCCGTGACTCAGGAGGAGCCCCCTTTTCCCCTGCTCAGCTCCAGATGAGGGTCCCTTTCCTTGCTCCATCGGGAAAGGGTTCCCGGCACTCCCCTCGCATCCAAGGAGGAGGCGCTCACAACAGGAGGGTCGGGAGGAGCATCAGGGGTTGGGCCACCATTCCCCAGGACCCCCAAATGTCTCGTCCTCTTCAGATGAACCTGACTGCACTGCCTTGCCTCGACTGTCACCCCGAAGCGCGACTCTCGACACACTGGCATGTGTGACAGCCCTGGGGTACCTCAAAGGTAAGACCCAGATCCATGTGTCCGATGACTGGGAGCCTGAGCCTGCTGCTACCGCTGGGGAGGCAAGCGGCCGTGCACGTCTCCAGGCGAGATGATGTCTGACTCCCCTGTTGGGGCTCCAGGGGAACCCCAAACCTATGTCAGCACCGGCAAGGCAAGCTCAGTCTCCAGCCTCAGTACAAGACGAGGCCTGAGGACCCAGCAATGACTGGGGAGGCATCCCCAGAGGCACCTGGCAACTGGCAGGGAGACTGGCCTATCCGGAGGCCACAGGGGCGGGTCCCTGGGGTCCGCGTCTGAACTCGAGAAGACCCCACCACAAATCGAGAAAAACCAGAAGCTTCTCCCCTGCAGGCGGGATGAGGCCCTTATCCGCTGGGGCATCCCGGGGGAAATCAGCCCTTCCCTCTTGGACTTCAAAAGGCTCCTTCATCCCCTTGCTGTGACCGAAGAAGTGCCCCCACTCTAACCATCCCCATTCGAGAGGAACCCCGAGGGTCCCTCCACGACTCAGGAGGAGCCCCGTTTTCCCCTGCTCAGCTCCAGATAAGGGTCCTTTCCATGCTCTGTCGGGAAAGGGTTCCCGGAGCTCCCCTCACATCCCAAGAGGAGGGGCATGCACCAGGAGGGTTGGGAGGAGCATCAGGGGTGGGGCCACCAATCCCCAAGACACCCAAATGCCTCGTCCATTCAAGATGAACCTGACTGCGCTGCCCTGCCTCGACTGACACAGCAGGGCTCAATTCCCGAGACACTGGCACGTGAGACAGCCCCGGGGTACCTCGAGAGCAAGCACCAGATCCCTGTGCCCACTTGACAGGGACCCTGAGCCTGTAGCTGCAGCTGGAGTGGCAGGCGGCTGGGCACGTCTCAGGCCAGACGAGGCCTGACTCCCCTGTGGGGGTACCAGGGGAAACCCAAGACCTATGTCAGCATGGGCGAAGCAAGCTCATGCCCCTACCTCAGCACCAGACGGGGCCTGAGGACCCAGCGACCACTGGGGAGGCATCCCCAGAGGCACCTGGCAACTGGCACGGAGACTGGCCTTTCCTGAGGCCACAGGGTCGGGCCCCTGGGGTCCCCATCTTAGCTCAAAAGGACCCCGCTGCAACTCGAGAAAAACCAGAAGCTTCTCCCCTTCAGGTGGGGTGAGGACCTTGTCTGCTCAGGTGTCTCGGGTAAAATCACCGAGTCCCTCTTGGACCTTGAAAGGCTCCTTCACACCCTTGCTATGACCAAAGAATGCCCCGCCCCACCCATCCAGGCTCGAGAGGAGCCCCGAGGTTCCCGCCGCGACTCAGGAGGAGCCCCGTTTTCACTTGCTCAGCTCCAGATGAGGGTCCCTTTCCCTGATCCTTCGGGAAAGGGTTCCCTGTGCTCCCTTCGCATCCCAAGTGGAGGCGCTCGCACCAGGAGGGTCGGGAGGAGCATCAGGGGTCAGGCCACCATTCCCCAAGAGCCCCAAATGCCTCGTCCACACCAGATGAAACTGACTGCTCTGCCTTGCCTCGACTGTCACCCCGAGGCTCGACTCCTGACACACTGGCACGTGTGAAGCCATGGGTTACCTCAAAGGCAAGACCCAGATCCCTGTGTCCACTCGACGGGGAGCCTGAGCCTGAGCCTGCTGATGCAGCTGGGGACGCAAATGGCCATGCATGTCTACAGGCGAAACGAGGCCTGACTTCCCTGTGGGCGCACCAGGGGAACCCCAAGACCTATGTTAGTGTGGGTGAGGCAAGCTTAGGCTCCGGCCTCAGCACCAGACGAGGCCTGAGGACCTGGCGACCACTGGGGAGGAATCCCCAGAGGTGCCTGACTACTCGCACGGATACTAGCCTCTCTGAGGCCACAGGGGCGGTTCCCTGGGTTCCCCATCGTAACTAGAGAGGACCCCTCCTCAACTCGAGGAAAACCATAAGCTTCTCCCCTGCAGGCGGGGTGAGGCCTTTGTCTGCTGTGGCAAACAAGAGATTTCCCCTCAATGCAGGATAAGGCCCATTTTCCCCTCAGTGACTTGAAAGCAATTCTGTCTAACCTTCGCACCTCGAAAGGAGCCATTAGTAAACTCAGGCAACATGAGAGCTACCCTGAGGTCCCTGTCACAACTGGAGAGGAGCCTGAAGATTCAGGTCACAACTTGAGAAACACCATGAGATTCTAACCTATTGAGAGATGAGACCCTTTCTCCTGCAGTCACTCAAGAGCAATTCCGCACACCACATTGCAACTCAAAAGGAGACTAGACTACCCTGAGTCAACATGAGAGATTCCCTGAGTTCTGTGTCACAACTCTAGAGGAAACCAAAGCTTTAGGCTGCAACTTGAGAAACACCACGAGATAGATCCCTCAGTGAAAAACGAGGCCTATTGCCCCTGCAGTGACTCGAGAGAAATGCCACGCACCACCTTGCAACTCAAAAGGAGACTGGACTTCCTTGAGGAAGCACGCAAGGTTCCCTAGGTTCACCTTCAGAAATCTAGAGGAACCCCAATCTTCCCACTGGACGTCGAGTATAACAAGATCCCCTAATACTACCACCACTGCAAATGCGAGATAAGGCCCCTTTTCAGTGCAGCGCCTCAAGAGCAATCCACTATTCCCTTTTGAAACGCAAAAAGAGGCTTGAATCCCTTTACACAATTCAAGAGGTTCCCCGAGATTCCCATCACCACTTGAGAGGAACCATGAGTTTCACGCCACAACTCGAAAAGAGCCCCGTTTTCCCAACCTCATCTCGAGATTAGCACCGATTCTCCCGCTGCAACTCAGAGGAATCCCAACTTTCCACTAACACCTCAAGTGGAGGCTTGTCCTCCCTATTGGAACCTGAGAGGAATTATGGGGTTCCTACTGCAAGTTGAAAGGACACCAACTTCCCCCTCAATCCAAGATAAAACCTTATTCCCCTGAAAAGACTGAAACGGAACCCTGAGTATCCCCTAAGAACACGAAGGGGGGTCTGACTCCCATGGTGCACCTCTACAAAAAGCTAAAATTCCCCATGTCAATTCAACAGGAGGCGTGATACCCCTTTTTTCCCAATTTGACTGGAAAGTGGAGTTCCATGTCTCAACACAAGCCGAGGCCTGACTTCCCTTTTGAAATTCAATAGGAAGCCCGAGATCCCTGTCACAACTGGAGAACAAGACTGACTCTCACCCCACCCTGAAATGAGAGCATATATCCCTTCAGCGACTCAAAGGCATCCNAGTGGCCTTCAGAACCTGAAAGGAGGCCTGACTTGCCTGAGGCAGC
Source organism: Procapra przewalskii (assembly GCA_006410515.1). NCBI lineage: Eukaryota > Metazoa > Chordata > Mammalia > Artiodactyla > Bovidae > Procapra > Procapra przewalskii. Next base: position 300,783 of record SJYF01002895.1, read on the forward strand.
ATGCCAGGCTCCCAGAAGACCACGTCAAAACGAGAGGAGTCCAGTTGTGGCTTCCTGCCACAACTTGAGAAACATCACGGGATTCTCCCCTGAATGCGAGAGGAGGTCCGATTCCCCTGCAGCGAGTCGAGAGCAACCCTCTGCTCCTCCTCGCAACTTGAAGAGACTTGACTTCCTGAGGCATCACAAGAGGTTCCCCTGAGGTGTCTGTTTCAGCTGGAGAGGCACCCCAAACTTCTGGTGGCTACTCGAGAAACCATGAGATTCCCGCCTGTAAGCAAGATTAAGACCTTTTCGCCAGCAGTGCCTCGAGAGCAACTCCATGTTCCCTCTTGAAACTGGAATGGAAGTTCGATTCTTTTTAGCCACTCAAGAGACTATCCACAATATTCGCTGCCACCTCACTTTCCCACAACAAATCGAGAAGAGCCTCATGTTCACTGCTTCATCTCAACTGAGGGCCAATTCCTTGGCTTCATCTTGAGAAGAATCCCAGTGTTCCCTCATATCTAAAGAGAAGGCTTGTCTCACTTACTGAAACCTTAGTGGAAGCCCTAGATTCGTTCCACAAGTTGAAAGGACAGTGAGTACATTCTCAATTCGAGATAAGGCCTGACTCCCCTACATTGACTAGAATGGAACACCGAGTATGCCTTCACCACCCAAATGGAACTGTGACTCCCCTGATGTACCTCTATATAAAGACCAACATCCCCACCTCAATTCGACAGGAGGACTGACACACATTTTGCTCGGTAGGAAATCAAGTTCCACACGTGGCGAGTGCTGACTCCCCTGTTGAAACTTCATAGGAACTCTGAGATGCCTGTTAAAACTGGAAAGGAACCCTGAATCCCACCTCATCCTGAAATCAGCTCGTATAACCCCTAGGCGACTGGAGAGAAATCCTTAGGCGGCCCTCACAACTTGAAAGGAGGCCTGACATCCCTGATGCAATAATGAGAGGCTCACTGAGGTCCCCCTCAAAACTCGAAAGCTACCCAAACCTTCCCACTGCAACTCGAGAAACACCACAAGATTTCCCATTCAATGTGATAAGGCCCATTTCCTCCTCAGTGACTTGAGAGCAATCCTGCCCAACCTTCACACCTCGAAAGGAGCCTTGATTAAACTCAGGGAAGATGAGAGGTACCCTGAGGTCCCCGTTGCAACTTGAGAGGAAGCCGAAGCTTCAGGCTGCAACTTGAGAAGTAACATTAGGTTCCAACTCAATGTGAGATGAGGCCCTTTCCCTTGCAGTGATTGAGAGCAATTCCATGCACTGCATTGCAATTTAAAAGGAGACTAGACCACCCTGAGGCAACAGGAGAGGTTCTGATCTGGGTGGTCCTAAAATGGCAGAATAATAGGACGGGGAGACCACTTTCTCCCCCCCCAATTCATCAAAAGAACATTTTAACGCTGAGTAAATTCCACAAAACAACTTCGGAATGCAAGCAGAGGACATCAGGCACACAGAAAAGCAGCTCATTGTCTTCGAACACAGGTAGGAAAAAAATATAAAAGACAAAAAGAGAGACAAAAGAGGTAGGGAGGGAGCGCTGTCATGGGAAGGGAGTCTTAAAAAGAGACAGGTTTCCAAACACCAAGAAACACTCTGGCTGCTGAGTCTGTGGTGAGCCTTGGAAGCACAGAGGGCAACATAACAGGGAGGAAAAATAAATAATTAAAACCACAGATTACAAGACCAACGGTAACTTCCTCAGTGGAGAAGCAGCACAGACGCCTGCGTCTTCCACTAGCAAGTGGGGGTTGGGCAAGGAGGAGTGGGTAGCATTGCTTCTTAAGCATTGGGCCTGAATGCCCCAAAAGTAACCAGAGCAAACTAACTTGGGCTAGCAAACTAGACTGTGGGATAGCTGCTATGCGAAAAGCTCTAACAAAAGACACTGCCAGGACAGCTCACAGAACAAAGGATGGAACAGAATTAGTCGGCTGCAGACCATCACCCTCCAGTGACAAGCAGTCAGAGCCAGAAGGGC